>OX103726.1:2238531-2660927 GCA_944470365.2 Schistosoma intercalatum
GCCAAGGCATCATCATCATCATCATCATCATCATCATCATCATCATCATCATCATCATCATCATCATCATCATCATCATCATCATCATCATCATCATCATCATCATCATCATCATCATCATCATCATCATCATCATCATCATCATCATCATCATCATCATCATCATCATCATCATCATCATCATCTTCTTGTTCTTCTTCTTCAAAAGAAAGTGTATTATTTAGGTAATTCGAAAATGATGCTCATCTATGATTGTATAAATTAAACTAACCATAATTTAACTGTATTTATTGTTGATTTTAATAGAATAGACATTGAATAGATAAATGTACAATTTAAAAAAAATTTTTTTAAAGTGGATCATCTCAGTAATGACCATGATGATTAGATTAGATGAGTTAAAGAATGTCTCAGATACATGTACGTACGTATATATACATATACATATACATATACATGTATAGGTATACTGATGAAAACAGCCTTGTGTATTTGAGCACTTATAATAATCATCATAAGAACATTAGTTCGATTAGTTTTTATATTGAGATGATTCTAACAACCACCACCACCATAACAACAACATGCTATAGATTATATTGATTACATATTTTATTACACAATAATGATGAATAGTTTTGTAACCAGTTACCTTTATCACATATTCTATTGAATCAATCAATAATGAATGAATGTTTTTTTGAATAAAAAAAAACAACAAAAAAAGGCCTTAGTAACTATGCTGATGATTTGTTATATTTAAAAATAGGAAACAACAAAAGTGTCATGTAAATGTTCATTATAATTTCGAATCATTTGATTTATATAGATATATATATTATTGCCTAGGTGATTAATTAGAAGAGAAGATATGATAGCTAATTAGTGGATAAGGTTGTCGAATGTTCATCGACTAAGATCGTTAGGTCATGTGTGTGTGTTGAATATGCTTGAACACTGATTATTACAACACATGATTCTGATTAGGGGATGGATGGAAGATTTGGGGGTGGACAAATCAAAATGTGATATTAGTACTTGAAGTCACTAACTTCTAGTATGAGCCATGTTGGTAGATACAGACTACTTGGTTAGGGTCTGCGTAACTATCGTAATCAATTGTTGGAGACTCTGTGTGACATGACTCAGAATCGATCATAATGGTGTAAGTGTATTCATTCTTTGTCTTCCCTTAAACTATGTAATTTCTTCAGATCTTTCTTCCAACGAACTAATTCTTTCTTCTTGCACTATATCCTTATACACAATTTTTCCCTTATACATTAGTACCATTGAAGTGACTACTTCTATGAATCCAGTGTTCATCTTATTGTGTGGTTCTAGCTTAGCTCTAAGTAATTTTGGTGTATATTTCTTTACTCTCAATCGAATAATGTGATATATCCTCTGTGTACCTTTTCCCTCCATGCATTTTTGAATTGATAAATACAACAGAATGATAATGAAACTAGAGTGAAAGTATGGGTTTTAATATTTCAGAACTTATGTAAGACGTTTTCCTAGTAAGCGTTTTTGCTGTCGTAATAAAATAATACTTTTTAAGCTGTCTTAATATGAGATAGAGTGGACAGCTAGGATTCAGCTGGACGACCTACATTTCACGGATGATCTGACCCTTCTATCGCCAACGCAACAGCAAATGCAGGATAACACGACCAGTGTAGCAGCAGCCTCAGCAGCAGTAGGTCTCAACATACACAAAAGGAAAAGCAAGATTCTGCGACACGACACAACGTGCATCAATCAAATCACACTTGATGGAGAAGATTTGGAAGATGTAAAAACCTTCACATATCTGGGCAGCATCATTGAGGAGTACGGTGGATCTGATTCAGATGTTAATGCGCAAGTCGGTAAAGCAAGAGCTGAATATCTACATTTGAAGAACATCTGGAACTCTAAACAACTCTCTACCAAACAACATCAATTTCAGGATTTTCAATACAAATGTCAACACAGTTCTATCGTATGTGGTGGAAACTTGTAGAACTACGAAAACCATCATCCAGAACATACAAGCGTTTAATAACAATTGTCTATGCAAAATACTTCGGATCCGTTGGCCAGACACTATCAACCACAGCCTACTATGGGAGAGAACAAACCAGATCCCAGAGGTGGAAGAAATCAGGAAGAAGCGCTAGAAGTGGATGGGACCCACACAAGGTAAACCCTCACTTGGAATCCTCAATGCCAAAGGAGAAGAGGAAAATGGAAGAACACATTACGCCGAGAAATGGAGACAGACATGATAAGAATGAACATCATATGGATAGAACCAAAAAGAAAGACCCGGTAGAGAATGGGTTAGAGAATGCTTCTCGACGATCTATTCTCCTTTGAGAGGTAAAAGGCTTAAGTAAGTATGTAAGTAATTCACATATATTTTAAAGTTCAAATCTAATTGGATTCGAAATATTCAATTCTTCATAAGTAATAAAAATCATATTTAGAAACTGAAAATTATTCTTTTAGAAACATGAAGTAACATGTTACTATACAAGTTGATTTGGAGTACATGTTTGAATCTCGTTACTATGTCTTGTTATTCAAATAACGCTATTAGTTAACTTTATACAAAGTATTTTATTAAATATGTAATCGTACTATAACCAAAGATGTATGGTAGCCAACAATGGAATACAGTATACGTGGTTCGTCCTATATGAGTTTCGAAATGAATATCAACTCTAGGATACAAACGTATCTACGTGACAAGTTTGAATTTTTTAATAACTTGTGACCTGTGTATCCTGTTAATGTATAACATAACGATACCGTCAATTAGAGAGCAGTGAATTATCGATCGGATCAATGACGTGTAAAACCCGTAAGAGCAGTCTAAAGTACTTATCGGTCCTGCTTCCTGCCTACCCAAGCCAGTTAAGTCCACAACACCAATCTCAGCTTCTGCAATAGGAATCGTTTAGTTCAAACATACTCGGTTTATATACAAATCAAACAGACCACATCGTACCAATAAAATATGAAACAACATTTGTACAACAATTAGCCAAATGTGACTGTGAATGAGGGAGGTAGTACTTAATAGACAGGGCATAACTCAAGAATGGTAAATCGTATAATAATAGTTCATAGGTCAAAATAAAGCTCATTATAAGAGGGACATGAATATGAATAGTTTAGTTACTTAATAACTATACAACAAAAATGTATGTATAGTATTGGTCCATAAATGGATCCCAAAAGTTCCCAATTCATTATGCTTATCGGGAAATAACAGAAAGATATGACTTTTTCAGTGTGTGAAGGTAATAGACAATTCACATATATTTCTGATTCAAAAACGCTTACTATTTGCATATCGTTTCAATTTTGTCACTTTTCTTTAGGATTTAACTCTTCTGTCTTTGAAATACAATCATTCGATTATCATCGATATTAGTACTTACGACTGATGTTGCTTTTCCATAAGCACTACGATATGAAATTAACAAGATATATAACAAAACAGGTCGAAATACTGTAGCAGCCATGACTATGATCAAGACTAATAATTGAGAATATAGTTCGAAAAGACCACTGGAAAGGTATGCATGATGAAAGGATACTGGAATTCAAAATCGAAAGGAAGATAGAAAGTGAATACATCTTGGTCATTGTGAACGAAGTCGAGTCATATCATAACCTTCTAGATGATTAATTTTTTTATTGCAAAAGTTACCATTCATTATGCTTATCGAGATATAACAAATTTCCAACTATTAACTTTAGCATAAGAAAGGAAAACCAATTACATACGTTAATTGAATAGTAGGACTTCTGTTCCATATACATTATACTCTGATCCATCTTGATTGTCTACATGATCTCGGAATTACTGGACACTTTTACAATTTGTTAATGTTTGTATATGAATTATTATCCCGTACTATTCACCAATATTCTTCCTGGACTCCGGTGTATAGTACGGAAGGCATTATCATGTATATTTTTATGGATAGACAACTAATCAGTGGTATTTTATCAGATACCAATCATCTACTACACTTACAACTTCTCTTTTGTATATCTTCTAGCAGAATTAAACTCATATACTTTAGAACTCATGAATGAAAAGTACAAAAAACTCTCCAATCCCTTCCTTAGCATACCTACTACACGACGATTACATAACAGCTTATGTAACCCAGAAATCTTAAATATTCCGATTGTTTATGATAACTGACATATGTGGAAATTATATATCATTATATATCCAAATTAATAATCTGAAAATTGACCAGTTTTAAGGTAAAAAAAACACATCGTGAATTTCAGATTGTTTATAACATCGAATAAAGCTGCTAATGTTGCTAAGGCTAATATTGATGAGTTTTTGGATTGAGATCATGAATCGATCAATGTTAGACCACTATTGAAGACCAAAGATCTTGAGTTTGAGTCACACATGCGGGGTTGTGAATGTGAACTGCTGAGGAGTACCATAGTAGTACGAAACAAACGTCCAGTGCTTCAACGTTTTCGATGGTGGTCTTACATTGATCAACTCATTATCTCAATCAAAAGATGTGAGATTATTCTTTAGAATAAATATAGATAACATAAATTAAGAGAGATCATATAGTTGGAAGTTTGACCACATTTTTGTTGAAAGACTTTATTGTATGTAGAGTTCTATGAATTCAATACGAAATAATAAAGTGGGATGATGGTGATGGGGAAATTGTTAGTGATTGTCAATCGACAGTAATAATAATAATGAATTAAAGCAAAAACGACAGCTATATGTAACTAAGAAAGGTTGATTAGTCAAGTTAGGTCACTCTGTAGTTACGACTACTATTATTTAATTGGCCCTGAAGTTGACTAGATTTAGAGAAGAGGGTTGAACACAATTCTTTTGTACACATAGCCCAGGTTTTTTGATCCGAGTGACTATTGTTTCTACTGTTTTGAAGGACATTAAGTAGGGGTAATTTTGTCAGAACATGACAAACCCGATGAACTATTGAGAAACATTGACTTATACTGGCGTTATGATCAGTTTGCATTAAATAGGCCAGTACTGAGCTATTCATTGTATCCGCTACATCTTGGCTTAAATAGTTCAAAAGGTTTTCATAGGCACAAAATTGCAAGTCACAATTGATTAATCACTGGGTGGTGATCAATGTCATGTGTGTCAAGTCCTTATTTGGTGCAGATCGAATGCTATCGATCATGTTGCAATGTGGCCACCAGTCCAGGTGACTCGACACTGCGTGCACTGTATATTGAGATTAGTCCTACAGGAGGTCAGTCGTTGCCCGGATAGCTCAGTGGTAACGTCTCTGACTGTGAAGCTGGGTGACACGGGATCGAATCCGCTAGGGAGCACCAGTTCCCTCAAGATTACTGGTACACCTTGCTGACGAGTTCCAAGTAGCACGAAGCCCAGGTTCATGGTTTCCTGTCGACTACTTCCGACCACCATCTAATCTAGAAATTGCAAGTTCCCAAAACTTTGAACAATATAAATTGCTTCACAAGATTGGTAGGACTGATAAAAATAAAGTAAGATGGTCATTCTATGTAATTCATCTTTTAGCCTAGATGTCACCTCTGGAAACGTAGAAAATATGAATTGTAGTTTTTCACCACTGAACTCAGAGAACAAAACTTTATGAAAATCATCCACAAGAGCTACAAATCTTCTCCATCATTTCTATAGGTTCTTCTAAGTAATCACAGGATTAATATTTCAAGGACTGCATTATCTCTGGATTGTAGACTCATGTATTGGGATTTCTTATTCACTGTATAAATTCCCCCTATCCTCACAGTTGTGATCATTAACTTGTTTATGAACTTTCCAAGGTAACCGTCCTCCCTTAGCGTATTATTCAAAGCATTTATATGATCTTCAACCACATCAGTTGAGCATTTAGTACGTAATTGATAATGAAGAGTTTTTATTAGGTTTCTTTTGTACTGTAGACGTACAAAGCTAAGGAAATGTGTGTACTACCCTATCGAGGTGATTATCTTGTGTAAATTCCTTCTTATCAACCCATCAACTCGTTTTGTGAATAGAATATCCTATTAGATTGTTCTACGTTCACTATCTTCAGATATAAACTTGATAACTGATTGTACGTCATTAAATTGCCTAAGAAGCTCTAGTTGTAATTTACTAACTTTACAGAGGAAGTACATGTCATCCACATATCGACAGTAAAATTTAAACTTTCGAATAGACTTTTTGAGTAGACCATTTCTAGCTAGAAAAATGTCAACCAGTACGTGACCTAGTAGTGAACCTATTACATCATCATCCATGGTACATTCCAGTAATAGCTCATCTATGACATAATTTGAAATTGCAGTTTTTAATTTGTTTTACCTGAGTTTTTTTTTCTTCAAATAAATGTATTCTATAGTCTTCATGAGTGGGAGATTTGTAAATTATGACGTTACATCTAAAGATATCATTGTTTGTTCCATGAAATTTGGAATACATTCCTAACATGATACTTGACAAGTTTCTCGTAAAGTAGTTACAATATGGTTACCAACCACATATATAAAACTAGTCTCAATGAAATCCTTGATTTGTGTACCTTTGGTGTTGAGGTTAGCCATTAACACCATTGGATGTTGGCTCAGTGGTCCATTAGGTTAAGCGTTCGCGTGCGAGACTGAAGGCCCTGGGTTTGAATTACGCGAGCGGGATCGTAGATGCACACTGCTGAGGAGTCCCACAATAGGACGAAACGGCCATCCAGTGCTTCCAGGTTTCCAAAGGTGGTCTAACATCAATCGGTTCATGATCTTAATCAAAACTTAACAATCTCGACAACCACTATACTGATACCTTTGATAGGTTATAGAATTTCAGTAAATGAGTTCCTACTGGTTTAATTCTTTTATATAAACTTGATGAAATTATATTTTAGTTCTTGAATTTTACTCAAGATCTGGTAAGATTATTTTCTATCTTAATACTAAGATTGTTGAGACTATAATTTATGGATGACCTATGACCGGTGCTAGTGACGTTGAATGTGTCCACTAGGATCAAATTAGGGTTGTAAACCAATCTAAAGAATTAGAATTATGATTTCTAGTTGATGGTAAAGGTTAGATATTAAATTTATGGTTTTCATCACGAACTGACATCAGCTAAATCGCCAAAACGCTATTTAGCCAAGTGGATAAAGATTTTCGTGCCAAAATTCAAGACCTATTATCTTATATCTGGAAGCACTGAACGGCCGTTTCGTTCTATTGTGGAACTCCTCAGCAGTGAGCGCCCACGATCCCGCTCGCGAGATTCGAACCCAGGGCCCTCAGTCTCGCACGCGAACGCTCGACCTATTGAACCACTGAGCCGGCATCCAATGGTGTTAATGTCTAACCTCAATCAATCAGTTCATGATCTCAATCAAAAGCTTAACAATCTCCACAACCACTATACTGATATCTTATATCTGATTGGTTGGTCCATAAATTATAGTTTCTCCATCACTTTTATTAAGAACAACTGTCAATCCTTTGCAAAGTTTCCTAATTAATGGCATTTTATACTTTAAGAGAGTGTTAATGGATTCTTTGTGTTTCCTTGAATGAATGTTTTTGTAATTTCTGTTGTTGTTTGTGTACTGGTAACAACAAAGGTCTACTAGATTTGATTTTAAACATTCTAGTTTCAGATCAGAATGTCCAAGTAGATCCTATATTTGCCTATGTACGTTTTTGAACTGTATATCTGTACCTAAATGGTCAGAATGATCACAGAATTTCAGATCAAAGTTGATTATTAAGAATGAAACTAATTCAATCGTTGTGTCATAACTAATGACTTCATTGTAATGTGTTTCTCTATATGGAATTATGTAGCAAAATTTACACTGCATTTAAACTATTGACAATCTATTTAGAAATAAGATAAATAGATGATTGAATCAAGATGACGTTGTGTAGTTTCATAGCTGAAAGTTAACAAAACTATCTCTTTGTAATAATCTTTAAGAAGGTCTACAAAATAACTCTTCAAAGATGGTAGCGAAGATTTGTAGCTCAGGTGGATGATTTTGTCTCTGACCTGGATGGTTTAGTCGTGCAGCTTTCATCGTTCTTCTGAACGACATTATCAGCGCAAACGTCAAGCGGAAGTGAAGTGTTCGAATTTTTCCACATGTGGTTCACAGCCTGTCCTGTACACCTCGATGTTAATTGGTTCTTGTTGACCTTAAATTTGTCATTGTTTACAAAGAAGCTCAGAAAACAAAACTCCATGAATAACTCTTCAGAGAATTAATTTTACATTATTCCTGACAATAAGAACTGACTACATAGAGATTAGTAACATGTACAATTATATTTGTTACTGTTATCTTATATCTGATTGGTTCATCCATAAATGATAGTCTCGACAAACATTAATATTTCCTACTAGGTTCTTTCATTAGCAACAGTCTACTGTGAATGAAAACAAACCAACTTCCAGATGAAGAGGAAATTAGAAAAAACACAATGGAAGTGGATAGGACAAATATTGAAGAACTCATCAAACTACATCATGAGGCAAGCGCTAACTTGGAACCCTGAAACGAAACGGAAAAGACGAAGACCAAAGAACATACTACGTCGGTAATTGGAAGCAGATATGAAAAGAATGAATAGCAACTGGAAAGAACTTGTAAGGATTATCCAGGACAGAATTAGATGAAGATTGCTGGTAGGTGGCTTATGTTCCTTCATGAGGGGTAACATACCTAAGTAAGTAATAAATCAACTTCCATGTATATCATGTATACATCTCAGTTCACATTATAAACAATACTAAAGATTGATCCACATACATCCTATCTGATGAATTTCTGTAAATTGCTCAGTTGTTTCCCTTTTTTCTCACTGACAATATTCCAATTATAATTGAATTCATCATTCAAACTAATTCCTACAGAATCAAGGTAAAAGTTACTTTATGAATGATTTATATAAATCATCTATGCTTAATACATCTTTGATTGATAATGAGAATTTAAATTGAATTCCATTGTAAACTAGTCAGTCAGTCAGCTTCAACGTAGAACCAAGCATATATATGCATCGGTCCAAGTTGCCATACCTTATTAGTATAAAAAGATGAACACTGGATTTATAGAAGCAGTCACTTTAATGGTACAAATGTATAAGAGAAAAACTGTGTATAAGGATATAGTACAGAAAGGGAGAATTAGTTCGTAGAAAGAAACATATACAGCAATTTTAATCTCATCGTTTGAGGGAAGACAAAGAATGAATACACCTACACTATTGTGAACGATTCTGAGCCATGTCACACAGAGTCTCCAACTGTTGGTCACTATAGTCACGCGGACCCTAACCAAGTAGTCTATTTCTGCCAACATGGTTCAAACTAGAAGTTAGTGACTTCAATGACTGATTCTATGTTTTGGTTTGGCCGCCCCTAACCTTCTTCCATCCATCCTATAAACACTACTCAACATTGCGCGTCATGGTAATTGGTGTTTGAGTATGCGTAATATGTGGCTTAACCATCTCAGTCGATGAAGATTCACAACCTCAATAACTGTATTACCATCATTCCCTAATACCCTGTGTCTAACCTCATTATTACTTATCCGATGATCCCAGCAGGTGCGAGCAATATTTCTAAGATATCTGTGGTCAAATACTAGTAACTTATGAGCATCTTCTACTCCTAATGGTCACGTTTCTCAGCCGTAAAGTAGAACAGAATGAACTTCCGCGCAGTACACTTGTCCCTTAATTGATAAGCGGATATCTCGCTTTCTGCATAGGTGACGTAAGTTGGAAAAGCCGAACGAGATTTTGAATCCATGCAGAGATTTCGTCAGACACTAACCCATTCGGGCTGATCTGACATCCAAGATAAGTGAAGTTGTCGACGCATTCGACTACTTCACTCCCCATCATTAGTTCAGGTGTTGATGCAGGCCAGTTCTGGTGCAACAACTTGCATTTAGAGCGGGGAGAAGCGCATCTCAAACATCCTGGTATTGTTGCTCATTGCTATCAAAAGACTCAGCATTTTACAAAAGTCTTCACCAAACAGGACTATATCGTCTGAGTATTCTAAGTCGATAAGTCGACCTCCTAGAAGGAAATCAATACCCCAGAATTCAGTCGACGAGAACGTTATTCCCAGCGGTAGGTCTATGATGAATTTGAACAATGGAAATAATTTTCAACTAGTGATCTTGATGGATATGACATTTTATAACCTTCATGGTATAGAAAATAAAGATCAACGTCACAGTTACTAGGTTACTACTCATGAATACTTCATCTAATAAATGTTGTTACATGTGAATACCCGAAAGATTCATAGGAAAATCATGCAGAAATAGTTGTTAATCAAGTCTAGTTTTCATTAAAATCACGAACCAATCTAACTTAAACAATCACTAAAATCTTGGAAGTACTAGACGGGCGTTTCGTCCTAGTATGAATCCTTTCAGCAGTGCATATAAACGATCACGTATAAGGGAAACCAAACCAGAACTTTCAGTTTCGAGTACAAACTCTTAAACTCTAAACCACTTATTTAGCGTCTAACGATGTTAATATCTAACGTCGACCAATCGACGATATTGAGCAATTATCTACCATTGTTTTTTATAAGTAACTACCTCATATCCGATACGGTTAAACTCCAGTAGTCATAGCTTTACACTAGAACTTCAAAAATTACCTCTCCGAGCTAATCACTATTGAGCGCATGACCCAAGGAGCGGAAGTTCTATATCAAGACGAAACGACTATCCATGAATTCAAGTTTAGCTTTTTTTTAAAAATAGAAGTCTAACTTATATCGATTCATAATATAGATGAAATCTAACAATCACTATATAATCCCTTACTGACCAATCTAGTTTAATTATTTAAGTAGTACAGATTTGATTGCCAAAATAGATTGATTCTAATGAATAATACATATCACATGGATTGAAAGCTGATGTATTGATTTGTTTTGTTTTCTTTTTCTTCTATTGAATTAAGGCATTATTGTTTTATGCATTGAATATGATTGACTCAAATTCCACTCATCATTTCTTTATCAAATTTTGGCGTTGTATTACTTTTCTATTTATCATATGATCTCATCAGGCTAAGTTTATAGATTGATGATTTATTGCTTAGGGTATGAGATACCTTCTTTCTTTCTTTCTTTTAACACACTCTGATCAGTTATGTATACTATTTTGTTTACTTAAGGATGGATAATATAAAAACAATCGAAAGCCATCATCCAGAAGATAGAAGTGTTCATTAACAGTTGTCTACGTAAAATACTTCGAATCCGTTGGCCGGACACTATTAGCAACAACGTACTGTGGGAGAGAACAAATCAGATCCCAGCGGAGGAAGAAATCAAGAAGAAGCGCTGGAAGTGGATGGGACACATAATGAGGAAATCACCCAATTGCATCACAAGACAAGTCCTCACATGGAATCCTCAGGGTCAAACGAAAAGAGGAAGACCAAAGAACACATTACATTGAGAAATGAAGACAGGCATGAGAAAAATGAACAAGAATTTGGTGGAACTAGAAAAGAAGGCTCAGGAAAGAGTGGGTTGGAGAATGCTGGACGGCGGCCTATGCTCCAATGGGAGTAACAGGCGTAAGAAATAAGTAATATAAAAACAATAACTGACTAATCCAAGGCGGACTGTTTGAATATCTGGGCTACCTGTTTCCTGTCATCTGGATATTTCAACAAGTTATTTGTTTTAATACATCACCATGACTAATAGTTTCATAACCTATTCAGATGAGTCTGTACAAGTTATAAAAGAACACAATCAGAGATATCGTGGTTGCTGGAAATATATATTAATCAGATGTCGATTTCTGAACTGTTTACATCTAACTGGTGACCACTCCATATTTATCGTTAAGATCGACTAAGAAGCAAGAATTCTGTATTATACCAAAAATAGAATATTGAATAAAGCCAATAATAATAATAATAATAACAACAGATCAGCTAAACGACATCTTGCTATGTGTATTGTAATAGAGAAGTGCAACAAAAACAACCATTTATTTAATCTTACAAACATATTAAAATTAATCGAAGCACCGTTTAATTGATTTTGGTGAAGTTTTGTTCTCTGAGCTGATGAAAGCTGAACGATGAAAGCTCCACGACCAAACCATCCAGCTCAGAGATCAAAACTTCACCAAAATCATCCACCTGAGCTACAAATCTTCTCCACCGTTTAACTGATATCTGAAATCCATGTAATTTATTATACATAATCATTAATATATTTTGATCAACAATGTAAACGAATTTCAATAGTTGAGATTATGAGTCAATTGAAGCTAGATCACCATGGGAATCCTGAATGCATTGGACGGCTGTTCCATCCTATTGTGAGACTCCTAGGCAAAGCACATTTATGATCCTACCTCGAGAAATTCCAACCCAGAACTTATCGGTCCTGCGCGCGAACACCTAACGTCTAAATCACTGAGCCGACATTCCATGGTGTTAATGTCTAACTTCAATTATTCCATGAAGGTAAATGAATGTTTGATTGAATAAAATATATGCAAAAAAGTAACAAATTACTTTGTAATTTATCTTAGTAGATAGAATAATACGGAAATCACAATTAACACTTTGTACGCATGACATATTACCATTAAGTTTTCATACTGACTTTTATTAGCAGCTCATTGGTTCTACATGAAGTTACGTTCTATAAGTGACTATTATGTGTTTGAATAGAATATACATTACTTAGGATTCATGAGTTAATGTAAACTAGACCACCATAGAAAACCTGAAAGCAATGGACAGTCGTTTTGTCCTGGTATGAGAATCCTAAACAGTGCGTATCCACAATCCCGTATGCGGTACTCGAGCTCCGGACCTTCCGTCTTGCTTATCCTCTAGATCACTGAGTCGACATATAACGGTATTAATTTTTAACTTTAATCGTGGATATGTACTGCTGAGAAATCGCATAATAGGACGAAACGATTGCCCAATCTTTTCAGGTTTTTTATGGTGGTTTAACTTAGATCGACGCATGAATTCAACTATTAAAAAGAATCATCTGTTCACTGTCTAAAATCTTATCTGTTCATGTATTTAAGTACATAATCTCAGAATTCCATACGAATGATGCCTTGAACACTGTTGTATATATATATATATGACTTTTGAAGCAAAGATGGATAGTGGCCAGCAGTGGGGTCTAGGAAGCGCGTTTCGTCCTATTTGGGACTCGTCAGCTGGATGTACCTATAGCCCATAGTTGATGTCCATTCTATGGCTCAAACTCAGTACCGTTCGCTTTAAACACCATCGCGTTATCTACTTAGCTACTGAGTCCTGATAATCACTTGCTTGTTCCATGGAGTGAATTTCAAATTCACTTAATATTGTTTACTTGTATCTTCCTATTATTGTTAAAGACTGCAATTAATCAGTCTCTTATTAGCATATACACATGCTGTGTGTTTTACTCCGATATTGTCTTAAGTCATAAGCATTCTAAGCAAAAGTCAATAATGGCTAGTAGTGGAATCAAGGATGCGTGTTTCGTCCTCATTAGACCTCATCAACTCGATGATCTTAATAACTTTTTTGAGTTATTGAACATTTCATAGTTTATTACTTTGATCTATAATTGGTTTGATTTTACATGAGTTAGTTAACATATGAACCTTTCAACAACAACAAAAAAAAACATGCAACATTATAGACAAAGAAAACAATGTCTCATTATTGAACATTGACTATTATGATATATTCATCAAATCAAATCTTATACAAGATATATATTGTATTATTTATATGGAAGTGATATTGTTTATACTACTTTAACAATAACAATCATAATAACAATAAGGATGAACAAAGTCCGTTCAACTTATTGAATATTTGGTCTAATTTATAAAATAATTGAATGTAAATGATTTGTTCTAATGTAAAAAGCTTTAGAAATTCTGTATATTGAAGATGATAACCTTGGAATGATATTCTTTGAAGGTGTTCAAAGATGACTAAACAATTACAACTTCAGAAAGTTTTGTCGTTGTTGTTGTTGTTGTTGTAAATGTTCTCTCTAGGCTGAATGATCTAAATTGAAAAGCTTTTATTTTCGGTCAGAACAATATCAGTAATTTCAATAGTTTAAATCATGAGTCAACTGAAGCTAGACAACTATGGAGAATCTGGACGCATTGAATGGCTATTTCGTCCTATTGTGGAACTCTTCAACAGTGCGCATCCATGATCCTGTCTCGCGAGATTCAAACCGAGGATCTATTGGTTTCACGCACGAGCGCTTAACCACTAAACCACTAAGCCAGCTGGTATTCAACAGTGTGTTAATGTCTAACTTTAACTAATCCACCGAATTGAGCAACGCCTCCATCATTGTGTGCATGATCTTAACTATTGAAATTACTGCAAACTCCACAAAACCCCTTCTGATAGTAATATCATTGATGTTTACCTCATGCAGAGGTGTAAAATTACTCTATACTGTTCATGGATAAGTAATCGGCAGTGAAAAGATTGGAGAACGATAAAATCGCCATAGTTGTAGATAAAATATATTCACAACACTACAACGGAAAGGGAGATTATTTGAATAATCTCGACTTACTTCTAGATAAGAAAATATATCAGTCATTATTAAAACATCTTATCGATTGAACAGACAACTGACTTAGCAGAATCACATTCAAATCGTAGAATAAAATTAATGGTGAATTATATCCAACGGAGCTATTCCTTATAAGTTCCATAGCAAACAAAAATAAGATAAAGCAGATACTCTTCTGCGATCAATTATATCGCTATCTGGAACTGAAACCTATAATTTGTCAAAAAGACCACGTCAGATATTGGAACATTTAACTGAACTACCCAATCATTATATTGAATTTCCGACAAATACCTCAGAAATAATCAAAGAATTACAATTAGAAAATGATGAGGTAATATTGTTCTTGAAAGTTACGACAGGAAGAAAACAGACTAAAACTGATTGACAATATACGAATGAACGATGATCAACTTTGTTAAACCATAAATCTAATCCTCTAGACAAGGTTCCAACCAACTTGTCGAGGTTGAGAATACAACAAAGAAACTTCCATTCACAAATGTTGTTTTATAAACTGTAGAAGCTACAGTTTTACTAACGGTAATTCATAAATAACTTTTCCGTTCTTCAGACAAACGATCTAAAAAAGTAAATACAAATTGAATAACAACGTGTTCAATTACAAGTTGACAAGTAACGATATTCAATGAGTCAAATTTTATTTTTAAAAACGTTGGGTTCGAGTCCAGGAGTGAACATTAACTGTCAGATGCAAGTATATCCAACTGATGAGTCTTAAATAAGACGATGTGTCGCGCATCCTGGATTCAACTACTAACCACTATTCATCTTTCCTTATAAAACTGGTGATTTAACACAATATCCAGGCAATCCGCACTGGATGCACATATGCCAATAAGAGACGGATCGATTGCAGTCTTAACACAACAGAGGGAGGATACAAGTAACACAACACCAAGAGAAACCAAGCCAAACAAATTGAGGTTAACAAACACAAAAGTAGATATGTATAGATATTGTTTCATTTCATCAGGTTCAATCAAGTAGGTTGAATGCAATATTATCTCTAATGTATTTAACAATGACAACAATAAAAACTAAATTGGACGACACAGGCGTTTCGCATAGCTAAGCATACACAACTGATATGCTATTAATAATATTAATGGACTCAAAAGATCATGAACGACAATGTGATTGGGAAAATGTGAGAATTACCACATTAAGAGTAACAGGTAATCGATGGCGCTGTTGATCTGTAGCCAATCTACAGGACATTTTTTGACCTGTGGAAAGATGCATTATATTTCCATCTCATTAACCGTGGATAAACTGTTTGGTGGAGAGACACTAATAGAATGTTTAACAATGAATAATTATGGGCTTCAATGTTACACTTCTGTAACATTCTAGATCGATTCGGGCCATTCATACAATGTATCCTTGGTCATTCATTTAATCAGTCGAATATCAGTTGGATGACTCTCCCGGTTTCCCACATTGTACGAGTAGTCCATGTACATAAATTAATATTTTCTCTGATTATCAGAATGGGCATCAGCTTCGTGACTTCCAAAGGAACTCGACTTTCATCATGAGGCGTCATAGCTCTTCTAAACGAAGACCATCTAATTCCCAGGGCAGGGTTTAAATGGTTTGAATTATTTTTTCTCGTTAGCGTTCTTTTAGCAAGTTAGTTTTCCACGGGATGGGGTCTCTAACCCTATATCCAACCCTTCCCCATTATCTGGGCCTTGAACCGGCCCCATAGGGGTTCCAGGAGGAATTAATGTCAGTGGAAATCGTGTAATATCTTGCATTATAACACCCCTCTTACTTTGAACAATGGCTTTGTTGACGATGTCTTTCTTCCACTAAATGAGTACTTTTTGTTTAAAACTGTACCAACTATGACGTTTCAACTGCTTGCCAATATACACCCAAAACGTTGAGTGATATAACGTCAGATGTGTTAGATTCCATTTGTAATTGAATTTCATCCATTTGAAGATTCTCATCGTTATTTTAAAATAATTTGCTGTCTAAGGAAGAAAAATGAACTCAGAAAACTAGACTACTGACTAGGAATTAACTAACTACAACTGTTACAGGAAGTATAATCTACATTTACGAATACATCTAAACTTTATAGTTCGGCCGCACTCATAATTACATATCCGTCAACTTTGAATTAATTACACATACCATATGCCTATATTAATTGTTGCTCGGATTATTAGAAGGGGGCTCGGTCTTGTCACTTCCGAAGAATTTCAATTTTCATCATGAGGAGTTATAATTCTTTCTTCAATCCGGAGGACAGAGTTTAAATTGTATAATTTGTTTATTCTGATTAGCGTCTTTTCTTTTAGTAAGGTTGTTTTCTACGGGATGGCGTTGATAACCATCCTTCTTTACCCGGGTTTGGGACCAGTAGTTACCCTGAGCCTTCGACCTAAAGGTTTAATCCACAAGGCGGTGGTGCAACGTCAGAAGATGCAGTCCCATGGTAACCGGAGACCATTATTTGATTTGGGAGTTTATGTATTTACTTGAACCCATACATTTTGGTACAAAGGGGCACCGAATACATATGCACCACACAAATCAATTCATTTTGTGTGGGCTACGATACTACCCAGGTGCGCAGGCCGAAGCGGGTGATTTCCTTAGGAGGTCACGCCCGGAGACTTTAACCTAAAGGTATTATCCGCAAGGCAATGGAGCAAAGTACGGAGATGCAATCCCATGGTAGCCGGTGACCATTATTTGGTTCTTAAGTCATGTGTTTCCTTGTGTTCCTGGAGCCTATGTGCATCACTGGTTTCGAATCACGGTTTCCCAACTCTCCTAGGTGGATCCTACGTGTCTACCAAACCGCTTAAAGTGTCGGACATTCACTTTTCGTCCTCTGAATTTCATAAACAACACCCTCACTACAAGAAGGCAGTGAGTAGAACTTCCCTGGTAGTGGTTATATGCTCGTGGCCATGTGAGAGCATTTCGAAGGCAAGAGCTAACTCCCCCCCTACCCTCGACCGTAACAGGGCATTTCTGGACTATCCTCAAACGTTTATATTTCTAACGCGTATATATATATACATAATCAATTAAGAAAATCAGTAGTTTACGTATTTAATAGTAAACCATATTATTAAGTGGTATGAAAAGAAATGGTTTCTTTTTTTTTCTCTAAAAACCAAAAAAAAAAACTCAACAATTGCTTTGTTTCTTTCTTTTTCTAACAATCGAAACCCATAAACGTCAATCTAATATACATTCAATTTGGTACTTCTTACTTAGTTACCTACTTACTTACTCACTTAGTTACTGAAATACATAAATTCCAAAGAAAATGTCAGACTTTAGCGAGAGAGAGAGGGAGGGAGGGAGAGAACAAGAGAAAAAAATGCAGTTGTTTCTTTTTTGTTGCAAATTGATTATTTCATTATAAACATAAACTAATTTTAATAATATCAGATCAGATTCAAACTGTATGATTCTTCATAATGTGCTAATCAGTTCAACTTTAGATAGTAAATAGTTTTAAATGATAACATGTAGTTAATATTTTAAAGGGAAAAGTAAGATTCTCCAATATAACACAACGTGCACTAATCAAATTACACATGATGAAGAAGATTTGAAAGATGCAGCATCATTGCTGAACACGATGGATCTGATGTAGATGTGAAGGAGCGGATCAGGAAAGAAAGAGCAGTATATCTACAACTGAAAAAAACATCTAGGAGTTAAAACAACTGTCAACCAACATCAAGGTCAGAATTTTTAATACAAATGTCGAGTCAGTTCTATTGTATGGAGCGGAAACTTGAATAACGGCAAAATCAACCATCCAGAAGATACAAGTGTTTATTCACAGTCGTCTACGCAAAATACTTCGAATCCATTGGTTAGACACTATCAGCAACAAACCATTGTTGGAGAGAACAAACTCAATTCCAGCAGAGGAAGAAATCAGGAAGAAGCGCTAGAGGTGGATAGGACACTCATTGAGGAAAGCATCTAATTGCGTCACAACGCAGCTCATCACTTGGATTCCTCAAGGCCAAAGGAGAAGCGGAAAACCGAAGTAGAACACATTACATCGAGGAATGGAGACAGGAATGAGAAAAATGAACAACGATTGTATAGAACTGGAGAGGAAGGCCTAGGACAGAGTGTGTCTGAGAATGCTGGTCTATGTTCCATTGAGAGTAACAAGCGTAATTAAGTAAAAAGTAACCATTTAGTAAAAGAAAAACCGAGAGGTGATCTTATCAATCAGGTAACTATTATATGATGATAATCTTCGTGATCCGTGAGGTTTAAATGAATTAGGAGAAAACCATTGAGTAAATAAACAATTACTTCAATGAAATCTTTATACATCTTTGAAATGGGCACTTTAAATAGAATGGATAACTCTATGTATGCGTTTCTTACTTTGAATAAGCGTATTTCTAAATAGAAATCTTGACGATATATATTTGAGTGATCGTCAGTTAGATGTTAGCAGTCCAGTCGATAGACATCTAAATAATGTACATTCATTTCGATGCTTTTTGCTTGCCAGCAACTACGATATCTCTGATTGGGCTTTTTTGTAAGTTGTACAACGAAAGGTTGTACATTTTTCAAAAACGCATAAAATTAAATAACTTGTTGAAATATCTACATGACAGAAACAGTTATCCCAGATATTCAAGTAGACCGCCTAGCGTTGTTTTCTTTTTATTCACAACTGTAATTCTTCAATATTCATTTTAACTGACGAACTATCTTCTATATGACGTTACATTAAAACATAAATTGTCTAATATAAAAAGTTTATTCAATAAGCCTTCCTTGACATTAAACTGATCGTAGGTGGGAATTCAAATAAGACCCACATAAGTGAACTATATGCCGAGATAAGATAGTGGTTGGAGGTAGTCAACCGGAAACACCGGACTCGAGTTTCGTGCTATTGGGCACCCATCAGCAAGATGTAGCTGTAATCTTGAATGGAACTGGTGTTTTCGTGTCACTCAGTTTCACAGTCAGAGATGTTACTACTGGGCTATCCGGGGCGAGACTGACCTCCTGTAAGACTGAGATTTATTCACAATTGATTGATCACTGGGTAGTGATCAATGCACTAAGAAGAACCTGACACACATGACATTGATCACCTCTCAGTGACTAGTCAATAGTGAATATATATATATATGACGAATGTCAGCTTTACGTCGTCTAACTTTTGTAAATAAAATCGACGCCATTTGAAGTCATTATAACTTTCCTCATATTAGCCTAGAAACATGCGGCTGAATGAACCAATTTTGTGAGTGAACATGTTAATAAACTTTAATCATAATACTGTGATATAAAGAACTAATAGTTTGTTCATTATCAAAAAAAGTCAGTATCTATAACCAGTTCATGACATAAGATCCAGTCCCATGGTCAGGATCTTGGAGCCTATATGCACCATTGGTTTTGAATCAGGATTTTCCAACTCCCCTCTACATGGATCTTTCATATCCATCACCAACCCGGTTAAAACGTTTTTATACACTAATAATATCACTGATGACAGTTACTAATCTATTGAGTGTTTTTTTTCGCTTTTCTTTTCAAATACAAATATGCTAAATCAATAATTAAAATCAATATATTTTTTTAAATTTATTTATCAGCCATGTGTAAATAAAAAATTTGATGAAATTCGTACTTAATCAATCAATCAATCAATCAATCGATCAATCAATCAATCAATCAATCGATCAATCAATCAATCAATTTAATAATCAATTAAATTCCATCATTTCGAACTTGTAGTAAATTATGAATTGACATATACAAAAAAAAATCATTAATCAATACACTTCGAATTGGGCTTATTCTTAGTTTACAGATTCTTTAGTCGACAATTTTCTAAACAGAAAAAACAAAAACAAAACACCTTTATTAGATGAGATTATAATTGATGGACAATCGTTGAGCAATAATTAAAGTGACCTTAACAATATCCACCTATTTACTAAAAGGTGAAATGAGGGTTATAATTGATGGTTAAAGTTTAGAATTAGATGTATAGTTATCTCATCAACTAAAATCAGTCAGTCAGTCAGTCAGTAACAACGTAGAACTTCGTACGTACGTACATCAGTTCGAGTTGCCACACCACATTAGCACAGAGATTCACTTGTCGATTCAAATCCCGTAGTGATAGAGGTAATAAGAGTATAAGCAGTAATCGGGAAGATTAGGGTTTGGAGATGTTATTTAAAGAGTATAATCCAGTGAAAGAAATTTGGAAAGAGGAAAAAAAGGGACATGAATAATTCAGAAGATTAGAATCTGGGAGAACACAGAGAGTGGATGCACCTGCGCCCCATTGCAAACGATTTTGAGCAATGTCATTCAGGGTCTCTAACCATCGGTTGCTATCATCTCGCGGTCCCCAACCAGGTAGTCTACACCTACCAACATGACTCAGTCCACTTGTCAGTGACTTCATGGACTTGCGCCATGTTTTGGTTTGGCCGCCCCTAGCTTTCTTCCAAACTACTCCTATACCACTGAACATAGCACGTCGAGGCAGTCGGTTGTTGGGCTTACGTAACACGTGTCCCAGCCATCTCAACTGATGAAGTTTCACTACGTCATCAATTGATTTGCCATCCTTACCTAGTACCCGTTTCCCAACAACTGTGTTACTTACTCGATGGTCCCATGATATACGAGCAATGTTTCGAAGACAACTATGATCAAATACTAGTAACCTACGGATATCCTCTACTCTTACCGGCCATGTTTCACTGCCATAAAGTAGTACGGAACGAACTGCTGCGCAGTAAACACGTCCTTTGGTTGATAGACGGATATCTCGCCTACGCCATAAATGACGCAAGTTGACGAAAGCTAGTCGAGCCTTCTGTATCCGTGCTGAGATTTCGTCACACACCAGACCACAAGGGCTGATGAGACTTCCAAGATAAGTGAAGCGGTCGACACACTCAACTACTTCACTCCCTATTACTAGTTCGGGTGTCGATGTAACCCAATCCTGAAGCAACATTTTGCATTTCGAGGGAGAGAATCGCATCCCGAACAGGCTTGCATTGTTGCTTAGAGTGGTCAGAAGACTGCATTTTGTCAGCGTCTTCACCAAATAAAACTATGTCATCTGCATATTCTAAGTCAATAAGTGAACCTCCCGGTAGAAGTTCAACCCCTGTAAATTTAGATGAGGAGAGTGCTATCTCTAAAAGTACGTCAATGACAAAGTTGAACAAGAATGGGGAAAGTGGACAGCCCTGACGAACACCACTTGAGGTGATCAATTCTGATGACAGTTCGCCATAAGCTCTCACTCTACCAGTTGTGTTCGAGTAGAGAGCCTTTATAAGGTTAATGTACTTCTTTGGTACTCTTTTCAGTGACAAACACTGCCATAGAACCTCACGATCAACGGAGTCGAATGCCGCCTTAAGGTCGAGAAATACTACCATTGTGGGGCGTCTGAATGTGTGTCTGTGTTCTAGAACCTGACGTAGTGTGAATATCTGATCTATACAACCACGTCCAGGTCGAAAACCAGCCTGATTTTCTCTAGTCTGCTCTTCACGAGCTTTAGTTAGGCGTCGAAGTATTATTGAGGCTAATATTTTAGACACTATATTAGTCAAACTGATTCCTCTGTGATTGTCACAAGAGGACTTTTGTCCTTTCTTATAGACTGGCACAATCAGTGATTGAGACCAGTCAGATGGGATTACGTCCAGTTCCCAAATTCTACCTAAGACCTCAGTTAATCTTGCTGCTAATACTGGACCACCATCCTTAAAAATCTCAGGAGTAAACCTGTCAGGGCCTGCTGCTCTCCCTCGCTTCAGATTTCCTATGGCTTTTTCGACTTCGTAAAGGGACGGAGGACTTACATTAACTTGCCATTCAGGTTGACTGGAGATCGTGGGAAACCGAAGTGTGGCTGAAGGCCAGTTGAACTGATCCCTAAAGTGTTCTGCCCATCGATCCAATCTCCTGGATTGAGAATGAATAATATGTCCATCTTTCTCTGAGATTGTTTCGCTAACGGTCGGGTTCCTAATTCCGGTTTCCTTAACGAGTCTAAACAATTGTCTGCTATTACCTATTGCCGCTGCCTTTTCCATCTCTCTTGCTTTCGCTACCCACCACTGTTCGCGATCATTGCGTAGACTTCTTGTCAGCTTGCGCTTAAGCTGACTCCGCTCTTCATTATGTTCAGAGCCAGGTGGAATGAGTTTTCGAGCATCTATCAATGCGATAGATGCTGCTGAGATCCAGTGTTGCTCCCTAACTTTACGTTTTACCTTACTAGCAGATATCACTGCTGTTTCCACAGCTTTTCGGATATCGTTCCATGCTGCCTCGGGGTGGGCATCACATATATGGCTGCCTAACTGTTTTCCTAGTTGTTCCTGAAATATATTCTTAGCTTGACTATCATTAAGTAGGGCCCTAAGAGGTTTCCTTGCAGGATCTTTCCTACGTCCAGTAAGACGCAAGCAAATACGCGCTCCCACTAGAGCATGATCTGAATCTAGGCATGTGCTCCAGAATGAGCGACAGTCTTCTATCGAGCCCCTCCATCGGTGGCTGATAGCGATGTGATCTATTTGGGTCCAACGTTGGGACGAATTAGGGGGTCGCCATGTTAAAAGATGCTTTTCCTTATGCTTAAAGTTAATATTTGCAAGGAACAGGCGGTTATCTGAGCATAGCTGCAACAGACGGTCGCCATTATCTGTTCTTTGAACCACGACACCATAAGATCCACCTAGGTGTCTTTCCCTATCGCTTAGTTTACCTACTTGAGCATTAAAGTCACCGGCCACTATTACTACATCTGAGCGCTTAGCTTTTCGGAGGAGGTCCGAAAGCTTTCTGTAAAACTCATCTTTTACATCATCTGAGCTGCAGTCAGTGGGAGAATAGGCAGAGACGACGAAGAGGCAACGACGAGTGTCCCTATCTTTCCGGATTCTTACTGTTCAACTAAAATGGTAAGAAAGTTATTAAGACAATTGGGTAAATGAATTTTTGTGCTAAAATCTATGATCTGTCATCTTCAATTTGATTGATTCATTCATCAATGATAGTGTCGTCTTCCATATGACTAATCAATGGAATACAACCTATTAAGACATTAAATAAGAAAGATTAGTTCAGCGAAGAGTTCTGCCCTTTTCGGAGAATTCATTTTCAAAGCTGTACAATCGCAAATACATATATACTTATTTTTACAGGGTGATAATAAACTTCTGTTATACATGGTGACAGTACATTGCTGAAGCAATGTAAAGAAGATGCAGTCTAATTGTCTTAGGAAGACTTCTAGTTACTATGTAGATGACTTTGAACGCAGAGTCTGTCTTGATTGAATGACCTGTGTTCACAAGGTGTTCGATTATAAAACTTCTTATTGAGCCGTTGCCTCCTCTTTTTAGCCACGCCGGATAATGTTCTTGAATTCTTTTGGATTAAGTAATACCTTTGTTTATTTAATCTCATTGTCACCATGTATAACAGAAGTTTATTATCAGTATTATTATCTCGATAATGCAATGAGAAGATGAAGTTTATCAGAATTATGTGATGATATATTTGAGCAATACGTTTCGAACAATCTGATCACACATTACATACTTGTTATGAACATTTATATATGAAAAATTAAAAGGTCAACTAGACAGGTTAAGGGTAAGTCATAACAAAGGAAAAAATATTAAAGTACACAAAAACAAATGTGATTACCACTACCAGGGTAGGTTAAGTGTAAGTACAAATTGTTTTCGAACACATAAAGGGGGTTTCAATTTTCGTATAGCCAAGGCTTCAATAAACCTTAGTATACGTCCTTGAAGGCTTTTGTACAACACAACAAATCCTGATTTGATATCAATCAAATGTTTCGCAATGGATGATGATGTCTGTCTATCCTGTGGTCTTATTTCACCATTGGAATTCGTCTGATTCTGCAACCATTTTAGTATATGTTCACCCACCCTTAATTGCAAATCATGATTGCTCCTCCCTACGTACATGTTTCCACACATACATGTAAATTTATAGACACAATGGGATGTGACACAATCGTTTTCATGCTGTTTGGGCTTTTGGTGAAACATAGACCTTGTCTTTTCGATAATGACAAGTTGGGCTGCATAAAATGTCCGGTTGATAGCTAATTTAAGTCTGTTTCAACATGAGACTATTTGTGTCACCTCTGAATGGTAGCGTAATATAAACTCGCTTTTTGGGTGCCAGAAGCGTCATAGGTCTAGTCATACTGCAACCCTTCCAGCGGTTTATGAACTTCAAAGGGTAACCATTATTGATTAACGCATCAGTCAAGAGCTTCATCTCTACTTCAATAGTATCACTAGTACAAATACGACTGATTCTATTGAATAAGCTCTTTATTAAATCACGTTTATAATGAATAGGGCAGTGACTATGAAAATTAAGATATTGTCCTGTCCATGTTGGTTTTCTATATATAGCACGTTTGATGGAACCATCATATCTCCTAGTAATCAGGATGTCAAGAAAAGGAAGTTGGTTGTTCTTCTCTTCTTCAAATGTAAGAGAAATGTGGTTTTGACTACTATTGAATTCTTCTAACAAGTGGCTTATGTCTTCAATTTTATCACCTATGATTATTATGTCGTCTACATATCGTTTATACAGACACATCTTTCGAATTGAGTCTCCAACTAAATTTTCCACATATCCCATGAACACATCAGCTAGCAATGGTCCTAGAGGGCTGCCCTTCAAGGACGTATACTAAGGTTTATTGAAGCCTTGGCTATACGAAAATTGAAACCCCCTTTATGTGTTCGAAAACAATTTGTACTTACACTTAACCTACCCTGGTAGTGGTAATCACATTTGTTTTTGTGTACTTTAATATTTTTTCCTTTGTTATGACTTACCCTTAACCTGTCTAGTTGACCTTTTAATTTTTCATATATAAATATTCATAACAAGTATGTAATGTGTGATCAGATTGTTCGAAACGTATTGCTCAAATATATCATCACATAATTCTGATAAACTTCATCTTCTCATTGCATTATCGTAATTTATCAAAGGGACTAATTGTTTTAAAGTATTATTATCACCCTGTAAAAATAAGTATATATATTTGGGATTGTACAGCTTTGAAAATGAATTCTCCGAAAAGGGCAGAACTCTTCACAGAATTAATCTTTCATATGACTAATCACTTTTTACTATTCATCTGTTGACAATTAATCGGTCAAATCAATCTTTGACACTAATATAATTATGATGTGGTAAATCCATAGAAATGATACATTAATCTTATCAACCATCAGTCTGTCAATCAGTTACAACGTAGGAACAGGCACATATTATGAAACATCAAATATACTGTGATGTTTGCTTATCATACAGCCTCCGAATTCGCTGATATGGCCGAGAGTCTGCTCTCCCTCTCGAAATGCTCTCACATGGCCACGCGTATATAGCCTCTGCCATGGAAGTCCTACTACTACTGCCTTCCCGCACCACGGGTGTTGTTTACGAAATTCAGAGGACGAAAAGCGAATGTTCGGCACTTTAACCAGGCTGGTGGATATGGAGAGTTCACCTAGGGGAGTTGGAAAACCCTCATTCCAAACCAATGGTGTACATGGGTTCCAGTATCCTGAAGGAACAAATAGCGTATGAACAAATCGTTGGTCACCGGCTACCATCGGACTGTATCTCCACTGCCTTGTGGATCAGACCTTTGGGTCGAAGGCTCCGGGTGTGGCCCCTTAGAAAACCACCTGCTTCGGTTTGGGCACCCTGGCAGTGTCACAGCCCTCACACATATCAAATGATATTTGCGTGGTGCATATGTAACTGGTGCCCCCTTGTGGCAGTATTTATGTGTTCAAATAAATAAAAATACTGTTCTTAATTAAAGCGTAAAAGCTCTCTCATAAAGTTTCGTTCTATCTCTTCATACTTACAAGGAATGTTCTCATTTGGAATTCTAAAAGCCAAATGAGAAGAATACCAAAGAACACATTACACCGAGAAATATAGATAGATATGAGAATAAACAACAATTGAATAGAACTAGAAAGGAAGGCCTAGGACAGAGTGGGTTAGAGAATGCTGATCGACGGCTTATTCTTCATTGGGGGTAACAGGCGTAAGTAAGTTTTCGTATTCACAGACTAATACTTGTCAGTAAATTTATAGTAGAACCCAATTATTTTTATTTATTTACTTAAGCACGTAAAAATTTGTACGTAAAAGCACTAAAAAATACGCCATTCAATGAAAATGGGATTGTGGAAAGATAGAGAAAGGAAGGTTAGTATAGTAATAAAAAGGAGAAAAATGAATCAGTGTAGGAGAATAAAAAAAATAGGAGAATCACAACCAAAAATGGGTTCTTTCAGCTTAAGAAGTTTCTTTCAGTTACAAGAAGAAAGTAAAAGAACGTTACAGCAGGACTGTCACTGGCTTCTATTCTAAACCATGTCTGATAACATCTCAAACCACTGTGATACACCATCTCTAGGACCATATCCAGGGAATTGTGAAAGACCGACAGATACTAGTCCTATACAGCTTTCTTTCTTACCATGACAGTAGATCATATACTGATCACTTCTCCGCTTTTTCTAACCGGCCACAGCGACTGCAACTAATTTGGAGTGTGGAGTTCTCTGTGACGACATCCGTGGCATGTTTTCAAGACACCAAAGGCGGTGTATCAAGATGGTGACCCCAACTGAATAATCATCATTGTGTCCGAATATATGTTGCCGAACCTACCCATTACTATCACGATGTTGCCACTAGATCTCAGAAGTCCTTCAAAGACAACATCCTCGACTCGAAGAGGTCAAGGTTAACAAGCATAGAGCAAAACTGCTCTCACCAATGTGTTGTATATCCGACTTGTTACAACCAGACTAACATCACGATAATGGAACCCACTTAGTTTTC
Organism: Schistosoma intercalatum; assembly: GCA_944470365.2. NCBI lineage: Eukaryota > Metazoa > Platyhelminthes > Trematoda > Strigeidida > Schistosomatidae > Schistosoma > Schistosoma intercalatum. The sequence continues at coordinate 2,266,151 of OX103726.1, forward strand.
GTTAGATGTTAAATTTGAAAATTATTTGATCAAAGAAATTTGCCAAATGGTTTCAATCATTTAAAAAGAAAAAAAGTTCTAAGTATTCTTAAACGAATGATTCATGAATAGAAGTTACAAGTGTTAGTTGAAGAACCTTGTGATCGATGCTATAAACATAATTTATAATATATGAAAAATGTAGTAACTAAGTACTAAATTTTATCAGTAATATTTCTCATCCACTTAGTTACTGATTTGGTGTTTACCATTTATTTGTCAGCTGAAAACCATAGCTTTCTTTATAGTGAATTAAGTGGACTTGGTCGTATTCTTTTTGTTTAATGATTGCCGATAACTTTTTTTGTGATCTGAAATGAAAAGTAAGAATCATATAGATTCTCTTGTGCACCTAATCTTTCCTATCACAACTGATACTCCTACTATTGTTATGACTTTATGTCCGGCTTTTTATCACGGGATTTATCCACCAATTCAATTTTAACACTATGCCAAACTGTTGTATCTTGTGACTGCAGATCTAGATAGCAGCGTATATTATCGATCGGATCAATGACACGTAAACACGTACGAACGACTTAGAGTCCCGACTGTCTAGCCCAACCAGTTGAGTCCAGAACACAAATCTCAGCCTCTGATTTGTGAGTCACTATATTTCAGACATACTCTGTTTATATACCAACTAAACAAACCACATCGTACCATAAAATAGAAAACAACATTTGTACAATATTTGACAAGTGAAACAAATATGGACCAATAGGGAGTGTATATTTAAAGTCCAAGGTCACCGTTAGACTTAACATGATAATTATTGGTATATTTTTCCGAATATTCTAACACAAACCAATGACGTTCGATCGGTATGAGCATCCTACTGTCCTTATTGGTCCTATGTCCGCCTAGCCCGTCCACTTGAGTCCAGAACACCAATACCAGCTTTCACTATGCGAATCGAATCACTTAATCTTTCCTATCACAACTGATGCTGCTACTATCTCTACTATTTTGAAATTTAGCCTGACAATTTCATCTCTCTGTTCATATAGGTTGTTGGAATTTGAACTGATGTACATACGTACCAGATTCTACGTTGTGACTGCGTCAAGAAAAAAACAATTTTTCGGACTTTATCCTTCCCCCCTCCCCACGAAATAATGTTGGGTCTTCATATTCCCAAGTTACAGTTAGTGTGACTCTATTTAAAACATATTTCCTGCATTGAGTAGAGAGTCCACTAGAACTGATTAGATGAATAAGGATCAGCGACAGTAGATAAGCGGTTAATAAGGTTTGATTCTTGTGAAACATTTGCATCAGATCTCTTGAAAATCTCATTGGTAAATAATCGATCACTAGAATAATCAGCATCTATGAAAATTTCATGAAGTTCTTGATTATCATTTAATACATCCAACAGTTTTCTTCTCATTTTTGTAAGAAATTTGATCAAAAAGCATTTGAGTCATCAAGATAATTCATATTTGATAAAACATTCATCAGAAACTTTTGTCGTAGAATGATGAGCTTTATTTAATGCAAATGTCGTCATTATGATGCTTGATTCATTTTCTGTTTCTTTGTGGGCGGGTACTGCAATAATTTCATGAGCATTTAATAAGACATCGTCTTTCTATGAGCTGGACAAGTCAGTCAGTTAGTCGGCTACAACGTAGGACCAGGCACATATATGCATCGGTCCAAGTTGCCATATCGGATTCATAAAAGTAGTTAATTCAGAGGTGGTAATATATAAAAGAAAGATTACAATAAGGATATAGTATAGGAAGAAAGAATTAGTTCGTAGAAAGACAGATATGAAGTGATTTTAATCTCTTGGTTTAAGGGAAGACAGAGTGAATACACCGACGCCACTGCGATCGATTCTGAGTCATGTCACACAGAGTCTTCAACCATTGATTACAATAGTCAAGTAGATCCCAACCAAGTAGTCTGCATCTACCAACATGGATAAGACTAGAAGTTAGTGACTTCAAGCACTGATGCAACGTTTTGGTTTGGCCGCCCCTAACTTCCTTCCAACCATCTCTAATACCGGTTAGCATTGCACGTCGTAGTAATCGGTGTTCAGGCAAGTCAATGTTTGTATATGGTGTTTCGGGGGCAATGATATTTGAACCCACGACAGAGCATATATCTGAAATGGACATTTCTGGACCTCTGGGCGGATCATGAATGACTGCTGCTAATTCGTTTACATTACCGCTTATCAAAGATTCACGGAGGCTTTCATCGACACGTTCATACGTTCTGCAGTCATTTTCCAGCTCTGTATGCAAATTAGAAATTAATTTATCAACTTCTGTCACATCTCCAAAACATGGATGGTTTAGCAGCCGTGTGCGTAAATTGTCTAAAACATTTAACTGCCTCTTTTTGAAACACTGTTGTTGTCACTCAAATAGCAACTGTAATTGATCGGAAGAGATAGCCATTTTCTGAATCAGCACGGTAATGAACAATAACTGTATGACTAATTAACAATTAATGTAGTTCAAGGATACTGGTGAGAATTCTGTATGCTGATTGCTCAAATTTTGTCCAATTACTGGCTGGCCTTGATTCGTTAATTTGAGGATTCAGAATTTCCTCACCCCGTCGCTGATTGTTAAAACTTGTGAATCGAATTTTGACTTTTCGATCCATCACATCATAAATGAAAAAGGAAAGAAAAGTGTTGCTGTTGGATCCAAACAAACTACTGACATCTAAGAAACCACTAGCCTAATACAGTTGGTTGGTGAGACTATAATTTATGGACGACCTTTGAGCGACGCTAAAGTGACCTTGAGAGTGTTCACCTAATATCTAGGACCAAATGAGGGTTATAAACCAATGTAAGGAATTAAAATTACGATTTACAGTTGATGGTTAGAGTTAGGAATTAGATTTAGGGTTTTCATCACCAAATGAAATCAGCTATAATGCCAAAATTTGAAAACTTTTATCTTATGCCTGACTGGTTCGTTCATAAATTATAGTCTCGTCCAGATGATCTTCGATAGATCCCTGTCTTTGTTCACATCCTCCTTCAAATGAATATGAGATTTTTCAATCTCATAAGGTCACTTATATATAAGAAATGCAATAAAAAAATTAATCATCTAGAAGGTTATGATATGACTCGACTTCGTTCACAATGACCCAGATGTATTCACTATTTATCTTCCTTTCGATCTTGAATTCCAGTATCCTTTCATCATGCATACCTTCCCAGTGGTCTTTTCGAACTATATTCTCAATTATTAGTCTTGATCATAGTCATGGTTGCTAAATTATTTCAACTTATTTTGTTACTTATCTTGTTAATTTCATACCATAGTGCTTATGGAAATGCACATCAGTCGTAAGTACTAATATCGATGATAATCGAATGATTGTATTTCAAAGACAGAAGAGTTAAATCCTAAAGAAAAGTGACAAAATTGAAACGATATGCAAATAGTAAGCGTTTTTGAATCAGAAATATATGTGAATTGTCTATTACCTTCACACACTGAAAAAGTCATATCTTTCTGTTATTTCCCGATAAGCATAATGAATTGGGAACTTTTGGGATCCATTTATGGACCAATACTATACATACATTTTTGTTGTATAGTTATTAAGTAACTAAACTATTCATATTCATGTCCCTCTTATAATGAGCTTTATTTTGACCTATGAACTATTATTATACGATTTACCATTCTTGAGTTATGCCCTGTCTATTAATTACTATCTCGCTTATTCACAGTCACATTTGGCTAATTCTTGTACAAATGTTGTTTCATATTTTATTGGTACGATGTGGTCTGTTTGATTTGTATATAAACCCAGTATGTTTGGAATACATGATTCATATCGCAGAGGCTGAGATTGGTGTTCTGGACTTAACTGACTTGGCTAGGCAGGAAGCAGGACCGATAAAAAGACTCTAGACTGCTCTTACGGGTTTGATGCGTCATTGGCCCGATCGATAATTCACTGCTCTCTAATTGGCGGTATCATTATGTCATACATTAACAGGTCACAAGTTATAAAACTTTCAATGCATATGAGATACATTCTAGACATTACCATACAGTTGAAACTTTCCACAAACGATTCCACAGAAAGATAAGTAACAGATCATTTTATATTTGCCCAATGGTAGATAACGTGAGTTATATGACGGGATAAATAGCTAGGAATGAACAAGTTTATTTTATTTCTTTTCCTTTCACAAGTACAAATTAATTTCGTTAAAAAGGAAGGGAAGTCAAACATTCTGTCGTTGTATGTCGAAAATAGACGAATCAATTAAATGTTAAATATCAAAATCAAAAGAAATTAAGGAAATCAAATAGGTCTGCGAGTTGGTTGTATGTAGACCTACTGAGAATGACTTGATTTATCAACTGGTAAGACAAAATATTCTACATTTGCAAGCATAGATACAATATGTATTCGATCTTCATCGAGTTCTGGAACGTGAACATATCTACCGACCTCCACTTACAGCCGTATTCATTATTTTAAGCCATTGTTCGATAGGTTCTCTAAGTGTCTGTCATTGAAGGGTATGTTAATAAAGTAGATCTTCTACACACTCTCTACTTGTATACTAGTGGTCGAGCCAGAGCGAGTATTGAGCTGTCATCGAAAGTGATGATATAAAGTGATATACATTTAGGTTTTCAGCTTTCATTTTTATCTAACTATACCATAGATATTCAATAGGAGATAACCCTCTGATTGCATAGTATTCTATGAATTGGTGTCTCACTAGAAGAATCACTTGTTGACTTAGAACACAGGCGATATACCCTTGTTTGATGAAGACCCTGAAAAAATGCCGAATCTTCAAGTCACTCTGAGAAACAATGCCCTGGTGCATTGATGTTTAACAAAATATTGACGCTTTTGCCAACTTCTATTGCATACACGAGGTGTCCATCTGCTAAGTAAAGGATGTGTGTGCTGTTCAGTACGCTTTATTTTACTTTATATATGTGAAACTTGACCTTTAAAAAATACAAGATATTCATACTTTACTAGAATTCGATCACATACCCCTTCAAGGATATGCTTAAGCACGTTAGGATCATCGAGTGACCATATTGGTTGATGAGGTAGTGAATTTTCACTAACTGAGGTAGTTTAGACACGTATTATATATTCCCAACTGTTGTCTACTTTGACATTCGATATTTACTAGTATGGGAATGGGTTAGAGGAAAACTAGGGACAGCCACACGAAAACGTAGTATTAATCCATGAAGTCACTTACAGATGGAGCCATGTAGGGAGGTTCATGTTACCTAACTAAGGTCGTAACCGATAGTTCAAGACGTTAAGTGACATGGTTCATGGTTCGGTCCGAAAGGCTCAGGTAGCTAAACTTTTTGTCTTTCATAAGATCTTGAGTTTCAAAATTATCTCGGTACTATTTTTCTTAATCCATGAATTCATTATATCGTCCATACCTAATCTCAACTATTACTACTACTATTCTGATACTTAAATGTGCTGTGTAAACTTAAAGCCAAATGAAGATATGTGCTAGATTCTACATTACAAACTTTAAATTTGAGAAATTGTTAAATCTTAACTTGAAATTTACCCAATTCTGAGATTCTATTGTCGAACATATAGTAACAGAGAACTTGTAGACAAAACAGTAATCCTGAAAACTTTTACGAGTTAAACGAATGCATACATTCCGGCTCTAGTTAAAGTTGTTTATAATGAGAAATCAATGATGTTACATATCTTCAAAATGAAAAAATTCCTTCATAAACGACCTACTTACTTTGTGCAATAACTTACCTCTAACAGAAACTGTGAACATGAAGTAGTTTGATTGCAAAACAAAGTTTTCTGTACAGTTAAAATCATGTACCCTATCTATATTTACAATGGGAATTATCCCACTAAGGTAGATGAAAGAAGAAGTGAAATTCACATTAGTCAAATTAAACTGGTATACATATCATTTCTTCAAATTATTTACCATTTGATAAGTTTCATATACAATCCAAATCTTTTCTACATTTTCAAGAAACAAAGACTCTGAATTCAATTCGGATCGAGGTTTATTTGTAGTATATGCAATATGTCCTGACAGATATAAGTAGTATGTAGCAGTAATCAGAAGTGAAATGTCTGCCACAAGAACAAGAATGGAAACAAAGAACAATTGGAATAACAATAGAATTAAGTCATGAAGTATGTCGAGGACAACTGAAGGAAGATATACAAATAATGTATTTAATGTATGATTTTCACATTTTACGAAGACATTGCAAAATTTTTTATAAAACTACAAATTGGTTTTCCCCACTTAAATTCTCATTCACTACATATCCAGTCAATAAGTTCCACCTACGGCGAAGGCGAGATATCCGCCTATCAATTAAGGGGAAAGTATACTGCGCGGAAGTTCGTTCTGTTCTACTTTACGGCTGAGAAACGTGACCATTAGGAGTAGAAGATACTTGTAAGTTATTAGTATTTGACCACAGATACCTTAGAAATATTGCCAACATCTGATGGGATCATCGGGTAAGTAATAGTGAGGTTAGACACAGGGTATTAGGGAATGATGGTAATACAGTTATTGAGGTTGTGAATCATCATCGACTGAGATGGTTAGGCCACATATTACGCATACCCAAACACCGATTACCACGACGCGCAATGTTGAATAATGTTTAAAGGATGGATGGAAGAAGGTTAGGGGCGGCCAAACCAAAACGTAGAATCAGTCATTGAAGTCACTAACTTCTAGTCTTAACCATGTTGGTAGATGCGAACTACTTGATTGATGTCCGCCTGACTATCGTAACCAATGGTTGGAGACTCTCGGTGACGTGACTCAGAATCCATCACAATGGCGTCGGTGTATACACTCTCTGTCTTCCTTTAAACTATGAGATTAAAATCGCTTCATATCTTTCTACGTACTAATTTTTTTCTTCCTGTACTATATCCTCATATGCAATCTTTCTTTTATATATTACCACCACTGAATTAACTACTTTTGTGAATCCGGTGTTCATCTTGTTGTGTTAATGAGGTATGGCAACTTGGATCGATGCGTATATGTGCCTGGTTCTACGTTGTAACGGACTGATTGATTGACCAAATAGGATAAAATGCATGTCTTGAATTTTACTACTAATCACATTTCATCTACTTTTCTATAAAGATTCTAAAGTTAAACTCATTCAGTATAAGCAAATAAGAAATAAACTATCTGTATTGATGAATACGGTAAAACAAACAAACAAACAAACAACAACCACCACCACCACCACAACAACAACAACAAAAGAGTCAATATAACCGACAACAACAAAAAAACTTTATTCAATAATAGATATACATAGAAATTCTTAAAATTTGATTTGTTAACAACATCGAAAAACAAACCGTGTATATAGTTTAAGAATAAGAGAGATAGAGATAGTAATTCATGTACACAAAAAAAGGGGGAAAAACAAAAACACCCAACCTGACACAAATACAATATGAATACATGAAGACATTTTATGAATGAGGATAGTTAATAAACAAACAGATAAGTATCTGAAGATGTTTTATTCATTAACAGTTGAATAGGGATAATTCATTAGTAAAGAATAAGATGATATAATGATAATTCATATTTTTATGTATTAAATATTCATTTCAGGTACTTCATATAGTGAATGAAGGAATGAATGAATGAATAACAAAGTTAAACTAACTATTGACAAATATAACTGTGAACATAAGAAATAACGGATAAGTTAACAAAGAATGTTATGGTAATGTATGAAAACAAGAAGAAGAAGAAGAAAGGTTTGTCTAGTAAATACCTTTATAGAGTTTGAATAACTGTGAAGAAAGGAACACTTTATTCATCAAAAGGAAAACAAATGAACTTGATAAACATGAAAAGAAAAAGAAAAAAAAAGAAGGGAACTGAATACAAGCGGACTACACAAGAAGACTGGAAAATTTCCACAGACCGAAACGAAACAAAACAAAACAGAAAACGGTATCTTTCAACAAAGAAGAATAAGGAGAAACAAACAAACAAACAAACATTATAACTTGAAAATAATAAGTATAGAAAGAATAAACAACCTACAAAGATCATGAAAGATAGTTGCGCAATTTGTGAATTGATTTGAAGTTACACATGAAGATTATTGAATGCTGGGCCTAATAGTCTACAGGTTAAGTGTTAGCGTGTGAGACAAAAGAAATAACAAATAACTTAACAAGGAATTTTATAGTAATGTATGAAAATAATAATAATAATAAGTAGAAGAAGGATAGTTTCTCCAGCAAACACCTTCATAGAATTCGAATAACTGTGATGAAAGGAAAACGTTTTTCACAGGTGAAAACTTTGTTCATTAAAAAGAAAAATAATGAATTGAATATAAGCGGATTACACAAGAAGACTGGAAAATATCCACAAACTGAAACAAAACAAAACAGAGAACGGTATCTTTCACCGAGGAAAAAGAAGAAGAAGAAGAAGAAGAGAAGGAGGAGGAGGAGGAGGAAGAAGAAGAAACAAACAAACATGGCTTGAAAACAACAAGAATAGAAAGAATAAACAACCTACCAAACAATTTTCTTAAATCTTTAATGGATAAAAAAAGATTTGTATCAAGAAATAAGTGAAGTTTCCTTTCGATCATAATCAAAAGTGTTTAAGAGTTTGAATATGTATTTGTAGATGTGTGTATGTGTGTGTGTCCCTATGTGTGTATGTGTATCTGTGTGCGTCGATACGATTTGAAACCCCAATCCAACCCGTCACACCCCAACCTCACTCCACCCCCATTTGTAACCCAATGATTAGTGAATAAATAATTACTCTTCAATAATTCAATTTTATAAATAAATATGATGAGAGGATTGATTTGATTGTTTATTATCATTATGATATGATTGATGATTACACCAAATTTTTGATAAATGTTGATAATATGATGAAAAAAAACGTACTGCTTGTTCAATACTAGTTGAACAACATAATTCTCTACATGAATGCATAGCTAATTGTGGAAATCCTAAATCCACTGTAGGTATACCTAATTGTGATGATAATAATGGTCCAATTGTAGAACCACAATGTATATCTTGTTTGGAAACAAATTCCTAATGAAATTGAATAGATAAAAAAAAATAAGTAATTCATAAAAGTGAAATACAAGTAGACAATGTTTTATAAATAAGTATATATATAGATCCTGATTTCAAATCTCGTGAAGTGGAGATCGTGAATACGCACTATTGAGGAGTCTCATACTAGAACGAAACGACTGTTCAGTGCTTTCAGGTTTTCCATGGTCGTCAAGTTTTAATTGACTTATGAATTCAACTATAAAGTATATATATAGATTTATTTTTCTTAAAATCATCAAATTAGACATACCTGGAAGTAATGAATGACTATTCCATCCTAGTATGGGACTCTTCAGTACTGCATATTCACAATTTTATATAACAGTTATCTAATCCTAGGATAATAGTTTTTAATAAGATACAGTTCATAACGTTTGAATGATAAGTAAATCGTGTAACGTATAACTATTTATATGTAGTGTATACTTTGTGAACAATTATCTATTTATTAACAACGAAAACAAACCATTTGGGTTTGCGAATTGTTGAGAAAGAGCCTTCAAATACCTTGGTACAATCGAAAGTGGGGTGTCCACTTTCCTTCTCGAAGTGCTCTCGAATAGCCATGCGTATACAATCACTACAAGGAAAGTCCTATTCATTTCCTTCTTATGACGAAAAGCGAATATACAACGCTTTAACCGTGTTGAAGGGTATGGAGTTGGAAAACCTTCATCCCAAACCAATAGTGCATATAGACCCCAGAATTTTGAGGGAACAAATGGTGTATGAACCTACTGTCGGTCACTGACTACTATGGGACTGCATGTCCTAACGTTACCCGTTTGCTTTCTGTATTAGACATGTATGTCAAAGGCTCCGGGATTGCTCCCTCCCCCTAGGAAAACTACCTGCTCCGGTTCCGGCAATATGGAATTAACCCAGCCCATATAAAAATCCACTTATTTGTGTGATGTATATAAATATTTTTTTGATGCCCTTTTGTATTGATGTTTATGTATTTAAATTAATAAAGTCGATTCATACATGAAATGAATTGCAAATCAAAATTTCAACTTCTGATAAAATACCTAGTTAAACAGTACCACATTGAAGTAACAGTAATCAAATAACTACATGTAATATAACATTGGTACTTTAATCTGATGGACAAATATTTCAATATTAAGCTATTTTAAGAAAAACAGATAAATGAACTAGTATAATGTGATCGGAATATTAACAGTCAAAGGATGTTTCAATGTACAAAATAATAAATTCAACAAAATACTTTAGAACTAAAATGAAAATATGATCTTGGATAATGATCAGTTCAAGTGTAAACCGATTCGATAAAGCTCAAAAAACAATGTCTGTGTATGTTATGTCTATAACCAGACAATATAAAGATCAATTGTAATTTACACTGAATGTTTACCGTACACTTATCCATTCAGTCTTCATTTGATCTTGGTTTTTATTTGGCTAGTAATTACGAAATGGTGTAACACTAGCATAATAGGCAGAGATGGACAGTGGAATTCCGGACAACCGTTTCGTTCTATTTCAGACTCGTCAGTTGGATGCACCTGCATCCCAGAGTTGATGCTTATTCCGAGACACAACTTCAGTACCGTTCGCTTTAAACGCCATCGCGTTTATTCACTTAGCCAGTGAGACCAGATGGCCATTAGCTTGTACAAAAATGATTTAATGATATAACACATTTATAGGAATGTGTAACTGTTGTTTAATGAATTTTTCACTAATACACAATAGTTATGTTACCAATTGCCCTCAAATGCCCTGATACGGACGAGAATGAAGAGAGTCAGCTCTCCCTATCCAAATGCTCTCACATGGCCACGCGTATATACTCACTATCCAAGACGTCCTACTCACTGCATTCTCATAACCGGGCTGTTGTTTACGAAATTCAGAGGACGAAATACGAAAGGCCAGTGCTTTAACCAGGTTGATGAATGTAAAAGATCCACTTAGAGAAGTTGGAAAATCCTGATTCCAAACCGATGGTGTACATGGGCTCCAGTATCCTAAAGAAACAAATGGTGTGTGAAATTATTGTTGGTCACTGGCTACCATGGAACTGTATCTCCTAACGTTGCTCCATTGCCTTATGGATTAGACCTTTAAGTCAAAGGCTCTGGGTGTGGCCTTTTATGGAAACCACCTGTTTCAGTTTGAAAACTCGGGCAGTATCCGAGCCCTTGCAGAAATCCAATGATTTATGTGGCGTATATCTATTTGTTGCCTCTGTGTGCTGATGTTTATGTGTTTAAATAAATAAATATGTTTCGTATTGCTTCTTAAAACAAATAATAATTTTTTTTTTCTATTCCTATAAACTAGATATGCAGATTTATTCGATCTAAGGAACCTAATAAACTATTGGAAATCATAATGTTGTACCTACTTTGATTTGGTACAGACTACATAGTTCATTAATGGTAGATTCGACTACGTTTATCTGTATATGTCAGCGAATCACAACATTCTAGATCATTAAATTTGTTTTGGTTGTTGTAATCTTTTAACTCATGTTTAGGACTGAAATTATCAGTGCCTCTGGGCATCAGTAGTAGTAGTAGTCACAATGTAGAACCTGGTACATATGTATAACGATTCAAGTCTTCATAACCCATAAGCACAGAGATGAAATTAGAGGTAGTAACAGTATGAGTACTGATAGAAAAGATTAGTTATCGAAATACGATTTTTTTTTAAATTCGTGAAATAACAACAACAAAGTTATGAAGGATTCAAGAGCTCAGAATCTACACGAGGACAAAGAATGAACGCACCAGAGCCATGACATTGATTGATTCAATCAAGCTGTTAATAACTTCATGAACTGATGCTACGTTTTAGTTTGACCACCTCTAGCTTTCTTAAGGATATGTGCATGTTTTGCAGATGGCTTCGATATTCCTATTAAGCCATAATTATTTCAAAAAGAGATGGATAATGGCTATCGGTGGAATTCACGACGCACGTTGTGACTCGATGGCAATATCGAGGTCATCCGCACAGGATGCACATATCCCAAGAAGAGACTGATCGATCGGAATGCTAAACATCAATGGGAAGATCCAAACAGTCAATACGTATATGAAAATTAAAATTCACCCCATTGCAATAGCTAGTGACTATTTGAACTCAGTAGATAAGTGGTTAACGTGGTAGCGTTTGAAGAGAATGGTACTGGATAGTCCCAGAATGAACATCCACTCTGGGATGAAAGTATATCCAGCTGGCGAGTTCCAAACAGAACGAAACGGACATCCTAGATTTCACTACTAACCAGTATTTATCTTCGTTTAAAACATAGATTATTAATTTACGTAATAACGAAAAACATAAAAAAATACAAACCTGAACTGGGACATTACACAAATGTGCAATTTCACGAACAACCGCTGCAGTAAGGCTATTCGTAGCATAACGCTGTGAAACATTGTATTTTAATACGACACCACTGTGAAATTGAGGTTTATGATAACATTCATGTCGTTCACCCCATGATGGATGAACTGCATGAGCTTGATCAGCTGATACAAGAAAAGATTTAGCTAATGATTTTTCAAAATGTAAATCTAAATTACATTTTGTACACTGTGATGTAGTTGTATTGTTAGTTGGCGTAAGTGTTTCAGATAAATTGCACATTTCAAATGCTTTATTAAGTCGACGAATAACAGACAAAGTATAGCCTGAATCTGCACCTTGAGCTGATGTAGATCCAACTTCTTCATGATCAAATAAGCATAATAAACGTATATTACACTCAGAGGATAAAGTTGGAAGAGATTCAATGAAACCATGAAGACCAGCATAAGAATTAAACAAATTATCTAAACGAGGCGCATGAATAAATTCTTTGTACAAGCCACCAACGCAAGCAGGCTGTGCATCAGCAAAACAAAGTTCCAGCTCCACAATTTGTTGTTCACTAACACCTGTTTCTTCACTTAATAAACGTAACAAAGCTGGTGGATGACGATTTCTATTAGATAATGATGAAATAGGACATATGTTAAAACATGTATTTGTTGAATCATTTCCACATTCAGTAGTATTGGCAGTTTGAGCAGTTGGATTTTGAAGCTGTACAAGAAAAAACAATATGAAAAACGATCTATTTTAACTCATCAACTGAACTGTAAGTACAAACTACTACCAAGTAGGACCTAATCATAATCATTTTTTTTAATTTTTCGTAATTTGAATTGTTTAGTGTTGTTGTTAGGCATAAAGTTCTTAGAAAATATAATAGGGCAATGAATATCATTGTAAAATTATACTAACCTATGCGTCATGCCATGTTGCTTCGAATTGTAATGCAGGAGAAAATAAGGTTGAGTATGCTCATTAACTATAAGTTCTAAACTGAGAAGAAACAACTATTTAATAATTTCTAGTTTATAATCACTTTGTAGTGGATGGATACAGTTCTATGGTAGCCAGTGACCAACAATAATTTCACACACCATTTGTTTCTTTAGGATACTGGAGCCCATGTACACCATCGGTTTGGAATCAGGATTTTCCAACTTCTCTAAGTGGATCTTTTACATTCATCAACCTGGTTAAAGCACTGGCCTTTCGTATTTCGTCCTCTGAATTTCGTAAACAACAGCCCGGTTATGAGAATGCAGTGAGTAGGACGTCTTGGATAGTGAGTATATACGCGTGGCCATGTGAGAGCATTTGGATAGGGAGAGCTGACTCTCCCCACTCTCGGTCGTATCAAGGCATTTAGAGGTATACAAGTACTGACCGGGCCCAACGTTGCTTACCTGCAGTGATCGGACGAGAACCGGTGCTTTCAACATGGTATGGTATTGATTTGAATAAAAAGGTTAGTAAAATCACAAGTTTACTATTCAAATAATTTGACTCGAAATCCAACTTAAAGAAACATAAGTTATTAGTTTTCTTTTCCTGAATCCTAAATTCTAAAATCTACATATAGAAATGCATATATTTCTTAGTTTATCACAATTTCTGCATATTTTAAACAAAATGTCTTTATATCTACACTACAAATCAAGTCCACATTCAGTATACAGAATATAACTGGACGATTTGTTTAGTATACAGTTAAATTGTGAACTCTATATATAGTATATTCGATAATGATAATGTTTGGTTATTTCCTCTTTGAAGAAGCTTGAATCAAACTGTTGAGTAAAACGTTGGATTCGTTTTCATTTCAATCACTGATATTTTTTACAAATACAACTTCCTTCCTAACTTAAGTGACATTTTAAGCAATAAATATGCATTGGTAGACACAAAGAAGTTCAATAAAAGAGAATATTAACAGTTGAATTCGTGAGTCGTCCTAGTACGAGACTGGTGAGCACAGCGCATCTAAGACCACACACGCGAGACGAAACGGCCGTCCAGTGCTTTCAGGTTTTTAATGGCGATCTAGCTTACATCGACTCATGAATTCAACTGTTAAAATCACTACAATCTCCAAAAACCTCCAATTCTAAAAAAGGATATATTGTCAAGAGTGATAAGCCCTCTAATTGAACGCTAGATTCGGTTCCTAAGCTCTCTAGTAACTCCAAGGCTAAGTCTACACAGCGACTTGAACACGAGAGAAAAGGCGCAAAATATGGAATAAACGCTTTACCCCAAACGTTCGTTCATGTACAGAAAATCTAGAGTACTTATAGTATTTCAGATGGCCTTGAGTTTCCAGAAAATTCTGGAACGCTACTAAACATAGTAGCAGTATAGGTGATCATACAATCAGAAACCCGGAATGTGACTTTTCACATTCTAGATTCTTCTGGCAAAACTTCTAATGAACGCTCATTGGATAAGATGCTGCTCAGCGTTTTCAGAACCTTTTTGGCGTTTTTCGAGGGGATTTCTGGATCTTACCAAACAAGATATCTTGTTCATTATTTTCTAAATGATAAATGGTGCTTACAAACTTGATGACCACTTTTCTCAAGTAACAATGTACACAAGAAAAATATTCTTTGATTATGATAAATCTATATTTTCGTTACATAATATGAACAATTGGGATCAACTTGAGAAAACTGGAAACATGTGTTTAACTATCTTATTTACCATGAATTACAAAATGGTTAGCTTAATATTGTAAACTTCTAACCCGTAATCATCATTTAGGTTTAGTCAGTCAGCTACAAAGTAGGACCACGCACATTCACGCATCGATCCAAGTTGCCATACCTCATTAGCATTAAGAGATGAACACCGGAATCATAGAAGTAGTTAATTCAGTGGTGGTAATATATAAAAGAAAGAAATCATAAGTCAGTTGAAGCTAGACCACCATTGAAAACCTGGAAGCACTGGACGGCCGTTGAAGTTAGACATTAACACCGTTGGATGCCGGCTCAGTGGTCTAGTGGTTAAGTGCTAGCGCGCGAAGCCAGTAGGTCCTGGGTTCGAGTTCCATGTGGTGCGGGATCGTGGATGCGCACTGCTTAGAAGTCTCACTATAGGACGAAACGGCCGTTCAGTGCTTCCAGGTTTTCAATGGTAGTCTAGCTTCAACTGACTCATGATTTCAACCTGTGAAATTTCTAAAATTCTCCACAAAACCCATTCTGATAATATAAAAGAAAGATTGCATATGAAAATATAGTACAGGAAGAAAGAATTAGTATGTAGAAAGATATGAAGCGATTTCAATCTCATAGTTTAAAGGAAGACAGAGTGTGTACACCAACACCATTGTGATAGATTCTGAGTCATGTCACCCGGAGTCTCCAACCATTGGTTACGATAGTCAGGCGGACGCCAATCAAGTAGTTTGCATCTACCAACATGGTTAAGACTAGAAGTCAGTGACTTTAAGCGCATTAACGTTTAGATATATACCCTGCCTCATTATATAACACAATCATTATTGAGCATTTATCTATCTTAATATAAGTGATATCATTATTCGTTCTACTGATCATAATATATTAACTTAAAGGATTTATATGATCTTTCGACTTTATTAGAAACTCACACCACGAGCATTTGATACTTCAGCAAAATGAAATCTACTACTAATGATTAATAACTCCGCCTGGAGTCCCTCCGAGGGCTACTGCCGGTCCCAGGCCCGGATAAAGGAGGAGGGTTGGGCATGAGGTTAGCGACCCCATCCTGTAGAAAACTAGCTCGCTAAAAAACGCTAACGATAAAATTATTAATGATTAATAATGCTGACCGATTCAGTTGTAGTTCTGGTATTTGTATACCCTAATAGATTAGCTAATTTAATGTAATATTCATGGATTTATAACTGTAGACCCCTAGAGATGAAGTTATTGAAAACGATAGTTTGCTTGAATATTCTTTGAATTAAATAACACTTATAATAACTGGACGTTTATTAAATACCAGAGAGAACACATTATTTCTACAACACGAAAACTACTCACAAAAAGGTTATGTATGACCGGCCTCAAACAATTGTCCCTTGGGCACTACGGTTACGCTCTCAGGTCACGAAGACCAACTCTAACCCAATTTCATTTTCAGGCACCTCTACGATGTGGGCAACCGAGAATTGATAACCGCCTTCAAACCGTTAACAGCACTCAAGATCACTGTATTCATAATCAATCTACCTCTACGATTCCTATTATTCCTCCTACCTTGACTATCAACTCCAAACATCCTCTTTTGACTTTCTCATCAAGTATCACCTTGGTCAACGATTCTAGTGCGCAAAACACTGTCCCAGGTCTACTGAAACCTCTATCCAAACTATACATTGGAGCCTTCAACGTACGTACCCTATGATAAATCGGCCAGAAAGTCTCCTTGGCTAAGACCCTAGAATCTCATACCATTGATGTATGCTGTGTCTCCAAAACACGCATACAGGATATTAGTGTAGTCATTCACTTGACCTCACCTAGCCAAAGCGAGGAGCCGACGAAACACACCCTCCGTTTATCTGGCGACCCGGCAACAAGTTCTCGTGGGTTGGCGGCGTAGGCATAGCACTAAGTACGAGGGCAGAGGATACCCGTTAGTTACTAGCATTTAATGACAGATGTCTTAGAAATATTGCTCGCGTCTTCTAGGATCGCCGGGTAAGTAATAGTGAGGTTAGATGCAGGGCATTGGTTCTTGAAGTTATTAACTTCTACTCTTAGCCATGTTGGTAGATACAGACTACTTGGTTGGGGTTCGCGTGACTATCGTAACCAGTGCTTGGAGGCTGAGTTAAATGGTTCAGAATTGATCACAATGGTGTTAGTGTATACACTTTGTCTTCCCTTACATTGTGAGAATAAAACTACTTTACACCTTTCTTTCTACCAACTAACTCTATCTTCCCGTACTATATCCTTATATGCAATCTTTTTTATTTCTACTATTGGAGTAACTGATCGGTCCTACGTTGTAGATAACTGAATGACTGACTAAGCAGTTGTAATTATTTAAAGAATAGTACCACACAGATAAATAGGTGAGATTATAATATATGGATGAACTAGTCAGATTTAAGACAGACAGTCTTAGAATTCGACACGAAATTCAATCATCCATATGGTAAAATAGCATTTTGACATGATGAAAACCCTAGCTTTAAATGCTAACCCTATTTTTGAACTCTGAATCCTAATCCTATTTCCTTATGACCAAGCTATGACCTTCTGTTGACCCTAAAAAGTGGTTGACTTTTCTCGAGATCGTCACACACGCTATCCCCACATTGATTTTTTTTAACATCATACAAAAGAAACACTCCTGTTACATAAATGTACTACATAACAATATTTTCTTTATTGTTAAATAAGGTATAAACTAACCTGTTCCATCAAACTAGTACACAGTATTGGAGATAAATGTTGTTCGGAATTTGGATGAAAACCTTGAGTTTTAATTTCTTGATTTAAATGTATTGCTAAACTAGGAACACAAGCAATTGGATTATTAATATGCACTAAGCGTTGTTCTAGACGTCCTTCAGCATTACGAATAATTACACGTCCAGCCAATTTTAAATCTCTATCAAACCATGTATACCAAAGACCACCACCATATGTCTCAACACCTAATTGAATATATCCTTCTTTTAATCGTTCCGAATTCGGTTTTAAACGTAAACATGGACTATCTGTATGTGCTCCAAGCAAAGTAAAACCATTGCCTGATTCGAATCGACCACCAACAGCGGCTGCGATTACAGTTGATTCATTTTTCGTTATATAAACCTTATCCAAAGGACGTAAACTCCAAGATTCTTCTTCGAATAACTCACGAAAACCATGATTATCCAAAAATGTCCTCACTGACTGGATAACTTGAAGGTTTGAAAAAATATATAGATATATATATATAATTCTAGATCTCTTTATTTATTTATATAAACACATAAACATTGGTACAGGGAGGTGCGAAACAGATATACGCCACATAAATCATTCGATTTATGTGAGGGCTCGGATACTGCTCGGGTGCCCAAACCGAAGTAGGTGATTTTCTTAGGGGGCCACATCCAAAGCCTTGAGAGCATTTGGAGAGGGGGAGCTGACTCTCCCCACCGTACTGTAGTTAAGTTTTAAATACGAAACAATGGTAAAGAGACACAGGTAAATAAAAGAATGTTGATTTAATCTTACTGCTCATGAGAAATCTTGAAGGAATGGGTGTCGCAATTAATATAGCTTGATCAGATCATTACAATAGGTAATTCCAACCACCACATCACGATAGCACTAAGAAGCCCTTAAACTAGGTTTCTTGCTAGTCGCGACTTGTCATCAAGAAGTATCTCGAATATTCTAGAATCTGATGCTCTTTGTGTGATACGAACCCCAAACACTCAGTATCCTAATCACAAACGTTATGACAGAGCTATCTGGGCCACAAATAACCTTCTTTAGAACTGAGATCTTTTGTACTGATTAATTCCTGAACAGTAACCAATTTCACACTTGTCAAATCCTTAATAATGACCGAATTCGATCGACGAAATTTCAGCGTGAGCATGACTTAAAGTCGTGATACAGATATAGATAGATATACAGATATGGATTGCTGTGAAGCGAATTTATAAAGAAACGAATAAATGAAAATATCTAGAAGATTGAATGTTTTAATACTCTATTATAGAGGATTAAATGGTGAGTAGATCATTTCAAAAATCATAGAAAAGTATGACTGATGAAATTGAAAACCTCACACGATGTAAATCAAAATATAATGCAATGACCCTGATACATTTAACAATTTATGCCAAGAAGCTAATGACCTACCATGTTGAATAAAAGTATATTTGGACGTCTATTTTTAACATTTTCCTTATTTACTATTCATAGACTTATCATTAAAATATACTTTTGATTTACATCTTATATGCGGATTTGTAACACTGTTCAATTATTGCATAGAATTTAAATTGACTTGGTGTTGTTTACTTGTACCTTTCCAATGTTATTTAGGACTGCGATTTAGCAGTCTCTTGTTGACATATGTGCATACTGTGCGGACTACCTTGATATCGCCTGAAGTCACAAGCATTCTAAGCAAAGATGGATAGTGACTAGTAGTGGAATCCAGGATGCGCGTTTCGTCCTATTTGGGACTCGTCAGATGTTTGTGCCTGCATCTCAGAGTTGATGTTCACTTTGGGACACAAACCCAGTACAGTTCGCTTCAAACACTATCGCGTTATCCACTTAGCTACTGAGTCCTGATAGCCACCTGCTTGTGTATTGTGAAGAAGTTTTAAATTCACTTGATGTTGTTTACTTGAATCTTCTGATTGATGTTTAGGACTGCAGTTGATCAGTCTCTTATTGACATATGTGCATCCTGTTATAATTTATGATTTTTTCTAGAGTGAACATTAACTCTGAGTTGCAGGTACATCCAGTTGACGAGTTCTAAATAGGACGAAACGCGCGTCATGGATCCCATTGCTAGCCACTATCCATCTTTACATATAATTTGTTGTGATTACTAGTCAACTATTATGTACCACAACGTCACCAGATATTTTAAGTATACCGAAATAATCTATGTGTAATTAATGGTAATCTAAATAGGAACGAGACAGAGCCAACAAATTTAGTATGAATACCTAGCAATACTAGTCGAAGAGGCGATACTATAATTTATGAACAAACTAATCATATTTCGGATAACAGGTCTTAAATTTTGGCGCGAAATACATTCATCCATTTAGCTAGTGTTTTGGTATTATAGATGAGGTCAATTCGTGATAAAATCCATAAATCTAATTCCTAACCCTAACCATCAACTGTAAACCATAATCCTTTTTTCCACAGATTTATAACGTACATTTGAGTTTAATAAATAGGTGGACATTTTTAAGATCACTTTAATATTGCTCATGGTCACTCATAAATTATAGTCTCGCCATCAAAGATACTTGATAATTCAATTTACGAATTTATGAGAGATTTCAGTATCACTGATACTATTAGCGTCGACAATAGTGACATTTATATATATATATATATATATATATATATATATATATATATATATATATAGTTAGGTGATAGGTTCGAATTCCTTTAGTGTGAGATCGTGGATACTCACTGCTGAGAAGTCCTATATTAAGATAAAACGACCGTCCAGTGCTTCCATGTTTTTTCATGATGGTCTAGCTTCAATTCACTCATGAATTCAATTATTATATATATAATCCTGAAGGGAAGCAGAAAAGAGGAAGGCCAAAGCACACACTACGTTGGGAAATGGAAGCAAATATGAAAAGGATTGTCCAGGACAGGGTTGAAAGGAGAATGCTGGTGAGTGGCCTATGCTCCTTCACGAAGAGTAACAGGCGTAAGTAAGAGTAAGTAATAATATATATGTATATATATAAAACATGCTTATGAAATCATCATTAAACATTTATTTCCATTACATAAACATACATTGTTGCCTAAACATTAACAATCAGGAAAAATCATTATTTATAGCTGAAGTAAATTGTTTTCCAGGGAGAAGAAGAAAAAGTAAAACAACAACAACAACAACAGCAATTATTGAATGTACCATACAAACTGATTGTATAGTTTATATATATTCTTTACACAATAACCATACTGATCAATTGTGAAAGCAAACTAAACACAGTAATCAATACTATGTTGACTAGACAATCATAAACTATAAATGAGAATATAGAAATACATGTACGATTATTACACATTAGACAAACATTAACATAACCATGTATTTTTTTTATATTTATTATTTCTAATGTAATATATCAAAGTGTTAAATTTGTTTTGTATATTAACTTTTATTTGGCAAGTAAAACTGTTTATGCATACTTACATAAAATAAACAAAAAACGGTACATTTATCTATCCATCTATCCATCCATCTATGTATCTATGCATCTATGCATCTTTCAAATACATTAATTGTGTCAGATTGGTTTAATAATAATAATAAGAAGAAGAAAAAACAAATCAAGATTGAAAGTAGAAATGTTCACTATAATGAAGAATTTCATCTTTTATCAAATTGAATACATTCAAAGAAATTGAATATCCATTGTGTATAGTGAATGGTGATCATTAAGATATATGTATATATATATATATATATATATATATATATATATATATATATATATATATATATATTAAGGCGAATGGAATTAAATGTTTTATATTCATTATTAATACAGAAGAAGAAAACAACAATAACACTGATAGAGCAGCCTAAAGGTTTCTTTCATAATATGCCATTTCAAACAACAGCAACAACAACACTGATAGAACAGCCTAAAGGTTTCTATTTTAATACACTATTTCAAACAACAACAACAAATAGAAAAGTATAAATGAAAGTAAATATATACGTAAACCATGTATCATAATATTCAAATGATAAACAGTGGATAAATAACGAGTTGGAAGAATTAATAAATTGGAAACATGACATTTTTTCTACTATATCCGATGATATAAACTTTTATAAATCTTATCTTGAATAATTGATATATTTGAAGAACAATCAAAAACTTAATAATCTCCACAACTTCACATTGATAATTAGTATGTGAGCACTACTAACCAGTGGAGCTAATACGTGTCGGTTAGAGAGAGGTATCTACTTTAGTACAATGGAATATGGTCGCGCAATTTCATGAATTAGTTGAGGTTAGACATTAACGCCATTGGATGCCGGCCGGCTTAATGGTCTAGAAGTTAAGCATTCGCGTGCGAAACTGGAGGACCTGGGTTTGAATCCCGAGAGGTGGGATGGTGGATGTACACTGCTGAGAAGTCCTATAATAGGACGAAACGGCCGTCCAGTACTTCCCAGTTTTCAATGCTGGTATAGCACCAATTAGTTCATAATATAAATCAAAAACTTAATAATCTTCACAACCCTATACTGATAAAGACTAAAATAAAATTAAACAAATATTGTACAAGTGACGACCATAAAACTGGTAACAGATAGTTACTTTTATGAATTTCACATGGGTATTTTTTTCAGATTTTTTGTAATGATAATTAAAAAATTTATTAATTGAGATCATGAGTCAATTAAAGTTAGACCATCATGCAAAAACCTGGAAACACTGAAAGCTTCAATGGACTTATGATCTCAACTACTAAATTATTTAGTAATATCCACAAAACCCCCCTCCTTTCTGATAATAATTTTCAACGCTTGATCTCTAAAATAGTGTAGTGTATCACAACAGTTGTATTTCATGATTAGTATATAGAGTTTATATGGTATCGTTTTGTTTTTCTAAGTGATGTAAACACCATAAGTACACTTAGTTTTAAATGATGTACTTAAATTCTTTTCTATCGTTAAAATCTTCCTCTAATCATTGCTAGAATTCTTTAATAACAAAAAACTTCATCTCTTTCAGATCGTGAAATTGAAGAACACTTTTAATGAAACACAAAAACTGATATTTTAATCTTACAGCTTACACAAAGTATAAGTATATCACGGTTAGGTTAGAAATACTTTATGAAAGAAAAAAAATAACAAATAAAAAATATTTCAATGGTCGAGATGACTGTTTCGTCCTATTGTTGAACTCCTCAGTAGTGCACATTCATGATCTCGTCTCACGAGATTCGAACCCATGGACCAATCAGTCTCGCGCACGAGCGCCTAAATTCTAGACCATTGAGTTGGTCGGCATCCAACGGTGTTAATATCTAACTTCAATCAATCCATGAAATTGATTGACACATCCGCTGTAGTCATCAGTGAGTTACTATCTCACAACAGACCTGGTTGAACTCAAGTAGTCACTGCTTCTCACTAGAACTCTGAGAAATACCTATTGAAGCCAGTCACTAGTGAGCATATGTTGATTCATATCAGAAGGAGTTTAGTGGATAATGTAGTAATTTGAATGGTTGAGATCATGAGTCAATTGAAGCTAGACTCATGATCTCAACCTTTGAAATTATTACAATATCCACAAAACCCATTCTGATATGAACCAAATAAAGAACAAACTGATAAAAAGTTTACACAAATCGAATTTATAATTTTCATTATCATAGAAATTATATTCAATGAAAATAATGGCAACAATTGAAGCAGAAATGTAATTAAATGTAAACTACTGTTGTGTGTGTTACTTATGTCCGAAGTGGAATGCTTAGTAACAGAAAGTTAGGAAGATCGAGTCGAAGAGAACGGAAACAGAGAATAATTGTTATGGCAATGAAGAAACGGTGACGTTTACGACAATTGATGGAGTATTTGCAAAGGTAGTATTGAACGTATGGTTTTCTTATTTTTGTATTAAAATACATTTTTATCATAAGGGGGTTTTGTGAAGATTTTATTTATTTAATATTTGGATTCATGTGTCAATTGAAGTTAGACCACCATGGAAAACCTAGAAGAACTAGACGGCCGTTTTGTCCTAGTAATGCACTCATCAGTAGTGCGCATTCACGACCCCGCATGAGGGACAGGGTGTGCACGGCCGAGGAGTCCCATACTAGGATGAAACGACTATCCAGTGCTTCCAGACTTTCCATGGTGGTCTAGCTACAATTGACTCATAAACTAAACCATTAAAATATATCTGTTTATCCCAACCTGCGTTCACGTTCACGTTACTACTATTACTACTAATACTGTAGTGTATGTAATATATATCCTGACAGATATAATTAGTATGTAGCAGTAATTAGAAGTGAAATGTCTGCCACAAGAAGATTAAATTAAATAGAACAAGAATGGAAACAGAGAACAATTGGAATAACAACAGAATTAAAAGAATCATGAAGTATATCAAGGATAAATGATGGAAGATATATAAAGAATATATTTAATGTATAATTTTCATATTTCACGAAGGCACTTTGTAATATTGCATAAGACAATAAATTAGTTTGCTATACCTGAATTCTTATACTACTACTAGTACTACTAGGAGTACTCTATACATGTTATCAACTAGCTCATTTTTCCAAGAGTGAAGTTTGCGTGTGTGTGTGTTTGTGTGTGTGTGCGTACGACTACTTTAAGTAGTAAAATAAACTGATCTCATTTAATAACTCAACAATGAAATCAATGTTATTTATTCTCTATCATGATTACTGTCATTTTCACAAAATACAAAACATAATTACGGCTTATAATGTTGTTGTTTTTTTTCTATATATATATATATATTAACAGGTTTAAACCTGTTGTTGTTTATTATTGTAAAGAAAATAAACGAATATGTTTGTATAAAAAACATCAAGTTACTCTGAAAAAAGAAAAGAAAAATCATGTTGTAATGAAAGTATAGAGAAAAAAAAGAAAAAAAAGAAAAAGAAAGATGATAGATAGATAGATAGATAGTTTAGAAAGAAACATATCAAAATTTCAAGTACAATTGTCCTCTATTTCTTTTATTACATAATTTATGATCAGTTCAGTAGTAGTAAATGAGAACATTCTAATGTAAAAATTTATGTACAGTATGAGAGTATTGTTAAGTGTATCAGATACATACATATATATATATACCACAACAAATAAATATAGTCGTAAATTTAGTCAAGAATAAACAGTAAACAGTATGATTTTCTACAGAACCTTAGTCAATAATAATAATAATAATAAGTAGATAAAATATACCATACATTAAGTTGACCAAGAATTGAGTAGTAGTGGTAGCAGTAGCAGTAGTAGTAGAGTTCAGCATATATATATATATTATATATATATATATATATATATATATATATAAAGCTTAGAAATAAATGTGCACTTACAATAAAACACATAAGAACGTAAAGAAAAAAAGAATAAAGAGAAAGAGAGAGAGAAAAGAAAAGAAAAAAAGCGAACCATTAACGAAATTTATGAATTGCAATGAAATTACTGATTTAATGGACAATCTCTAACTTGGATACAAATCATTCGAAAATTATTAAGATGTACTAAATTCTAGATATCATTTTTTAAAATAAGAGAGCAAGAGCGAGAGAGAAAAGAAAGAAAAGAATAAGTTTGATAACCCTGTTACACATTATAATATACACTGAAATAAATTAATGTGATCATTTGAAATTGAGTAGTTATATGCTACATTATAATACAGTTATAACTAGAAGAAAAAAAAGGTAACTATGGTTATTAATTCTGAGTGCTGCTAGAGGTATGAGGGCGGTTATCACTTCCCGGTTGCCCACATCATGGAAGGGTTGTTCTGCAGGTACCTGAAAAGGAAATTGGATTGAAGGTGGTCTTAGTGACCTGAGAGCATGACTGAAGTGCCCAAGGGACAACTGCTTGAGGTCGGTCACACACGACCATTTTGTGAATAGTTTTCGTGTCAGCTCCATAATCGTTGAGATCTTACCGCCGGAGACGGATATCTGTGGGTAAGGCGAGGTGTGAATTTTTAGGTTCGACCTTTTCTAATCCCACCCGTTTTTGTGAGAAGGCAGCATCGCTGTTATTCTGGTTGTCTGAAGGGAACACCAATACTGCCGTCACACCTCTGTACGGCCAGCAGTACGACTTCGTTTTCGGACCTTCAGTTTGCTTCTTTTAGTCGTACCGCTCTTCAACCAACCTATCTGGCATGGTAGGACGTTGAGGAACGATTGTCCCAGCCAGTATAGCTCAATTGGTTCATCACAATAGGCAAGCCCGACCACCACATCAAGGTAGTAACAACGGTCGGGGTTATTAATTCTGTAACAATTTTATTACTATTTCATGTAAAGTGTAAAATTGTTCTAAATGTATTCAGTGGATTTCAATATTATTTTGTTTAAACTAGTTTATTCATACTAATACTACTAATACAATTTAAGTCAACAACACAGTTCAACTCATTTATGCAGTGGAATTGAGAAATTAACATTATTGTACAGGTGAATTGAGCTGACAAGTGACAAATAGGATAAAACACACATCTTGGATTTATCTCTGCCTAAAATGCATATATATTTACTGACAATATCGAGAAAATCCGCACAGGATGCATAATATGCCAATCCTAGGCCCAATCATCAAATGGGAACTTTTTTATATTCGAAGTATTGATGTATTTATTTATTTGAACACATAAATATTGGTACAAGAGGGCACCAAATATATACGCGCCACACTTGTGTGAGAGCTGTGATACTGCCCGGGTGCCCAAACCGAAGCAGGTGGTTTTCACAGGAGGCCACACCCTAAGCCTCTGACCTAAAGGTCTGACCAACAAGGCAGTAGAGCATCGTGAGAAGATGCAGTCCCATGGTAGTCAGTGATCAAAAATTGGTTCATACGCCATTTGTTCCCGCAGGATACTAGAGCCCATGTGCACCACTGATTTGGGATCTGGTTAAGGCGCCGGACATTCGTTTTTCGTCCTCTCATTTTCGTAAACAACACCCCCGCCATGAGAAGGCAGTGAATAGGAATTCCCTAGCAGAGGCTTTATACTCGTGGCCGTGTGAGAGCATTTCGAGGAGGGCGGGCTTACCCCACTCTCGGCCATACCAAGGCATTTGGGGGCTTATATTCGAAGAGAATATACTAAATGATAATATTCATTAAAATAATCAGATCAACTATAATATGTAAACAAGATATAATACACTATTTTACTTACCATGAAATGGTGTTGGTGATTTATTTATAAAATTAATAAGACCTTGTACATGATGTGACATGTTAGAATTAGTGGAATGAAGTAAAAATAATTGATTTCTTAATAAATCACTATTCAATAATAAAGTAGATGGATTATTTGTTGTTGATATTGATGTAATCGGTTGATGAACTTTGACAGATTCGATATTTCTACAACAATTAACTTGATTGTCAATAATATTATTATTGTTATTATTCAATAGATTTATAGGAAAATCCTTTATTCCACTTTTTGTTACAGCTATAGATGTTGGAGTTATAGTTGTTGTGCTAGTATGAATTGATGAAGAATTTGATAAATTTACTGAATTAATCCGTTGTTCTTGTGATGCTGCTGCTGATGATGATGATGGTGGTTGTAATATGCTCGGTCCAAATGTTGAAAGTAAATCTATAGCTTTAGAACCAAGTGAACTCCAAAATAAAGTGTTTGCCAATTGCCTCTATATAAAAACATGTATAAAGGAAATATTTGAGGAAATAAATAAAATGCACAAAATAACATGAAGCAGAAATGTAACACTATTTATTTATCTACTTCCATATACCAAAGAAGTGTGCTAAATGTCTATGTGTCAAACTGATAAAGCACTACACTAGGAATCGAAATTGATTGAACTTCAGTCCAATTAACTAAACTGTATAATAAATGCCTACATTGCCCTCAAATGCCCTGGTATGGCCGAGAGTGGGGAGAGTCCATTCTCCCTCTCAAAATGCTCTCACATGGCCACACGTATATAGCCTCTGCCAGAGAAGTCCTACTCACCGCCTTCTCGTAGCGGGGGTGTTGTTTACGAAAATGAGAGGACGAAAAGCGAATGTCCGGCGCTTAAACCGGATTCCAAACCAATGGTGTACATGGGCTCCAGTATTCTGGGGGAACAAATGGCGTATGAACCCATTATTCGTCACCGGCTTCCATGGGATTGCATCTCCTCACGATGCTCCACTGCGTTGTGGGCCTTGTAGACCTTCAGGTTGAAGGCTCAGGGAGTGGCCCCCTAAGAAAACCATCTGCTTCGGTTTGGGCACCCGGGCAGTATCGCAGCTCTCACACATATCGAATGAGATTTGTGTGGCGCATATGTATTTGGTGCCTCCTTGTACCAATATCTATGTGTTAAAAATAAAATAAAATTCCTACATTAGTTATTACTAAGAATAAAATTTATAAGTAGTTGTCAATGTGTTGAATGATTACATAAATCATCATCATCATGTAATCAGCCTTTGTCGTAGAAACAAAATAGTAACGATTAGTTGATAGAAACTCAGTTTGAGTTACGTAACACAATTAAGTTTCTTATTATTATTAGCATTATTCAATATTATATTTTGGGTACAATATAGAATTCTCAGCACAAAGTATTTCAACAAGTTTCTGTTTCTTATATCTTGATCGATCTTAATGGTAAATAGTTGAGTGATCGCCAGTTAGATGTTAACAGTTCAACAATCGACATTTGAATAATGTACATTGTTTTTAATGCATATTGCCTGACAGCAACCACGATGTCTCTGACTGTACTATTTTGTAACTTGTACAATGAAAGGTTGTACATTTTTCAGAAACGAACATGAATAATTGATGCAATTAACTGACATAATAATCTGTTAGGACAAACATAAAAGAAGATAAATTGTTGAAATATCTAAATAACCGGAACAGGTAGCCTAGATATTCAAGCAGATTGCCAAAAAGGACGATAATATTTAGAGAATACAATGAAATCAGTTGTATTTTTTTGCTTTCTCTTCAGCTATATACAAGATAATATATTTAATTCTTTCGAGCTATTGACATCGGTTGCTATCATCTCGCAGATCCCAACTAGGTAGTCTAAACCTACTAACATAGCTCAGTCCACTGGTTAGTGACTTCATGGATTTGTACCATGTTTTGGTCTGACCGCCACTAGCTTTCTTCCAACCTACTCATACACCATAAAAGGATTATGGAATTAATTAACAATTTATGTGTTAATAAATTATGTTATTAAGTGAAAATAATTACAAAAACTAGCTTGTATGCAGGTAGCTGAAGAGAGTGCAACAAAATAAAATGAATACATTGTATTTTGCTTTATTTATTTATTTGAAGACATAAATATTGGTACAAAAGGGCGACGAATACATGTGCGCCACATAAGTCACTTGATTTGTGTGTGGACTGTGATACTACCCGGGTACCCAAACCGAACCATGTGGTTTATTCTTAGGGGGCCACTCCCGGAGCCTTCGACCTAAATGTCTAATCCATAAGACGGTGAAGCAACGTTAGGAGATTCAATTCCATGGTAGCCGGTGACGAATAATAGGTTCATACGCCATTTGTTCCGTCAGTGAATCCTTAAACCTATGTGTACCATTAGTTTGGAATCATGGTTTTCCAAATCCTTTATGTGGATCCTCCACATCTACCAACACGATTAAAGTGCTGGACGTTTACTTTTCGTCCTCTGAATTTCGTAAACAGTAATGCCGCGAGAATGCAATGATTAAGACTTCTCTGGTAGTGGCTGTATACGCGTAGCCATGTGAGAGCATTTGGAGAGGGAGAGTGAACTCTCCCCACCCTTTGGCTGTATCCGGGGATTTGAGAGTAAATATTCCCATTTTCGTTTGGTTTAAATTTATAAAAGGTACAAATTACAAGTGATTTACCGTAAGAAGGTAAAATCATTATTAATTTAAGAAGACCTTTATTATAGAGTTAAACTAATGAGAATAACTGTTTTCTAATTTAACGGTTAATGATAAATAATTGCTTGCACAAAACACTTCAGCACTAAGTACTTCTCCGGAATTGATTAGATGTATGACAGTTTCTAATAAAGATTCAATTTCAAGAGGAAGTCTCAAAAATAGTTTTACAACATGTTCAAAGATGTTCAGGGGTATTTAATTTAGCACATTGCCGTTTTTCAGTTTTAGCTTACTTTGAAAAGGTCATAATTAAAATGCTGGTGTTAACATATAAATGAGATTGTACCAAAGTACACGGTGACTATGACGTAGTCGAACAGGGTCTAAAATATTGCTCAGAATATCTGTTTTATCGATTCGATCAATTCAGCTGACAGTTTAGCATTAGATCATCGATTTTGGAGGCACTTATTAACCTCAGTTCTCGAACCAACAAATGCAAAAGGTTCTTACATACTGAAGTTGTATAGTCTATGCAAGACTAAAAAAAAACTGATATCTCTCTACAACCGATCCTAGCAATGAATAATCCAACGTATCATAACGCTGCTCGGTGGCTTACTCATAATGGAAAAATGTCTGTATACAGTCTGAAAGACAGTTTCAACTTTATTAACAAAACTGACGGCATTAACTTGGACAGAAAGTATGCGGTTTGTTTCAATGTGGAGAGCTTGTTAACTAAATCCCCACTAAAAAAGACTACTGACACAATATTTAGTCGTGATGACATGACTGGTTTTCCAAAGAACAGACTGAAAGAGTAATTACTGTTATGTATAAAGAATGAACAGTTTTAATTCAACGAAAAGTACTACCGATAAACAGGTCTTGAAATATGCAGCTAAATAAACCCTACATTCGCTGATATTTTTCTGGAACTAGAAAACACCAAACTGAAGCATATAAGTAAACAAATTCACTCTATTTGAGATATATCGATGATACTTTCATCATGTATGGTAAAAGAGATCATGTTGATCAATATTACCTGTTTCAATACAGCTTATGTAGATCTAAAATTCACGTGAGAGGATGCAGTATGAAATTAGTGGAGTTTCTTAAATTTAAAGACAACAAAAAACGAAGACGGTTCCATTTCACGTTCTATAAACCGTAAAACTTCATGAACAATTTAATAGCTTCCATCCAATCATATATAAAAGAAGTCTTGTGAGAACTCTGTTCTTAAGGATAAACTAACTATGTTTTGAAGATTCTATCGATAACGAATTACAAACTCTTCAAAGTTAATTAACCGAGACTGTGCATACACAAAGTTCATAAATAAAAAACTTTAGGTCGATAAATTAGACGTAACGACAACCCACTGTCCCCAGAATACGCGTCCACTAAGAGCAATTACTTCATTGCCTTTTCTGCCACAGACTTAATAATCATGTATGGAACATAAAAGACTATTCAGAAGATATAACTTGGATAACAGGTCACCTCTAGGGACTTACAAATGTATCCATATACTTACTCGTACATGCACTATCACATGTATTGAAAGAACAGAAAGGATACTACCTAAAAAGATCTATGAATACATCCCAACGAATTTAATCTAGATCATGACACTGCCTTTCGAATAATGAATTGATAGGATGATGGTACACTTGGAAGTTACTCAGAAGCAGTAGGTGTTCATCGTCTAAAACCAAGCTTATGTGTATCCAAAAAGAAATTGTGTTTCACATGGTCCTGCCATGGTGACCGATTTATTGCTGTACTTCGCCTCCTTTATTTCCCCTACTTTGTTTACTTGCCCTCATCTTTATTTGATCACATTTTTATTGTTCACTTATAATCTACAGTTATCATAGCTAGTCGTATTATTTGAACATTGTTCAGTAAAATATATTATAAACTATCAGCCTAGATACATAAATATTTCCATCTTCTCACACCCTCTCCAAATATTATTATTTATTACCAGTGTTTTATTCATCTCAAGTAATATGATTGATTCACAACTATTTTTTTGGTAATTTCTATCACCATCACATTGTCTACCGTAATCAGTGGGGAGAGTAAGCTCTCCTCCAAATTCCCTAGCATGGTCTCGTTCATACAACCACTGACAGGGAAGTCATACTCACTGCCTTCTCGCGACATTACTATTGTTTACGAAATTCAGAGGACGAAAAGCGAACGTCCAGCGCTTTAACTGGGTTGGTGGACACGGAGAGTCCACCTAGACAAGTTGGAAAACCATGATTCAGAACCAATGGTGCGCATGGGCACCAGTATCCTGAGGGAACAAATGGAGTATGAACCAATCGTTGGTCACCGGCTACCATGGGAGTGCATCTCTTCACGATGGTCCACTGCCTTGTGGATCAAACCTTTAGGTCAAAGGCTCGGGGTGTGGCCCCCTAAGAAAACCACCTGCTTCGGTTTGGGAACCGGGGGAGTATTCAAGCGCTCATATAGATCGAATGATTTATGTGGCGTATACCCTTGTACCAATGTTTCTACGTTTAAATAAATAATAATAATAATACTACCGTAATCATAACAATCTGCACATTTTTCCTATATCCGATCACATCATGATCTCTCTCGCTCTCTCGCTCTCTCTCATTCAACCCGTTCATCTATCTATTAAATCTGCATCAATATGGAAAGTATTTATAATTATCTTTTTAAATTGTTTCTTTTGTTTTACATGTTTCACATAAAATTACAATTGCAAAACATTGTTTATATATTTGTACAGATCAATGAGTACATGTAAATGCGTGAATGAGACATGAAGTTATTCTAACTTGATAAGAACTTCAATACAAATATTCATCATTGAAATCACATTACTAGTGTTACTTCTGAATTTGTTAAGCATTTTGAATATAATAAGAAAATAACAACAACAAAATAAATGTATAATCAAAAGGGGTTTTGTGGAGATTTTAATAATTTCAATAGTTGAAATCATGAGTCAATTGAAGCTAGACCACCATGGAAAACCTGGAAGTTGAACATTAACACTGTTGGATGCCGGCCAGATCAGTTGACTAATGCTTAAGCGCTCGTGTGCAAAACTGATAGGCCTTGGGTTCGAATCTCGCGGGGGGCGGGATCGTGGATGCGCACTGCTGAGGAGTCCCATACTAGGACGAAACGGCCGTCCAGTGCTTCCAGATTTTCCATGGTGGTCTAGCTTCAATTGACTCATGATTTCAACTGTTGAAATTATAAATGTATAACATAATGTAAATACTTATTTCATTTCAGAAGGTATACGTTCTATACAATTTGATTTTGATTATTATCCTAAAGAAGTTTAAACAAATTTATAAGACGAAATGCTGGGATTATTTAAGATTCAGTCGCTGAAATTATTTCAAATATAATTATACGTAAATAAGTGTATATATATAATTTGGCAGTTATTTAACTAACATGACATATCTAAGAAATTAAAGGTGTGTGAGGGCTAGAATACTGCACAGATGCTCAAACCGAAGCAGTAGGTCTTAAAAAAACTTAACCTTAACTGTCGTATGTAATGTGATTAACAATTAAAATGCATTAGATAATATGAGACAATTAACATTAAACTTCATATAATATCTCCTAGGAACTGTTTTCCATAATAGGTCACCTCATAGTTTCATTCACATAATCCTCTAACATATAGAGAAATGTCTCATACTACCTAAACTCAATCAGTCTATTGAATGTAGTGATAATAATACTGTTTCTAGTAAAGAAATATTACTGAATATAAACGATCAAAATGAAATAAATATATGAATAAAACACAAGACAATTTTCCTTTTAGATTTTTCTGCAAACCTAAATGTCTTAGTACAGCCGAAGGCTGGGAGAGCCAGCTCTCCCTCTTCAAATGCTTTCACATGGCCACGTGTATACAGCCACTATCAGGGAAGTCCTACTCACTACCTTCTCCCGGCGGGGGTGTTGTTTACGAAATTGAGAATGAAAAGCGAATGTCTAGCACTGGGTTCGTGAATATTGAGGACTCACGTAGAGGAGTTGGAAAACCACGATTCCAAACCAATCGTGTACATGGGTTTAAGGATTCACTGACGGAACGAATGGCGTATGAACCTATTATTCGTCACCGGCTACCATAGGATTGCATCTCCTAACGTTGCTTCACCGTCTTATGGATTAGACTTTTAGGTCGAAGGCTCCGAGAGTGGCCCCCTGAGAAAACCATCTACTTGGGTTTTTAGGCACCCGGGTAGTATCACAGTCCACACACACATCAAGTAACTTGTGTGGCGTATATCTATTCGGTGTCTCCTCGTACCAATGTCTATGTATTTACATAAACAAATGTTTTTGTATTTGCATTGTTTAGCCAATATATCTCTGGAATTTTTTCACTATAAACCAAACTGTTCAACATATTCAACAAGTATACTATACACCTACTGACAAGAATTGTCTACAAACTTTCATTTGATTCGTTAACTACTTAATCTATATAGAGTTGGGTGACAATGCAATCATTTTAAGTTATGTAGAAGAATTTCTATATTCATCATATTAACATTAAGATAACTAGTATAGGAACGTAAACCAGAATATAAGTAGTATAACCATTTCACATTAGGAAATAAAATATAAATTAATAAATAGAATTGAATCAATACAATTAACATACCAATGAATGAGCAGCAGATTGATTAGTTAAATGTGATGGAATAATTAATTCAGTTGGTGATGACACTGTTCCAGTATTAGATTCAATTAAAAATTTTGGAAATTGTTTTAATAAATTAATTTGTGGATCACAAAAATTCAATGAATTAATAAGTTCCGAATTTGTATAATGATTTTTTGTAGTGAAAGGTAAATGTATAGAAGGAATTGACTGTGTTGTTTGATTGAATGATTTATTAATTTGATTTGAATGATCTAATGAATTTTGTACAATATCAATTGGATTATGAAATTGTGAAGAATTAAGAGGTGAAGTAACAATAGGACAATTTGTATAATTTGATGTAGTAGAATTTATTGAATTAGCTGAAACAGTTGAAGCAGTAACTGCAGCTCGTGAATATTGCAATAATAATGCAGCTATAGCCGCTTGATTAATAGGTAATAAATTAGATTGAAAAATTGAAGCTGAAGGTTGACAAAAATGAGAATTTATATGATTAATAGAATTAAGACCAAGAAATGAACACAATGCAGATGCTGTAGTAGAATTTGACAAAAAACGATCAGTAACAGTGTTATTACTAATCGTAGATTCAGATTGTATACCAATATGATCCGTGTTATCTGAACTAGAATGAGTAGTTTTATTAAAAGGAAGTTTTGTAGTTTCGTCTGAATAAATCTGACAACTAGATGATGATAAACTAAGTGGAGTAGTTAAAAATCTTGAATTAGTTGATGAATCTAAATTAACAGTACTAGTAGGAGGTGAATATGAAACTCCTGTAGATGATGATTCGTTTGTACTACGAAGAGATTGTGTACTATCTAAAATTGATCTTGATTGTTCCGAATCTGATAATCCGTTAATATTTCTATTTGAATTGTTAAAAATCCAAGATTTGGCCGATTCTTCATTTAAAAATATTCGTCGATCATATTCCGATGATAATTGGGAAATAGGCTAATCAAAGTATATGAAAAAAAAACAACAACACAGAAATACATATACATTGAATAAACAAATGATCATTGGTAAATTGCAATGAAATGTAATCACTACGTAAAAGTTCTAGAGGGTGTTTGTTATTTTGACCATTGAAAAGTCATACATACACACACACATACATACATAGATACATACTGTGAAAGGGGAGACCTGAATTGTCAAAATATACTTACAGAATCAACTGGAAAATTTGTAGTTATATTAATACTATTTGAATTAATTGGACAACAACAATCATTTTGTCGATTATTTACTTCATCACTAAGTGATTTCGTTTCATTAGATAATAAATAATTAGCAACATGTAAACAATCTGTTATTGAATCATTGGAATGATTTAGTTTTGATTTATGAAGGCATAAATTATTATTATTTAATGAATCTTCTACATTAGAATGTAGATGATTATTAAATAGACTATTATTAGATGGAATAAAAGATGATGTATTTTTTATATTTATTGTTGATTGTTCTTGTTGATTTATATTTTGTAATGAACCACTTAATGTATTAGTACTTGTCCATGAACGCATAGGTACTTGAGTAGGAAGTCCAGCAGCATTATACCATGGACTTTCAACACGACTTGATGATTTACAAGAGATAACATTTGTAAAACACTTAGATATGTTAGATACACTAAATAGATTATTTTGATTATTTGTATGATGTTGATTTGATAAACAATATTCACTTGGACAAGAATCAATATTAGTCTTTTCAGATGATATAAGTGAACGAATACAATTTAAGTCACAATTACTAGCTAATGAAACAGTTCTGTCATTATCTACTCCGAGGGATAAGTTGTCCATTTGAATAACTGGTCTTGCAGATATTTTCGAGTGTTGCTTATTATTATTATTATCTATATTTTTAGTTCGAGTAATATTCACTTTACGAGTTATACCACATGATAATTTTGCTGGCAAAGGACTCATAGATGATATACAAGTATCACCAGACATTGGTGAACCGCTACGTTTACACGATGCCGAAGTTTGACGATTTGTATTTCCTGATAAGGTAACTTTTTTACTTGATACAGTCATATCAGTGGCTGTTGATCTTGGAATAGTTTGATAAGATTTAAAACGTAAATTAGGTAATATAATTCCATTTTTACGAACATAATCACATAGTGATGATTTCGCTAAGTTATACTTTTGTGCAGCACGTCTCATTGATATCTGAGAACCTAACACATCATTTACGGCTAACTCTAATAATTCTCGTCGTTCTGCAGGTTTATGACGTGGGCGTCGAACAGAAGTAACAGTTGTAACACTTGTAACAGCTGTTGAACAAACATTTGTAGGAATACAATGTAATTGACTGTTAATCGACGTCGATGAACTGAATGATAGTCCGAAGGTAATAGGTGATAATGAATTTTTATTATCTGTTTCTGATTTTTGTTCTTTTACACACTCCTTACTCAATTGACGTTCAAGTATAGGAGGAGATGATGATGATGGTGATGTAATAGATAATTCTTGAGTGGATATTATTTGGGATTTTGAATCATGCTCAAAAAAATGAGGCGATGGATAATCACACTTCCCTTGTTCTTCAGATGTTGATAGAAATAAACTATCATTAATACTAAAATCGTTAGTAAGATTTTGATTGACTGAATTAATTGGATTATCACAGTTTGTATCTGAAGTCTTTGGTTGAGTCATTAGATTATATATTGTAATTGAATGAAATTAACCAAAATTAAGATGGATAAACACTTTTGTATAACATAATACCGGTATATACACATGAGAATCTTTTCAATTGTTTAATCTCCCTGTTCAATTATGAATATATTTTATCCTTAAAATATCCTTGACTTAGCAACAATGGAATATAATTTAAATTATAGAAGTCATGGTAATGATACAATATATCTCATCAATTTGATTATATTATCTATTTAAAATAGTATATATGATGCCCAATTGTCAATAATATGATCCATAAGCATGAAATATAAATGTCATTCAACAAACTATAAGATATGAGCAAGCTTAGTTGTGGTGTGTCTATCCAAACATATTATTATTGAATATTATCATTGAAGCATTATTGAGCAATCATTATTTTGCTTGGGTGTATAATTGTGTACACATTTATATGAATGCACGCATTCAGATACACAATAACATGAGTGCTCATACGCACACACGCACACACACACAATACACAATGTATTGTGTTACTTGTCCATTAGAAAAAAAAATCAGCGGCCACCCTAACGTTTAATAGTGCTTATTATAACAAATGAACATCAAAATGCACACAAGCACAACATGAAATAGTTAATCACGTTCAACATTTTAATATTATATATATATATTTTTTTTTTCTGTTTCTAGAAATGAGAACAATAAGATGTGCGCAAAGAACCAATAAATAGATCGAAGTAATAAAAAAAAAGCGAATGATCCGAAATTTTATGAAAACTAAACAATTCAATATGAATTCTCCCGTATAATCATTTTAAAATATGTTAATTTCAATCATTGAGATCATGAATCAATTGAAGATAGATCATCATGAAATATCTGGAAGCATTGGATGGCTGTTTCGTCCTATTGTAAAACTATTCAGCAGTGCACATTCATGATCTCGCCTCGCGAAAATCGAACCCATGGACTAATCAGTCTCGCACGCGAGCGCTTAACATCTAGACCATTGAGCCAGCATCCAATGGTGTCAATGTCTAACTTCAACTAATCTACGAAATTGAGCAACACATCCACCATTGTCTTCAACGAGTGACTATCTCACAACAGAACTCCACTGGTCACTGCTGAATGTCGTGGTTTTGAGGCAGATTTGACATAGTTACACGTTGTATCTGTTTCCAATTCATTGGTCTAGAGGTTAAGCGTTTGCGATCGAGACCGAAGGTCCTAGGTTCGAAACTCGCGAGGTGGGGTCATGGATGCGCATTGCTAAGAAGTCCCACAATAGGACGAAATGGTCATCCAATGACTGCAGATTTTCCATAGTGATCTAGCTTCACTTGATTCATGATCTCAACTATTGAAATTACTATAATATCCACAAAAATCC
The DNA here is from genome assembly GCA_944470365.2 of Schistosoma intercalatum. NCBI lineage: Eukaryota > Metazoa > Platyhelminthes > Trematoda > Strigeidida > Schistosomatidae > Schistosoma > Schistosoma intercalatum. Next base: position 2,304,840 of record OX103726.1, read on the forward strand.
CTTCTGATATTAAAATATGTTAACTTATATAGACAGATAGATCAGTATACAAACGAGGCTATCAGAAGTCATGAACTTATAACAAATTATAATAGAATGTTTAATAAATTAGAAAAAAATATTCTAACAACCATTCGATATGAATCAAACACATGACTTTTATAAAAAGAACACATTGTTAGAAAGCAACATTACTAACAGTAATATTGACTTGTATTGAATAAACAGACTATTCATCTTTGTTTATAATGCTTGTGAATTAAGCCTATATCGAGGCTATACACACAGTACGCACATATGCCAATATGAGACTGATCAATTGTGGTCCTAAATAACAATGAGAAGCTTTATGTAAACAATACCAAGTAGATTTAAACTTTACCCCATTGCACAAGCAAGTGGCTACCAAGACTCAGTAGCTAAGTGAACAACGTGATGGCCTTTGAAGCGAACTGTACTGGGTTTGAGTCCCAGAGTGAATATCAATTCTGAGATGCAGGTACAACCAGCTGACTAGTCCCAAACAGGACGAAACATGCGTCATGAATTCCACTGCTAGCCCACATCCATCTTTGCGTATAATGCTTGTGCATTAAGGCTATATCGAGGCAATACGCACAGTATGCACATATGCCAATAAGAGACTGATCAATTGCAGTCCTTAACAACAATAGGAAGATTCGAGGAAACAATACCAACTGAATTCAGACTTAAGATACTTCTAAGAATGAATCATTGTTAGCACGACAATAACCAAAGAATAGTAAAAATATAGTGTATAAATTAATTCACAATAATTATATTAAATGTATAGAATTAAGGTTATGATCGCTACAGTGGTTGATCTTGAGAAAGTGGAATAAAAGAAATATAGATGCTGATTTAGGTACTTGTTTTATTTATTTAGAAACACATAAACATTGGTACAAGGGGGCAGCAAACAGATATATGTCATAAATCATACGATTTGTGTGAGGGCTGAGATACTGCCCAGGTGCCCAAACCGAAGCAGATGGTTTACTTGAGGGGCCTTTCACTTAAAGGTCTAATCCACAAGGTAATGGAGTGACGTTAGGAGGTTCCGTCCTATGATAGTAGGTGAACAACAGGTTGATACACCATTTGTTCCCTTAGGATACTAGAGCCCATGTACATCATTGATTTGGAATCAGAATTTTCCAACTTTTCTAAGTGGATCCTCCATATCTATCAGCCCGGTTAAAGCGCTGGACATTCACTTTTTGCCCTCTGAATTCCGTAAAGAACACCCCCGCCGAGAGAAGGCAGTGAATAGGACTTCCCTTTCAATGGCTGTATGTACGTGGCCATGTAAGAGCATTTCAAGAGGGAGAGCTGACTCACCCCACTCTCGGCCATACCAGGGCATTTAATCAGAATCAAAATAAAGCTGCTGATTCCAGTACTTGAACCTTTGACATATTCTTGTTAAATACAAAACTAAGTAAGATTAGTTAGTCCATCACTAGACCATTAAATACAATTTTGTAGATGTTTTATGACAAGCACTTATTAAGATGGAGAGGTACTGAATAATTTACAAGCATTATTAGATCGAACAAACTCATAAATATTCGCTTATTTTCACTACAAACTGCTTGGTAAAATTTTATGTGGAAACTAAATTGTTACGTTGTCGATTTGATCACAGTAGAATATGATATGCATCTAACGGTACTCGAACGTATAGAACCTTAAAGTCGCAAATCAGAAGACGGAAGAAACAGGGGAAGTGATTATTGGATAAGAATCAGAAATGTACAGAAAAACGTGAGTATTTAAAGTTATTAGTATTGGCTATAACATCATTATTCAGCCAATCTGTAGAGAGAAAAGTTATGCAATTATACAATCGTAGCATGACACGTTGATATTCTAGAAGGACCGATCATGTTCTGACTGAATGGAATCTCTTCAGCTCCTTTAGGGAATCAGGGGGCTTCGCCGTGCTTTTCGAAGCCGTCACAACACCTCCCAGGAACAATATTTGCTGCTGAGGTGTACGAGTAAATTGCCAAGTGGTTTGCGACAGCGTTTTGTCTTTCTTAGTGTCCTCCGACTCCAAACTTTCATCCTATTGTTCTCCATTATGTCTTTAAAAGTTCCTGTCATTGGAGTACCTGTGATTATCTCCAGTGGAAGACTCCCTTGCTTATCTACCGTATTAATTGTCCTTTTCCCTCTATGGATTTGATTGGTGTGTCCGACTGACGTTCCGAACGTCCCACGCACTTTTTACAAAACATTCCCCATTCTCTTTTTAATAACTAGGTTCCCATCAACTTTTCTCAGGGTGTAACTTGACAACCACTTTATCACTCACATTAAGACTCCGGATGCCTGCTTTTGCGTGCACCAATGCACTGTCCTAGATGGTTACATAGAGTTGAACATGGTTCAAATACTTCTCCCAGACATAACTTCGAAAGGAGGCCCTCCACATTTGAGCCACTAAGACTGGTCTCGAACCATGCCACTCGACATTTCTACCTACTGATCGTTGTAGTTAGAAGTCCGCAACTACTACCACACCTTAAAGTAAGTCTATGATTTTATAAAATGACCTCACAAGTGATAAATGTAGCAAAAACCAACCAACCTTTTTGAATACAAACTGAGATATCAAACCATCAAGGTTGATAAGACGTTCAAGGTAAGTGGGTTGGTCAACGCATTTCAATATTTTACTCTATAACACTAGTTAAGACGTTGATAAAGACCAGTTCGCGCCGAGAAGTGAAGAAAGGCGCCCTAAGCAGCCTATCAGGGTTAGTGATACTCCCGAAATGGCTCATAGTTTTGACGGATTGTCTAACCATCAGTCCATTACTTTACAGTGAACTGAAAGACTTAATATTGAGTCCTTGGTGCATACGTATTACAAGATCCTGAAAGTATGAGTGGAGTTAAGGACACGAATTGGTCACCGGTAATATAGGAATATATCTAACTGCTTCACTCTATAATAGATAAGACCATTAGCATGAAATCTTGTTAGTCGGTCATACGTAAAGTAGAACCTGGTGTATATGTTGGTAATTTCGAGACCCAGAATCTAAAGGAATGCAAACAATACGTGTGTCTCCATGGCCGAAACAAATGCCGAGTTGGGAAACGTCTCCAACCGGAGCCTACCAACATGGCTCAGTTCGACAGTCAGTGACCCCATAGGCTGAAACCAGGTTCTGATTTGGCCGCCGCTAGCTATATTAAAACCTATTCCTACGTCAGTCCACATAGCCAGTTGATGTAGGAGATGGTTCGCCATCGAAATCAACGTCAATCGTTCCGAAGCAGTTGATTGAGCTCTAACCACGTTCGAACAATTATAGAATTGATCCTTTAGAACCAACTGATATACAAGAATCGGTTACATCCGACATTACATGAAAATACCGAATCGAGTAACATTTAAGACTAGCTGGAACTCTACCAGAATGTAGAGGTGAGCATCATTTGCACTCAAAATATGCTACGAGGATGGAGAACAAATACGCTTGGCGTTTCAAGAAACGCCTCGCTTATTAACAGTAAGTTCCAGCTGACATCTTAGAACCTTTGCATACTAGTTATTTATATTCCTGTGGATTTTAAGGACGATTTCTCTACCGTCTCAATGTGGAAAATTTTGCAGGAACTTTAGGACTTGAATACATTAATTACGAGGAAAAAGTAGTAACTTCTCTGATCCACAGTTAGCAAAATGATGTGCCCATGAAGTAACCTGCGATATTGATGGCACATTAATTAGCGATCAGTAAAGATGTCTAGAGTTTTGAATGAAAGCGGCTCTACTCCACGCTCATGAGAATTCGACTACCTTACCTAAGGATATTTGAAGACACTGTATGTTTAGTCGTCCTTGACCATTTTCGGAGGAAACATCCTACAAGTAATGCTGAGGTCTGGGAACGTGAGTTTGAGCGTGATGGATATCATGAGTCAATAAGCATTTTCATCTTGAAACACAGGCTTTAGAGAATTTATTATTGATTTCTGATTTCGTTACATAGGTTTCAATACCACATACTTCCCCACACTAGCAAACATTAGTTTTATTCTAGTTTTATAATAAACGGAATAGTCTATTTCCTAACTTCATGAAATAATTACTCTACGTGTATTTTTGTTTATTTTATGTTTCATTTTTTCCCAACCCTATATTTCTCAACGTAATACATATTTTGCCAATATACTGTATCGACCAATTAATTTTATTAGTAATAGATAAATGATGCTCTAACATAGATGCATATCGTCGCGAGCTGTCGTACTTCATAGTCGTATAGAAAGATTAATTCAAAATGAAAAGTGGGACAAAAATCCAAATTGTAACACTAACGGTGTAACGAATTTTAAAAACTAAGAGAAGTAAAATCCAGAAGCTAGTAAAAAGAACAGGATAATGCTACTTAGAACTTAAAGAAAGACAATGAATGGATCCATACAGACTGAATTTCGAAACACTTATTAACTAAAATATAAGATAAAAAAGAGTACAGTCACTAGGTTTTTAATTTTCAGAACTAATAAGAAATAGGCTGTTTGTATGTATATAAAAACATTGTCAGCCACCAAACTGTCGCAATCGACAATAGGCAACCTGCCTAATTATGTCACGCTCTATTGATAGAATGGGAAACAACCAGGCTATTACTGAGGAAATACTTTGTACCTAGTTTTGGGACCAAAACTTGAAAAACTAGCAGTTGTTACTTATAGCGCTCATTAAGCAAATTTTACCTTTATGCTGTAAATATATGAACGTTCTCCGATGAGAGATCAGTCCTCGGAAAACCAGAGGAAGAAAAATATTTTCATCAGCATATGTGGTGAACTTGAATGAATATGGAAAATTAGACAACATAGAAGATTAGAGAAAACTGAAGCCAGTCAATACACTAATCAAATTAATAACCCTGAATTCAAAGCATAAGGAACTTAAACTTAGTTATAACCTTGTCTAATTTGCCTAGTATCTAGGGTCTGATTTCAGTATTTCTTTCTAGCTGTTTTCATGCACTAAGTAAACTTTTAAGGAGTGGAATATGCAGCGGTAACTCTAACAACAACCGCTATATCATACACAGCAGTTCTGCTTGCTCCTAGCCCAATGGCTAACCCAAAAGACTAACATTGTTAAGATTTATTGGACGAAAACAAGGACTCAATTTGCATCCAAGCTAATTCAGTAGTATGTCGATTTTGTGGTTATTAATTAAAGTTTTATTCCCTGATTGGTTGTCGTTGGATACAAAATGATAGTGAGATAGTCATTACAAATCAGTACACGGAGAGTCGAACAATTAAATACATCTGAATTACAACGAAAGTTAGTTGGTAGGATTCATGACGATGCATTGAAGCTGACTGAGTGAAAATCATTTGAAGTCGATAATGCGAAATCAAAATTGACTTTTTTCCGTATGCTGTATTTATCACCATATAGAAATATCCCTCGGTTAACTTTGAATCGTGTAATTGTTGTTAGTAAAAGTTTTATTTACACTATTGATACTGAAGGATCTAAAAATTAACAAATCATCAACTCCTAAGGCAAATGGAAACAGCCAGTAAGTCAGTCAGCCGTCATTCACGCAGGGCTTCACATGGACGTGCGTTGGTCGAAGTTCATATTCACACGAGACGATAATAACAAGAACAGCAAAAGCGATCGCAATTATGTAGTAGCAATGACAATAAGAAATAATAAGTATCGAGTATATGGTAAATGAAATAAACTAGCATTGCTTATTTCTTAAGTGAATGAGTTCTCGAAATTCATTTCACTGTTCATGTTACCTAGATTAACGTAACTACTTAGGAATTTAGCTACTTAAATAAAACTAGTAGCATATATTTCGAAATGCAAAGCATGCATTATGATTCGAGCTAAATTATAAATGCTATTATTGTTTTATTTAAGTTTTACACAACGGAAGCAATTTATGGTGTGGTATATTCATATATTCATGAATCAGAAAACAACAAATCCCAGATAATGAAGTGAAAACAAATAGTTTTACGGAAATACCGGTAAATCCGTACTATATTTCCGAAGTTGAATGTTTAACTGATAAGCTAACGCACACAGATCGTCAAGAATCTATTGTTAAAAGCAGCGGGACTTCAACGTGATTAATGGTTTGACAATGTTTGTAATTGATCTTCATCATCTTGAAGTCGATTATTTTCGCTACAAAACCCCATTTGTTTAATAGAACAGTATATAATTGAGAAATTCATTAAGTTATTATTTATTTATTTGAACACAAATATTGGTACAAGAGTGCGCCACACCCAATTCATTAAGTACGTACCAGGTTCTAAGTTGTGACTGACTGACTACTCATTAAGTCAAAAATACATTTATAAACAATCCCTGATAGTTTTCACAACAATGTTTTGCAAACTTCCCTCAACTTCGACGAAACAACATTACGAGAGCTACTTAAGTGAAGCTCGACCTATTTTGGAGATTTTAATAGCATGAAACTACCAACAATTCAGTCAGTATAGGTGATTTAGTTAAGAGATTACACCACATAAATTAACAAAGAACGAACCTATAACAAACTGTGTTTCTTACTGAGTCTGTATGAGTAGTTTTTCATGTAAATTCGTCTTTAAACTGCGTAATACTATACGATGGTAAGAAATATTTTCTTACTAATTATAGATCTGAGCTATTCATAAGGTGAATGGTACTACTCCACTGCTTTTCGAATTATGGGTGAAAAGTTTTATTTTTATTTTGATTAGCTTAGGAGTATAACATAGTTACAGCGAACTGCCTAGTTTTTAGGGCAGGTTTCACTTTATTAGCACCGAATGATGTCCATAGACATGTACTTTCCACATTAAGGTCCCGCAACCCATGCGAATTATTTGTTTGAGGGTACTGGAAATTAATTTTACTATGCAGGTAGTAAACAAAATTATTAACTAGTTCGAAAAGAAAGATATTATAAATAAACTCCTATATAATTAACTGATTCATTTTGTCTTATTTTTCATCAACAGAAAAATCATTGAAAAAGTTGTAAAGGTGTTAAAACGATGACCGAAAGTATACGAAGAGTAAGGAACAGTTTAGAATTTCACTAAAGATCGGATGCAAGCGCGTCAAAATTTGCACATATATCGGAAAATATCCGCTTTATTATCTGTTTGTAATTCGATTGGGTCACCAGGAATGTCTACATATTTGTGTTAGGTTTAGGTTTCATGTCAGTGAGTTCATCTAATTGAAGTAATAAAAACCACCGGACTAATGAACCGATATGTTACTAAGTTGTATTAATTTGTATCCTTAGTCTGTTTTATTTTTAATCTTATTCATAAGATCAATGTAAAGGATAACACCAGTGAAGTGGAAGCAGTTGCACTGGAGGTATGATTTTATTTCGTCAATAGTCAAATAATAAAATCGGCTTTCCAATGAAATATTTAAAGTAACTTCTTCAGTTGCTAAAATGCAAACAAACTTAGTAACACAGTATGACAGCATCCCTTAAACAACTATCCGTTGTTTTAGCTCGCTTTCATATAATGTCTATTCAAAACGATCAGAGATCAGTTGTCTCCTACACAAATAGATATCAACAAGATAGCCGGTTAACCAAAGCTAAAGACGGAACAACTTAAATCCGGTAGTATGGAAAGACTAGCTGTTCTATTCTTACAATCAGCAGCTACATATCTTAGAAACCGATAATAAAATGTGATGGTACTTTAAGCTATAATAAGGAACTTTAAATGCATACGACTCATGGAAAACAAATGTCCAGAGGCAAGTAGTTTGAGTTGGGTTTCTAAACCTCCTGAGAATATTCTATCGGGTGATCGTAAGCAACAACAAAAATACGATTGACCAAATCATAACTAGAAGTGAAGGTTATAATCCAAGGTATTACGTGATTATAATCGTTCTACAGTTACAGTTAGGTAATTCATAGTTAGTAGTCCAGACACCTGAGTCCACTCTTCATCTCTAGACAACAGGTTACTTTGAAACAATAATAAAAAATGAGAATTTCCAAATGAATGAAACTCAATTATAAATCGAATCTAACACATTTGATGTTAATGGACTCGCGACGTTTATATCATTCAACGTTTTGGGTGTATACTGGCAAGCAGTTGGAACGTGATGGTCGATACAGTTTTAAAACAAAAGGTGGTCATATAATGGAAAAAAATACATTGTCAACAAAACCAATGTTCAAAATAAGAGGAGTGTCATAATCCAAGATATCATACGATTTCAACTGACATTTCACTGATGAACGACCAAGGACACATTGTGTGAATGGTCTGAATCGGTTTAGAACGTTACAGAAATACTGACGCCGAGTGTAACATTGGAGCCTAAAACTAGTCATTGTTAAACACTATCGGTGTCTCCTCACTAAATAGTTTACCCACGGTTAATAAGATGGCAAAATAAACCAACTGCTGTCGCTAGTGAAAGATGACGTAGTCGAATGTATATCGCTCGTCCACCATCTCAAAGATAATGTTAGAGATGTATTTTGTATCTCTAGTTCCACCCTTCACCTATCATACATACTTTTTATATATATGAAGTGTAAACTTGCCTCTTGACTACTATATTGTGCGAACTGAAATCGTGTGTAAAATCTGAAAGTGGTATCCACTCACATGATAAAATCGGTTGCAAAATCGAAATTACGCCATTTAGTTATCCCTATCTAAAATCTGTGTAATAACGTTAATTCCTGCCTTCTTTTCTAGCCGTCTTTCCCACGGCTTTTTTTCATACCACCAATTGTGATACCACTCCGACTAATTTTAGATTCGCCCTAATAATTACACCCAGCTTTATCAATGTGATATAACTATTTGAGTAGAAGCACACTTAAGTCCAGTTCTACGTCGTCAGAAAATGATAAGCTTATCCAGCTTCACAAAAGCTTAACAAATCGACCATAAGACCAGTGAGCGTTTAGTATTTACTGTTGTGAATTTAGCTGTGATCATGAGGTGGTAGCTTTCAATTACTTTTAAAACCTTATGGTCAGTAAATTAATTAAAACCACGATTACAAGTACTCCACAAATCGCTCCATTTTTAAAACCAAACATATTTGACAGCACGAATATTTATCGTTAGCGAATTCGGCACTAGGAGAATGGTGGACAACCCTACGTTTACATTGACGAAACCAGATCTAGACATTTAGAGTTCAATACTGTGATTATATATAACTATTTAAACGATTATCGAACAACAACGATGGTTGCTAATGCTATAAAAGTCTAATAACACAGATGTACGTTCATATAAACATAAATTTTAACTGTTTGAAATATACCTAAGTTTTTGGGCAGTGATTATGTAAATCAAATAAACGAACCACTACCTCGTTAAAATTACCTCTTATGTTGGTACGACCTTGAGTGACTGAGGTGAAAGAGGAGACCGTGTATTTGAATAGCTAGATGTGGTTTGCTTGTTACTGATCTGTCTTGCTTTTCTAATATATGTGAATCCGAACGTGCTGGATATTTTGGAAAACACATTCCTATTGATGAATCACAACCATTATTATGTATCGTTATATATTTTACAGTCAGATAAAATTCTTCAGTTGGTTTTGGTGTTTTCTACTCATGGTCAATATTATTTCTGCATCATGGACCTTGAATTCAATCTCTAGTGAATTGGGTGTTCTTTATTAACAGAGGCTGCTTTATTAAAGGTTCTACCGTTGTGAAGAATTTGAACATAACTTTACCGAGTTTCACTGAGTAAGTGTACCTTAAATTTAGTAAGTACGGATTAGATGTACTCGTCATAATCATTTACGAAGTAAAGAAAATCACAGTACATGTGTACGTTTGCTGCCAATAGACGTACTTTCGGCATCCGTAGAAAGTCAGTGATCGCTTTGTTACAAAGCCGCAGGAATGTTAACTTCTATGTAGCCAAGTGGGCTTAAGTATCGTGGTTGTCAATCAAGAATTCGAGTTGATTTACGTAATGGAGAGTATGTGAAAAGGTTACTGAGAATGATTCACATTTATGAGTGTTCTGTGAGCCTCACGGTTTGATCCATTATTTAGAAAATTGTCTTCAGAGGAGAACTTAGGTCTAACACTGTAGCAAAATTATACATTGAAGAATATGATAAGGACACATTCCGCAAAAAATCACAGACGGTAACTCAAACAACCTGAAGTCTAGGCTCACTAAAAGTAACTGTGGAAGTAAATGTTTGCAAGCCGGTTTCATTTGAAGCGATGTATTTAGTATGCTGACAGATACTTATTTTGATTCAATGGGAGATGGAACTTCATAAAAAATATCCTGAACCTGTATCTGTTAGTTTTAAGCGAAATACAAATGAGGAAAGGGAAAACAGCTACATCATGACTATTCCAGTAGATATTCTCTGTTCCTGCCAGCATTTACTGATAGTTGTTGTCGTGGTTATTCTGAAAATAGTTAACCGACTACTTGAGATGGATATCAGATAACCTTAGTGACATTATGTAAGTTACGTTTCGTGTAAAAACTTTTACCTTGGACCGTAGTAAAGCTGAAGCGAGGACTGTCAGCACCATCCACGGACATGTCAGTAACATGCCGTGTCATTTTCACTTACTTTGAGCCTTTATTATAATGGCGAATCTATGATAATAATAATAATAATAATAATAATAATAATAATAATAATAATAATCGACGCCCAAACACAAGGTAAGAAGCTTTCAATATGCAATAACCGATATAACCATTAACATTAGAACGAGTTTCTACAAATTGTTTGAATTCCTTGTGCTAGATTCTCTTTTGTTTCAACACGGTTTGAGGTTAGTGATTATATGGACGTTGCTGTGACCCTAGCGAGTGCCTGAACTGCTCGCATACTGATGAACTGATTGCTTTCGTGCATTATTCCGGAATTTCAGGGAGGATTTTGTCATATCCTGATGATTTTCCTGAGCTCATGCACTTTAGTTTTGCAAGTGCTTACCTGGGAGTTGGATGGAAATTCCTTAGAGCACCAACTCTCACCAGGGTTGAGGAGTGTTCCACTTTTGTGTGATTCTGATTGAAGTGATTGGTGAGGTTGAGAGTTAAGATTTCAGCCATTTCTGTGTTGGTAAGATCTTCACCGTTAGGCACTTCGAGGGAACCAACCCATCGTTTTTTGAGTTTTTCTTTAGTCAACATCCGATAGAGATTCAACCGGAAGTTCATGTCCTTATTCTTTAATAATTTCCCCTAAGTAACTTTACGTTACTATAGCGGTAGTCCACGGTTTGTCTCATCGCCTAAGGATCATTCATGTCGACATCTGTTTTCAGAGTTCTGAAAATATTTTTATTTAAAGCAAGTTTGTCAATCCTATGGGAACTGTGTCGTATGTTCCTGATCTAGGCCACCAGACATCAATTTATAATCAATCTGTTATATTCTACCATTGTCTTGCCGATCTAGTTAGGTCCATACAACAACTAATGAGGCTAAAGAGGTCATTCACCGTGCCGTACCATCTCTGGAGAACATCCGTTAAGTCCTCTGGATTTCAAAAGCTCTCATCCATCAGGTGTGGAGACTCTACGGTCATGAGGTACAGCGGTTGAAGAAACCGGAACACGCCGACTGCTATGGCGATGTGAAGGCTTGTAGTAAGTCATTACCAACCCCAGTGCTGCGTGTCGTGTTCAATAGCTTAGTCCTGACTGCAACCCACCATTCCATGCGACATCTCTTAAGGCCCATGGCCTACTCAGTGTCAAACTCGGATACGAGAAATCTTACTGCCCTATAGTTTCTCAGACACCGATAAGATTTCTTCCGTAACATGAGCTGAATTTAAGACTAGGCTTACTGGAGAGGGTTTACATTCTTGTGCATGTTGGCCCCTATACTGAAGGCACAGTTGTACGAGAATGGCTCTCATTCCAAGCACTTTATTTATTTATTTGTTTATTTGAACACATAAATATTGGTACAAGAGAGCGCCAACATATATGCGCCACACAAAACAAGGAGAATTCGAGGGGAAATAGAAAAAAAAGAGAACAATAACAAAGAGATTGGTGTAAGGTAGTGTGGTAGTAATGAGGGAATGCAAAGTTACAATCGGAAGAAATCTTTCAGGTAAGGGAGACACAACCACTTTTTATGAAGAAAGTAAAATAAGGTTACAGCAGGGTCGCCACGCTTCTATTCTGACCCATATCTGATAACGTCTCTCCAGGCAACAGATCCACACCACCATTACTTACATTCATCAGAGCTGTTTCCAGAATGTCATCGATGGCAAAGTTGAAGAGGAATGGTGAGATTGGGCACTCTGCCTAACCCCACTGCTCGAATGGAACAATGGAGAAAGGTGGTTGTATGCCCTCACTCTGCCTGAGGTGTTTGTATATAGGAATTTTAGGATGTTAATAAACTTCTCAGGCACACCCTTCTTCAATAGACAATCCCGGAGAACAGTCCTGTCCAACGAATCGAAGACAGCCCTGATGTCAAGAAACACTACGATTGTTGGCCTTTGATAAGTATGGCGGTGTTCTAACATTTGGCGGAGGGTGAATATATGATCAATACATCCTCGACCGGAACGAAACCCAGCCTGCTCCTCGCGAGTCAATCTTTCCCGGGTAGGGACAACTATCGACTCATTCCATGACGTTGGTACACTCTCTAGTTCCCAAACCTTTGTAAACAACGTCGTCAATTCCTTAGTCAAAAAGTCACCACCATCTTTAAAAAGAGCCGGAGGTAAGTCATCTGGGCCAGGTGATTTGTAACGCTTCAAGAGTTGGAGTTCCTTGCGGACTTCCTCCTCATTTGGTGGATCAGTCGTCACCGGCCTTGGAGGGCAGGACAGTCTGACCGATGTTGCCGCAGCAGCAGGCCAGTTGAACTGCCCTTCGAAAAATTCTGCCCATCGTCCAAGACGTCGATGGATGTTAGTGATTGGCATCCCATCATCCTCGCAGATTGTTTCGCTCACACCAGACTTCTTGCTGCCAGTGGCTCGGATGAGTTGGAAGAGCTTCCGGTAGTTACCAGATGCAGCTGCTGCTTCCAGCTCATTAGCACGCATAGACCACCAGGCTTCTCGGTCCTTACGCAAGCTTTGCCCAATTTCCTTACGTAACATCCTTCGTTTATGGTCAAACTCACGGTCACCCGGAGTAGACCGACGGGCTTCAATGAGTTGTAAGGAACCTGGAGAAACCCAGTGCTTAAAAGCGGGACGTTTCGCAAACCCACAACTGACTGTTCCCGCCATTTTCATGGCGTCATGCAATTGCAACCAATGCTCATCTATATCACAATACTGTTTCTAGCACTATATTTTATTTTATAATCACACATAATCTTATACTCTCAGCTCTTCTCCGAATCGCCTCCATTTGTCAGTTGTATGTCCACTCACACCTTGCTAAAGCTTATTTTCTTTAACCTATTAAAGTGCTCTTTCTTAACAAATACCTTAATAAAAGAAAATTAGACTGAGTAATCATGCCTTAAACATTCCTACATGAATATTGGCTACTCTGCCTCTCGTTTTCTTGTTTTCTTTTACTTGTTCCCTCTTTCAGCCCCCTTGAGATATGGAACAGGTTACTTCATCCTGCACCATCCTTAAAGCCTTGGATATCCCAAAGGGACATAAGGTTGCGATTTCTAGAAGCTCATACCTTCAATAGACCTATCCTTGACCATCAGTCGCACATTCGCAACGCAACTCTCGTGAAGCGCGCCAACTGTAGTACTGATTAAAACAATCTACATTCACGTCTTATAAATTTTCAACCCAGCTATGTAATTTAATACAGTGTATATTGTATCATTTGTATCAATTTGATCTTGCCTGTAAACTGGCATGCCTCATGTAACAAACTGTTATTTGAGAATAAATTATTATTATTATTGTTATTATTACTTTTCGGTGGAGTGGTAGCTAGCCTAGAAACTAGCTCGGTTCGATACTTACTTGCAACAGAAGTTGCAACCAGCTTGCTAATAACAATCCGTTGATGGCGTTCACTTCGTTGTCCACTGGAAAGTAAGGCAAGATTGGCGCAGACCAAGGCATGGTCAGAGTCCAGATAGGTACTCCAAAAGGAGCGGCAGTCTTGTACACAACCACGCCAGCGGTAGCTGATCACGATGTGATCAATCTGAGTCCAGGCCTGAGATGCAGAGGGAGGACGCCAGCTGGCACATCGGCGATGACTGTGCCAAAAGTTAGTGCTAGCCTGAAACAGGTTGTGCTCTGTGCACAGTTGCAGTAGACGGTCCCCGTTATCTGTCCTGCGACCAACGAGTCCCCATCGGCCACCTAAACGACTCCATTCTGTGCCTAGACGCCCAACTTGAGCATTCAAGACTCCGGCTAGTACTACAATATCTGTCGAACGCACTTTCTGGGGAAGAACAGACAGCTGGTGGTAAAACTCATTCTTGATTGCATACGGGCTGCAATCTGTCGGGGCATAGGTGGAGATGACGAAGAGACATCGTTTCTCAAGCCGATTTCTTCTCACTTTGACGGATCTCTAATCTAACAGCACATAACCGACTGTTAATGAGGATCCAATCGATTAGTGCTGCCTCAGCTCTAGCGCTTAGTGTGACAGTAACGCCAGCAAGACTAGACGAAGATGCCACAGGGTCCCCGGATAAGCGCACGTAAAACAAGCTTTTTGAAGCGACCAATGGAGATCGAATTTGTAATACTTCACCAGAGTTTTGAATACGGGTCTCGGATAGACAGCAAACATCAATATTAAGACTTTCCAAAGACATAGCCAGCCCTATCTGTTGTCCAACCTGCATAAGTGTACGAACGTTGAAGGCAGCCAGTTTGAATGGCGCACGTGGTTTCAGAAAAACTGCTTCAGTATTTGTATTTGTTGGTAGCATTTAATTTTTAACCAGGCAGTGACTCAAGAACGTTTAGATAGAGCCGAATTTCCACCATAAGCTAGCTGCTGTATAAGTCAAAAAATAAGGATGCGCAAATCGGGACTAGAAGAGAGTGAATAAATGACGTAGAAAATAATAATAATAGTAATGTGGATTGTTTGACTGTCAATCGAAGCGTGCATAGAATTTTTAGTAAATATCGTCCTTTTCATTTTACTTATGTGTGGGCTGTGATACTGCTCGGGTGTCCAAACCGAAGCACGTGGTTTTCATATGGGGCCATAGCCCGAGCCTTTGACCTAAAGGTCTGACCCACAAGGCAGTGGAGAACCGTGAGTAGATGCAGTCCCATGGTAACCGGTGACCAACAATTGGTTCATACGCCATTTGTCCCCTCAGGATACTGGAGCCCATGTGCACCATTGGTTTGTGATCCGGTTAAAGCGCCGGACATTCGCTTTTCGTCATCTCATTTCCGTAAACAACACCCCCGCCACGAGAAGGCAATGAGTAGGACTTCCCTGGCAGAGGCTGTATACGCGCGGCCGTGTGAGAGTATTTCGCGAGGGAGAGTGGACTCTTCCCACTCTTGGCCGTACCAGGGCATTCGGGGGCCAGTACTTGTCCCACTATTCTGTATCAGATACTGCCCTCACGTTCCGGGAATCTACCTCCCGATACTGGAATATGAAACAAAATTAGAGTTTTGCCTGACTTCTTCGTTCTCGATTTTTAACACTGGAAGCTATGCTGTTACCATTTTCCTTGAGAACACGCACATATTACTCCTTACTGTTAACACTAACTGGGGTATATGCAACAGTAGGTAATTTCATTGGTGTATGATCTCGGGTAGTAACTACCATAATATTGCGTTTGATTTTGCCTTTACTAGTGGGGACTGACACTGTTGTTTTGAATGGGGTATTGCGTTGCCTTTTGTTGGTCCTGATGGTGTACTTTTTATACACTGCTCGCATAAGTGCCAGGATCACGGGCAGGTGTGGGCCAACATGAACCCTAAGAACTGCCCAGGTACTACATCGGATATGGATACACCCATGTCGCAAATCCGTTATGAGGATGGAAAATAAGTTGAAGGTAATGTAGTCACTCTGGCGTAAAATTCACGAAAAGTAATTTCAAGGAATCCCATAATGACATGAAGAAATGAATTGTTCAATGAACCTAAAGCTATAAGTAACCTTTAAAGTACGCTACCAAACCAAATTAATGACCACATTTTTCAATATAGCATAAATTATTTCTGTTACTTATCACTGGAGGTAAGATTTCTCAAGCCCTGGGGGAGGGGGGTAAGTAAGGTGCGGTCCCATGTATGATACGAGTATCTTTTGCTTTCGAACCATCGTTTGCATTCTGCCGAGTGTGCTGTGAGCTGATCGGTTCTATCCATAGACACAGCATATTTCAAATCATATCATGAGAAGGTTTATCATACACAGATTCATCTACCCTTCTATGAGTCAACATTGAACATTTTATGTAGTTTGCATGCGAGCTAGTATAGTTCCGAAGTAATTGACCAATACCTGTCTGGGTGTTTGTCCCCCAGAATTTTTCCTTGGACACCACTGTATTTTAGTAGATGATAGTATCAGTTCTGCTAGTCTGGAACAGCTACTCGTATGTTCAGCGTCTATTCCAGTAGGAAAATCACCCCAATACACAAAAGAACTATTACCAGCAGAAGTCGTACTAAAAAACTTCGAACTATTAAGGAAATTATCATTTTCAGCCAAACTGATCCTCATAACTGGAAAATCTAATTCCTTCAAGGTTTATACTTAATATACGTACTCAAATATCAGTTATTAGTTCCATTCGTGAAGAAAACCAAGATGTACGCCTCGACTTCATTTCCAGTAAGTCATGAAAAACACGTAAATGTTGTCCTATATGTTTCAGCTTGTTTAAATTGTATAGTAATCATGGGGACGGATCAACTGAATTCATTAAAAATACTAATATTTTGCTTTCGTAAGTGGGCGAATATTATTTCTACCATAAAGAAAAGGGCAACTTGTGCAACACCAGATACGACATCATGGCCTCACCATATATAAACACTAGGGACGACCGGATACCATGAAAAATGAGGTAATAAACAAAACCTACACAAATGCATATTTGGGCTGTGGGGAAAGACTCATATTGATGACATCGTCCCTCGTTATCACTGGTTGGAGCTTAAGGTTTGGATTTCGTTCATGTACAGACATGGATATATCACTGACGTTAACATGTAGTGGGATTGACCCAAACCACACAATCTTTAAAGCTGAACACGAGATAACTGGTAAAATGCATATTCAACAATTAACACGAAAAGGTCAACTATGATAAGGGCGGGAAGAATAGACTGAATTCAATCGGATGGCATGGCTCAACCTCGCAGACGTAATGGTTCTGTATAACCCGTCTTTATTTACATTAAATATACTATTCTATCTTTATTCTAAATGTGTTCTTCAAAAGTATTAAGTATCAATTGTCACGATACGATAAGTTATTGTAGACAAGTATGTGAAGTCCGTGTAGGGTCTTATAGATTAGATGGTCACATCATAACAAATCTACAATTTAAAGATTAGGTCAATTATTATAGCAGTACCAATAACAACCTTAGACAATAATTCTATGTCGTTAACCCCGATTAAAGAAACACGGCCTTTTTATTTGTCCTCATCCTCACATCAACTTGGCCAATCGACTTTTTACATATGTTAAGCTATTATTATATTAGTCCTTTCAATAATGCTTACGTGTATTATCGTAATGTAATATTGATTAGTATCCAGCCTGCTGGCTTAATCAATACTAACAGCTGATCAGTTATATTTAGTATTATCTGGTAGCAATTACATGTTTCAGTGAAATAAAATCCTCAAAACACAGAGCAATAGCAACCACGGCCTTCAATTGACGTAAGTGCATATTGGCTTGTAATATAAACACGGAATAAATTGTTGTCGAGATCTAATTCTTTACCTTGTTTTTTCACTTAACATCCCACTCTATTTCAAACTGTGAGCTATTCCGTAATATCTTTTCTTTCGATCACCGCTAACCTAATTTCTATTTTTTGAGTTGCCGAACAACGAAAACAATACTTTAGAAACTTACGGAGAGTTTAAGCTACAAATATTCTGCAATCATAATCTCATTTTAAATTGTTAATACGTTGGAAGCCAAGTATTCATCTGAACTTTTGGATTCTTATTAGATCAAACAAGTGACAAATTTAATAGCATCACGCACACCAAGGAGCTTGTTGGAATACTGCATGCTCAATCAGATTGCTCTTGGATCACCACTGTCACAACTGGTCTTATATACGCCAAATCTGTTGGGTGATCTAATTTCTGAAAGTAATTCAGATGAGGTTTACTATATTGCTGAATGGTTTCCTATTTTGGTACTTAACATGTATATATTTGCTTAGACTAGCCATATATATTTCATACAAGCCACTACCAAAATGTTTTCGGCACACGTTTAATAACTTTATACGACAATATACTACTATGGAAAAGTATATTGCCAACAAGCGGAGCATTTTACGTACGAAAACTATTTGGCACTTAGTTCTAATTATCTTTGCCACATATTGATAAATATCGCTAGGATAAATATAGCAGCTTCTAATAAAAAGTTTGTAACTCGTCATATTCCTAACTGAATTTCCATGAGTCGTCTCAAATCCTAAAACATTTTTTATTTTGTCTGGGTTCTTTCTTAAGTATTCCATCCCTCATCAACCTACATGTTAGCCTAGCTTATTTATGCATTGTATTATATCATCTATGCCATATAAATTTTACAATTATTTGAACTGCCTTCAACGTTTTTTGCTAAACCCATAATAGTCGCTATTCCTATACGGATTTGGGTTTATGAAGTGGTCTATCATATTAGTTGCCTAAAAAGACGAACATAGTCTAAATAATAAAGTCACCAAACGTATGTACTATCATGCTGCACTGGCATAATGAATAAACTATCACGTAGTTAGTCAAACAAGCATTCAAAATTAATTCCGGAGTCTGCTATTAAAATTAAAACTAAGTGAGCGAATATTTCTGGATCGTGAGTTGTAATATAATCAGACAGCCCGGATTCGTTAACGCTATAAACTTCTGCTATTTCACAATCACCTAAAACAACACTACTTATTTCCCACATGCTAATCCTCAGTCAACACTACAGTTAGTTATTCATAATGGATTCTGGATGTCATTATAAAGCATTTCCATGACTTGAAAATCACGTGACGTGATTAATAATACTGACGAAACTATTAGCAAAACCGGTCAGCAAATTGTCTTGTAATTATCATTAAATAGTGTTGTTTTCTCGCTTTTTTCATCCATTGCAGATTGTCTCAGTATATTTCTCTACCAGTTGTTCATTCAGTAAATATCTTAAAACCTTGTCAGTCTAATTGTAGGTTTAGCGACATAATCATGCGCGCAAACCATCAATATAAGCAGTCGAGCGAATCTCCTGCAAAATGGAAACCTCACTGTCGAATTTGTCTTAACGCTGACTACGGTTCAAACCACTATCATAGACATGGGTTGGGAGTTTTACTCCCCTTCGTTAAAACTTATACTCTACTTGATAATCATTATATAATTGCATTAAACTCAACGAACTAACTGCAACACTAGTTGATTATCAGTCAGCATAAGATAAGTAGTGATGGAACAGCATTGCGAACATTGACGTAGAACGGTGAAACTCCAGTCTACAGCAGAGCAATAGCAACCCCCAAAAACACTCAACAGCCACGAGTGTTAGAACCAAAAGTGGATGATCACTACGAAACAGGAAGGGATACTATTCGGAAATCTGACGTAATCAACGCATCTCAAGCGCAGCGAACACACGAAAAGTGAAGATCCTGGCTTAAGTGAGGCTCAAGACGCTTGATATGGGTGTAAAGGAGAATCTAACACAAATAGAAAATTTCAAATGCTCTACCATATTAGGTTCATTGATCACCCTGATTTCTAATAAATTTCTAAGAAGAATTAGCTCAATGGTGCATACATATGAGGACACAAATATATGGAGGCCTATCAAATACTAAATTAGCTTAAAAATTACTTTGCAGCAATTGAGAAACAGGCAGCTTAAAACATAAATTATGAAAATTCCTAGTCGTGAACATTCTTCCTCAAGTGATTCAAACAACCTGCTTACTCCAGTCGATACAAAGCACTTACACTCTCCATGAGTCTCCTCTCTCGACTGTTTACTCAAAGCGCGATCTCGTGCTAGTAACCAAGCTAGCTTAAATCAATTTGAGATTGAGGCAATGCAAGTCTAATTGTTCACTCTATACGAAGACAAATTGGACTCGAAGATTTGCGATTATTCACACTCAGCTATAAGAAGATAAGAGGTTATCTAATAATTACACACAACATACTAAGTTCGCAAATTCGCTTCAACACAAACATCCCACCAGAACATTGCTAACAAGAAGAGACTTGACAATTAGTTAGTCATGGATTACCATTCTCTGATTAGTTTGGCTTTGTCTGATGCACGTCTCTAAACTTACTAATTGTCATCGTTAATCCATATCACATACTTACATCTACCTCTCTTGTAAATATTTCTGTCCTCTTTATATTCACACTCTCTGATTCTATCAAACTGTCTGCTTTACTAATTATTTTATATATTAAGTGAGTTCTTCAAACAATCATCGTTCAATTATTACACAAACGATCACTTCATTATTTTCACAATGCAATCAACCAACGTCCCGGTTGATAGTTTGACGGCAGACTATAATTGAAACCTTACTGCTGACGCACACAGCGTTACATGGAGATGATGTCGGTAGAATGACTTTCCTTCCATCTCTAGGGAGAAGTGATGATATAGTCGTCAAATTCAAATTCATGTCTGAGATGGCTTGTCAAACCGATGGGTTGGTTCCCTCGAAGTGCCTAACGATGAAGATGTAGTGAACAAGAAGACGGGCGGGGAAAATTGAATGAATTTGCCAGAAAATTAAAGGACTTGTTAGTAAAATCTAACAACTAAATGGAGCATACGTAATTTGTCCATCACTTGACTCGTAGTGACTCAGAATTCAATGCTCTTGCATTTGCATACAAATTAAATTCTGTTTCCATTTTTCACTGCTCGATAATCTTGTCTCTCTGTCGTCAGATATTCTGTTCACGACTAACATCAACTACTTATGTCAATATAAGTAGCACAAACTACATAGATCTTACCAACCCAGAGATGGCTGAAATCTTAACTCTCAACCTCACCAATCAGTTCAATCAGAATCACACAAAAGTGGAACACTCCTCAACCCTGGTGAGAGTTGGTGCTCTAAGGAATTTCCATCCAACTCCCAGGTAAGCACTTGCAAAACTAAAGTGCATGAGCTCAGGAAAATCATCAGGATATGACAAAATCCTCCCTGAAATTCCGGAATAATGCACGAAAGCAATCAGTTCATCAGTATGCGAGCAGTTCAGGCACTCGCTAGAGTCACAGCAACATATTAGAAACAGTCTACTGTCTCTCAAACCTTCAAAGCAAGAGATAGGAAAGTAGCAGCTTGCTGTGGACCAGTCACATTACTCTAAATACTATTGAAGAAACTGGTTAATGATTGATCAAGGGAATGGATGGACGAAAACAATGTTCACCACGTAGCCTTAAGTAGTTTTAGGAACGAAAAGTTCTGCGTGTCCAATCTTCCTATAGAATGGAGAATCTGAGTAACAGCTGGGACCGAACGATACTGGTCTATTTTAAATCCACAGACACCATGTAAGCTTTTAACACGTAACGACACTCACTTTTCATAATGAAAGTCACGAAGACGCATTTCACTGTCCAAGATACACAAAGCGCTCGCGAGTTGAGGGACGTCAATGTTAGAAGTCTTATAAAGAACTATTTCGGGACTACTGATTCTTCCGACTTCCGTTGTAAACCCTCAAAGCAGCAGTTATTCCACCAGTGAATAATGTCAATAGGAGATTTGACAAACACACGCTATACAATTTGTTGCTCGGACTGACGGCCTTGAGCGACAAATCATAATGAAGCTAGCAGATGCGCGAGTTTAGAACGCTGTTAATGATAGATTGTTGCTGTTGCTCTTGATTTTCATCATATTTCGTATTTCGAAAGCACTTGGTTTTCCTATGGAATGAGCCACTAAGGTCAGTATATGAGGGTTGTGAGTTAGGCTTTAGTAGTTTAAGGGTTAGAACTTGGTCGTAGGTGTTAGTGTTTTGAGCCAGAGCTGGCTAAACGCGCGTTTAGCTATATCATAGAAGCATACTGGAGGAGGAATAACATAGGCCGTAGGGCTTCTGTCCTTACTGCGTAAATCTGAATAGAGGTTAATTCTTCTGAAAGACTCTTTTGTGTTTATATACGCTGAGGTCTGAGAAAATTTCAGGTAATCTGTAGGGATATATGGCATACCGTGTATTTCATGTAACCTCGACTCGAACACCATATCGGAGGATCAGTCACTCTCCTTGAGCAACCCCATAACAAGTGGGCATAAAAGAACGAATGTCCAGGCGCTCCCTAACTTTATGCCTTAATGAGTCGCCTTCATTTGTAATACGCTGACAGCAAGAGTGTCCGAGGTCTCTTCAGTGCATAGCTTCGAGAGGAGATTTGTCAAAGCACTTGTTCACTCGTGGACTACGATCTCGCTCTTGTGAACTGGCCGTGCTTAATGCGTATTCCATAACCTTACTATTACCGTTAACAGACAGCACTAGCTTATCACTACCTCGCCTCATCATCTCCATTTCTATGTCATGAGTTAACTCTACCTATTGTTTAAAGGTGCCGGTTTTTAATTAGGATATTTGTGGACGCAGCATTCACGGGAATTGGTTGCTTCTATATATACTTGACAGACAAACTTTTCGGCATTTTGTATACCTCCTTTGTTTTTTGTGGTTTCAGAATGCTTCTTAGCAAGATTGTTCGGGAAGAATATCGTTAACTCCTATTTGTTTTTTCTAGGATGCTTCACTTTTCACCCATATCTAGTACCCAATCTCATTCAAGTCATTTTTGATACTTTCAACCTCATCAATTCAAAGTAAAATGGAAAAGGAGTGTTGTGCTAATCCATGGGATTTACGTCCCAAGATTGAAAAACCTACTTCCGAATGTGCTCTCCCCTTACAATTACACGTCTCAAAAAAACTGAAAAAAAATCTTAGTGGACATCTGTCTCACAAAGAGACGTTCAGCACAAAGAATCCACCGAAGGTTACTTCAACGACAAGCGGGAAAGAAAACGATACTAATAAGTTGCAAAGTAATCAGGCCTTTCATGTAAGAGAAGAATGTCTACTTGTACGGTCGAAAAGTGATCACATCTTGAAAGATGTAGATAATTTTCCTCTTGGTTCATTAAGAGTCCCTAGTTTAAGTGCGTCCTGTCAAAATAGTCGTTTACTATGTAATACATTTAAAGAAGAATCATTTTGCCACTCTGTTACTGGTTCTACTAGTATTCAATCTAACATAATAAAGCCAAAACTCACTAAGTGTGGCTCTTTACTTGGTCGTTCTCTAACCAATGAAGTAAACACACCAGACATAATGCCAAATCCTTCTGTAATAAACTATGATTCTACAAATACGAATAAAATCAACAGTCTCGAAAATCCTGTCGTTCAATGTGTAGATGACATGCGTGAGGTCGATGCGGGACATATTATACCTAAACGTCCTGTAGAAGAGACATTAAATATGTGTGTGTCGAATCGTGTGAGGTCTAGTCGGAGTTGTTTACCTGTACATAATTATATCAAACTTAACTTGAAGAAGAAACAGTTTTGTCGTAAAGGATCGTCAAGACAACAGACGTTAAGGAGAAAAGTTTATTTCAACAAGCTCAAAAAGAAGCTCAAAAACGGTAATCATAAGACAAACTCCTGTTTTATTTGCGGGGTTACAGGCCACTGGGCTAATAAGTGTCCACAAACCATCATGAAACTCCAACCCTCCATCGAAAACAATTTACTCGATTGGCAACAGTGTGATGACACGTGTAAAATACCCAGTCTTTTTGAACTGGATAATCGATACTTTCCAGCTCATATTAATGATGTTTTGCCAATCGATTTTATAAGTAATCCTCCGAAACAATCTCCTATTGATGAACTGTCTCGTCGTGTGCAATGTTGTCTACAGGAGTTGGGTTTTGAGTCATTCCGTCCCGGTCAAGAGTTAGTTATTTTGCGTACACTACTGGGCATTTCAACATTGGCTGTAATGCCAACTGCTTTTGGGAAGTCACTTTGCTACCAAATACCTGCAGTAATACACCAGGTAAGCTAAATTATCATTTTAATCACTTTACATTATTATCATCGAGCAAGTTTATAAAACAGTCGCCTTGGTCATCTCACCCCTTATTTCGTTGATGGAAGACCAGGTCATACAACCTATATCGGGATTACATGGCACTTTCCTGAACTCAAGTCAGTCTGTCGATCGCAAAAAAGAAATATTAGAAGAAGCTCATAGGTGAGTATTATAGGTTTCTCATAAAGATATAAGCATTTAGGATGCTGCTTCACTATATGTTACATTTTGTTGTTTAGTTCATTTTTATTTTGAAAGTTCCTAATGAATTATGCTGAATAAAATAATTAGCTACACAATTATCATCAAGTGCGGTCTTTCATATTATTGCAATATTCTTGTTCGAATACTGGAAACATTTTTGTTCGTACTGCAGATTGGTATTAAGTTTCTTTATTAAATGTAAAAATAAAAGTTTCATGGTTAACTATTCCAGCCGTAGCGACCACCTTGATGTGGCGTTTGGGTTTATTTATCGTGATGGCTCAGCTAGCTATGTTAA
Organism: Schistosoma intercalatum; assembly: GCA_944470365.2. NCBI lineage: Eukaryota > Metazoa > Platyhelminthes > Trematoda > Strigeidida > Schistosomatidae > Schistosoma > Schistosoma intercalatum. The sequence continues at coordinate 2,329,696 of OX103726.1, forward strand.
CTGAAACTCAATCCTTTAGGTACTCCCATACCAGGCAGGTCGATTGAAAAACGGTAAAACTAAAAGCTGAATTCTAAGATCTGAGGGCTGAGTCGTTCTGCCAACTGAACAGGAGTGTGACAGGAGTGATTTCTTTCCCTCAGATAACTGACATCTGCAGCGATGCTGCACTATCACAACGAAGGGAAGGGGTTAGAAATGATTAACCGTAAAAATGTCATTCCCCACCTTATCTCACAGATTTCCGTCGACGGCGGTACGGCCTTAGAAAGTGCGAACCCGACATATAAGCTTCCCATAGAAATGCCGTGTGTGACTGGCCTCAAGCAGTTCCTTAGACTCTACGGTCACGCTCCTAGGACGCGAAGACCACCGATAATTCAACTTATTTTTCAGGTCCCTCAAGAAGAAATATCCTTTCACGATGTGGACAACTGGGCGATAACATTCGCCCTCTTATCTCTACCAGCACCCTAGGTCATCTTGTTGACGATCAAATCCCTTCTTCACCTCTAAACAATTCTATCCCCACGACTAACCCTCGTTTATCTTTACCAAGACGTGCCATCAATGCTAATACCAGTGATAACGATTTGAGTTCACAAAATGTTATTCCTGGTCTCATGAAACCATGCTCTAAACTACACGTTAGAGATTTTAATGTTGAAATCTTGTATCAGATAAAAAAACAGGGTTCTTTAACCAAGACTCTAGAATCTCACGCCGCTGATGTGTACCGCGTCTCTGAAACGCACATACAGGATCCATATACGGTCCTTCATTTGACTTCACCTTATCAATATAGAAAATCGGGGTGATTCACCCTCCGAGTATCTGGAGACCCCGTTGCTACCTCGCATGGCCTATCTGATGTAGGCATAGCATTAAGTTCTAAAGCAGAAGAGGTTTTTTTTAGACTGGATCCCAATAGGCAGTCGCTTTTATGCTGTTTAACTAAACGGGGCAGTTGGAACCCGAAAATACAGGGACACAAGCTATTGCCTTTTTATTGTCTCCCAATCATTGCAGCTCAAACTAAGTTAAAGATGAATTTTATAGGAGACTATTCAGCCTTCTTCGAAAAACTGAACGCTCTGGTGTAGTAATAGTGGCATGTAATTTTAATGCTCAGGTAAGTAAACCAAACCGAACCGAAAAGCGACTTGAGCGGGTCTTACGCTGTTAGGGCTCAGCGAACAGATAATAGCGATTGTCTGTTGCTACCGTGCTCAGATAACCGTCCATTTCTGGCATACTCCAACTTTAAGTACAGGGCAAAACGTTATCTGGCGTGGCGACCACAACCAACTCATCAATGGACTCAAATAGATCGCATTGCTATTAGCCATCCTTGGAGGAGTTCGATTGAAGACTGCCGCTCATTCTGTAGCGCTTGTTTATACTCAAATCATGCTCTAGTTCCAGCACGTATTTGTCTGCATCTTACTGAACGTAGGAAAGCCACATCGAGAAAAAACCTTAGATGAAAAAGGCAGCGGTGATAGGTAACAGTAATCAACTGTTCAGAATTATTTAGGAAACGAGTATTAAAAATGAGGCTGTTAGTGAAACTATATTATTCACTCAATCTAGGAGATTGAACCAATAGACAAAACACTTTAGGGAACAGCTCAACTGGCCTTCACCTACACTTCAGTTACCCCCTATCTCCAATCAAACTGATGTATGTCCTTCAGCTCTTAGTGAGGTTGAAAAGGCTATAATTAGTGTAAAGCGAGGGAGCGCCAGGGCCTGATGGACTAATCCCTGAAATTCTTCAGTGTTGTGGGCCAGTTTTAACAGTTATATTAACTGAGATCTTATCCTAAATCTGGGAACTGGACGTAATTCCATCTGCGTGAACTCGATTGCTGATCATTCCAGTCCATAAAAAAGGACAAAGGTTCTCTTGTAATAATCATAGAGCAATAAGCTTAATTAATGCAGTGTCTAAAATATTGGCCTCAATGTTTCGACATCTAACTAGAGCTCGTGAAGAGCAAACTAGGGAAGACCAGGCTGATTTCTCACCTAAACGTGTATGTATAAACCAAACATTCACCATTCGGCAAATCCCGAAACACACATCTGAAGGCCGATCAAAGTTGTAATTCTTGACCTTAAGGTAGCGTTCGACTATAATGATCGTGAGTTTCTGTGGCAGTGTCTGTCATTGGAAGGCATCCCAAAGAAGTACATTAAACCTGTACAATCTCTACTCGAAGACTTCAGGTGGTGTTCTTCAGGGTTGTTCACTTTCTCCATTTGTATTTAACTTTGTCATAGACATGCTCTTAGACATAACACTTTCATCGTCTGACTTTTCGGAAGTTGATCTACCAGGAGATTCACTCGTTTGAATTGGATATATGCAGATGATATAGTTCTGTGTGATGAAGATGCTGACAAAACTCAGTCTTCTGACCACCTTAAGCAACAATGCGGGCATGTTTGGGATGCGGATCACTCCTTTCAAATGTAAAATGTAACTTTAGGATTGACTTGCATTTCCGCCCGGATTAGTAATAAGGAGTGAGGTTGTTGGGCGTATCGACCGCCTCACTTATCTTAGGGTTTCATCAGTACTGATGCTCCGGCGTCTGACGAAGTTTCAGCACGGATTCAAAAGCCTCGATCGGCTTTTGCCAACCTGCATCACTTGTGGCATAAGTGAGATATCCGTATTCCAACTAAACGACCAGTTTACTACGCAGCTGTCCGCTCCATTCTACTTTATGGATGTGAAACATAGCCATTAAGAGTAGAGGATATTTTTAAGTTACTGCAATTCGATCCTAGTTGTCTTACAATCATTACTTGTGTGATTTAGAACCACGAAGTATGCAATGTCTGGGTTTTGAATAGGGTATTTGAATGAGATGGCTCAAAATCGTTTGTAATGGCTCAGGTGTATCCATTCTTTGTCTTCCCTCAAACTCTAAGACTAAATTCTTCATAACTTCTATTTGTCCTTTCACTAATTTATTTTTTTGAGTTGTGTCTTCGGTGCCAATCTTTCCTACTATAATTAATACTATTACTACCTCTACTATTCGTGGATTTGGCCTGAAAACTTCATTTTCCTGTGCTAATGAGGTGTGGGAACTTGAACCAATGTATATACATACATGTTCTAGATGGTGACTGACTGTACGGGGGTGTGACGTCAGTAAGGTGTTTCCCCTAGGCAACTGACATTTGCAGCGATGCCTCCTTCTCTCAATGGAAGGCAGGTAAGAAAAAATCATTTCTTTTATCTCCACTATTGACCCTTTTATGAATTTATAACCATATGACAACAGTTCACGAAATGTTATTTTTAATCTGAAACTATGTTCTAAACTACTTGTTGGAACTTACATTGCTCGAAATGTACGGCAAAGCAAACAACAGATTTACTTCCCTAGGGCTTCAGAACCTCGTACCATCGATGTATACTGCCTCCGAAACATGCTTACAGGAAACAAGTATATGTCTAACTTGAGTATGACGCTGTAGTTATCTGACTTTTTAGGAATTGACATATTATCAGGAGACTCACTTGTTGACTTGAAATACCCAGATGCCAGTCTTATTTGGCAATTGTGCATCTTCCTTTAGATCTTACGTTTTAAAATTATCTCATACTTTTTTATCCCACGAATTTATTCTTCTCAAATCGAATTGTCTATGCCAAATGTTCTTGATACATCAAGTAACATTCTCTTCAATAAAGAGAACATACCTCCATATTATGGTACTTGATGAAAGCGACATGTGCTTTCCATAGCTTTGACGTCGTTAGTTTAACCTTAGAGTCGCAGGTTACCGAGATATTCAAGCCACCACTCAAAGAAATTAATTCACATAGTAGTTTCGTTAATGCAAACAATCATCTAAGGAACTTTTAAATGTAAACAATGAAAATTTCGGCAATTTGTTTTGCGTAATAATATTTATTTCCTTCATTGGACCCCCTAGTTACTTGTTGATTTGGACGAATATATGAATTTTTCGCGATTGTCAAGTACTTTATACCTATTCTTTGATAGGGGGAAATATTCTTTTCTTATGCTTTCACCTGAAGCAATAGTGGATTCTGATTGGATGCTTCAGTCCGGACGCCTTCCTCCGATAAGTTTTGTTTGTATCGACGAAGCACATTGTCTAGCCGATTGGTCCAATCATTTTCGACCTTCTTATCTTCGCGTATGTAATCTACTTCGAAAATATATGGGAGTTAATTGTTTTTTGGGTATGTATATGTATATATATCTTGTTAGTCTGTAAACTGACTTGTTAATCTATCGTACATTTAAACAGACTGTATCCGATCCTGATTTTCAGTGTGACAACAATAAATTGAGTCTGAGACATATGATTGATATCGTCTCCCTTACACATACAGTACACATAGGAATAACAATTCTGCATATTTTTTATTGAAAGTCTAAACATAATTTCGGTTCATTTCTGGAATAATACTTTCACTTATAATGATTACTTAGTAGAATATAGCTGGTGAAATTCTTGACAAATAGTAATCCTGGGAAAACTGCACTTATTATCTGGAAAATTTTGTTCAGGAGCATAAAACTGCTTTTTACATTGTTGTCACCTACCTGTGTGGCATGCAAATAAAAGCGAGAGAAACAGAAGAGGGAAGATCATAAAGCTGGAAATAATACTTCAACAGAAATGTACCGTTCTTTTGAGTATATAACCAATACTACCGGTTCGTCAGCGAGTGTGTGGCTCTGTACCTGGGTATAATTCTTGAAAAAATACTATGGATACATATTTAATATCAGTCAGTCAGTCAGTCAGCTACAACGTAGGACCAGGCACATATGTGCATCGGTCCAGGTTGCCATACCGCATCAGCACAACAAGATGAACACCGGATTCATAGCATGTAAGAGAAAGATTGCATATAGAGATATAGTACAAGAAGAAAGAATTGGTTCGTAGAAAGAAAGATATGAAGTGATTTTAATCTCTTAGTTTAAGGGAAGACAGGGAGTGTATACACCGACGCCATTGTGATCGATTCTGAGCCATGTCACCAAGAGTCTCCAACCATTGGTTACGATAGTCACGCGGACCCCAACCAAGTAGTCTGCATCTACCAACATGGCTCAGACTAGAAGTTAGTGACTTCAAGCACTGATGCCACGTTTTGGTTTGGCCGCCCCTAACTTTCTTCCAACCATTTCCAAAACCGGATAGCATTGCACGTCGTGGTAATCGGTGTTCAGGCATACGTAACACGTGACCCAACCATCTCAGTCGATGAAGATTCATAACCTCATCAACTGATTTACCATCATTCCCTAATACCCTGCGTCTAACCTCACTATTACTTACCCGGTGATCCCAGCAGATGCCAGCAATATTTCTAAGGCATCTGTGGTCAAATACTAATAGCTTACGAGTGTCTTATTCTCTTAATGGCCATGTTTCGCTGCCGTAAATTAAAACAGAACGGACTGCCGCGCAGTATACTCGTCCTTTTATTGATAGACGGATATCTCGCCTTCGCCATAGGTGACGCAAGTAGGCAAAAGCCAAACGAGCTTTTCGAATCCGTGCTGAGATTTCGTCCGATACCAACCAATTAGGGCTGATCACACTTCCAAGATAAGTGAAGTTGTCAACGCGTTCGACTACTTCACTCCCTATCCTTAGTTCAGGTGTTGACGCAGACCAGTCCTGAAGCAACAACTTGCATTTAGAGGGAGAGAAGCGCATTCCAAACATCCTGGCATTGTTGCTTAGTGCTACCAGAAGACTGCATTTTGTCAGCGTCTTCACCAAACAGGACTATGTCATCTGCGTATTCTAAGTCGATAAGTAGACCTCCTGGTAGGAGATCAATACCCGAGAACTCAGTCGACGAGAGTGTTATTTCCATCAGTAGATCTATGATGAAGTTAAACAAAAATGGAGAAAGTGGACAGCCTTGACGGACACCACTTGAGGTTGCAAAAGTAGATAACAGTTCGCCATAAGCTCTGACTCGACTAGTAGTGTTCGAGTAAAGAGCCTTTACAAGGTTTATGTACTTCTGGGGTACGCCTTTCAGTGACAGACACTTCCACAGAGTCTCGCGGTCTACCGAGTCAAATGCTGCTTTTAAGTCGAGAAAGACCACCATTGTCGGACGTCGATAAGTATGCCTGTGTTCTAGAATCTGACGAATGGTGAATATGTGGTCGATGCAGCCACGACCAGGTCTGAAGCCAGCTTGGTTCTCTCGTGTTTGCAGTTCACGAGTCCTAGTTAGGCGTCTGATAATTATCGAGGCTAGTATTTTAGATACTATATTAGTTAAACTAATCCCTCTATGGTTGTCACAGGATGATTTTGACCCTTTCTTATATATTGGGACGATAAGTGATTGTGACCAGTTAGATGGGATAACGTCTAACTCCCAGATTTTAGCTAAAATATTAGTCAACCTAATCGCTAAAATTGGACCACCATCCTTAAAGACCTCTGGAGCCAATCCATCTGGACCAGCTGCCCTTCCTCGTTTCAGATTAACTATAGCCTTTTGAACTTCAGCAAGAGTTAGGGGACCTACTTCAATGTTCCATTCACACTGTCTGGGAATGGAGGGTAGTTGTAGAGTAGCTGAAGGCCAGCTGAACTGTTCTCTGAAATGTTCCACCCATCGTTCTAAACGCCTGGACTGGGAGCAGATGAGTGTATCGTCTTTTTCCGATATAATCTCACTTACACTTGACTTATTAATTCCAGTTTCTTTTATTAGTCTGTAAAGCTGTCTTGTGTTCCCTATAGTCGCCGCCTTTTCTATCTCTTTTGCTTTCGTTGCCAACCACTGCTCACGGTCGTTTCTTAGACTTTTTCTTAACCTAGATCTGATTTGTTTTCGCTCTTCATCATGTTCAGAACCTGATGGGACGAGTTTGCGAGAATCCATCAGTGTGATAGACTTTGAAGAAATCCACTGGTTCTTTGAAACTCTGTGGTTTAGGTCGCTAATAGATGTTACTGCTGTTTCCACAGCTGCTTGTATTTCATTCCAAGCAACATCTGGGTCAGCCTCGTCTTCAGAACTGCCTAACCGTGATCTCAGTTGTTCCTGGAACCTACTTTTGGTTTCCTCGCTACTCAGTTCCGTTCGAATGGGTCTTTTTACTGTGGCTTTTTTGCGTCCAGTGAGGCGCAAGCAGATGCGTGCCCGTATTAGGGCGTGGTCGGAGTCCAAGCAGGTACTCCAGAATGAGCGACAATCTTGTACCGACCCTCTCCAACGATGACTGGTGGCAATATGGTCTATTTGAGTCCATCGTTGGCTTGGTGCAGGCGGTCGCCATGTTAGACGATGTCTCTCCTTATGCTTAAAATTTGTGTTTGCTAAAAATAAGCGATTGTCTGAGCACAGTTGCAGCAGACGGTCACCATTATCTGTTCGCTGTGCCGGAATGCTAAAATATCCACCTAAATGCCTTTCTGTTTGGTTTAAGCTACCTATCTGAGCATTAAAGTCACCCCCTACGAGTACTATATCTGAGCGTTTAGCTTTCTGAAGAAGTGCGGACAGCTTTCTGTAAAATTCATCTTTCACATCATCTGAGCTGCAGTCAGTGGGAGCGTAGGCAGAAACGACGAAAAGGCAACGACGTGTGTCCCTATCCTTCCGAGTTTTTACGGAGCCGTTTAGCCGAACAGCACATAGGCGACTGTTGACGGGGATCCACTCTAGCAGTGCTTGTTCCGCCCTCATGCTTAGTGCTAGGCCGACACCTGCCAGTCCACGAGAACTGGCCATAGGGTCACCAGATATACGGAGGGTGTATCTCGTTGGCTCTCCGTTTTGCCGAGGTGAGGTCAAGTGAATGACCACACTGGAATCCTGTATGCGTGTTTCGGAGACACAGCATACATCAATGGAACGAGATTCTAGGGTTTTAGCCAAGGAAGCCTGCTGACCGGTTTGACATAGAGTGCGTACGTTGAAGGCTCCAATGTGTAGTTTGGAGCGAGGTTTCAGTAGACCTGGGACAGAGTTTTGAGCACTAGAATCGTTGGCTATGGTGACACTTGAGGAGGAAGCCGAAGGAGGAGGTTTAGGGTTGAAAGTCGATGTAGGAGGAATAATAGGAATTGAAGAGGAAGGTTGATTATGAATACAGTGGTCTCGAGTGCTGTTAGAGGTATGAGGGCGGTTATCACTTCCCGGTTGCCCACACCGAGGAAGGGTTCTTCTGGAGGTACCTGAAAAGGAAATTGGATTAAAGACGGTCTCAGTGACCTGAGAGCGTGACCGCAGTGCCCAAGGGACAACTGCTTGAGGCCGGTCGCGCACGGCCTTTTCGTGGGAGGTTTTTGACGTGTTAGCTCCGTTCTTCAAAAGGGCCTTACGGCCGGAGACGGAAATCCGTGAGGTAAGGTGAGGTGTGCATTTTTAGGGTCGACCTTTTCTAACCCCACCCCTCCTTGTGGGAAGGCAGCATCGCTGTCATGCTGGTTGTCTGAAGGAAACACCTTACTGCTGTCACACCTCTGTACAGTCAGCAGTACGACTTCGCCTTCGGACCTTGGGTTTGTTGCTTTTAGTCTTACCGCTCTTCAACCGACCTGTCTGACATGGTAGGACCTTGAGGAACGGTTGTTCCAGCCAGTATAGCTCGGTTGCTTCATCACGATAAGCAAGCCCGACCACCACGTCAAGGCAGCAACAACGGTCGGCTATCTGAAGTGTCAATAGCGTTTCCAATTTGAATCGACTGATTATTCACCGTAAACATATATATTCGAGGCTAATCTGTGTATGCATGAGGAGTTCAAACATTTAGGCCTATTATATATCATGGACGAGTATCCAAAATTCTAATGAGGTCCTGCAAGTTAGTTCTATGGTCTTGATTTCTACAGTATGTTGTGCAGGAAATCTCCAACACTATACAGTCACTGGTTTTGACGTTTCGCTTCATGTCAAAGTGTCAATTTTTGAGTAAATTCGCTTTGAAAGTCGTTTATGTATTAGAAGGTTCACTCAAATTTTAAGGTATTCACAAGAGCAATGATGTCTTTATGTGTCCTCCAGCTTAATGGATTACCGTTGTAGTTCAGTTCATCGACGATTTCTACTGTCACTTTTGGACGAGCGTAGTCGACATCGTATTGTTAATTGGGGTACAGACGGGATATATTGGCACAAAGAAACGTATAGGCAGTCAGTCCTCACTTCTGAATTGGAGGTCTTATAATGGAGATTGTTTTTCGCAGGTTCATTTTAAATGGTAATAATTTAAGACCAGGAATACATTCTTAAATATTCGCCGCTGTGTTACCTCATATACTTCATCTGCATCTCAAGTGTGTTCTCAAATAGATCAAATTGTAATCAACACTTTTAGGTGTAGATGATTGCCGTTTATTTATTAATTGTCTGGATTCTAGTCATTCCGTATGTTGGGAGTTGTTTTTTTCCTTTGTGGAATCATGAATCCTTACATGATGACGCATTTCGCTCTGTAAAATCAATTTTGTAATGTTTACCTTACAAAGCAATATAGCATTTGTCGCTAAACATTTTGCAAATTCCACGAAAGTCATGGGTTCAGATAGCCAAACTATGATAACGACCCCACATTCATTTTACTAATATTAAAATGATCATGGACGCAATTTCACGAAATCCAGACATAATGTCTATGACACAATCCTATAGAAATTTTCTTTACTAAAATGCCACAAAACACGGAACGTTTTACTTCAAATTTCTTTTACTTTACGAATAGATACCACATTTCACTCAGCAAACTGAGTAAATTACAATTTGCATGCGTTATAAACCTTAAATCCATCAATTAACACTCACCTAGCATATTGATTGCCAGAGCCTATGTTCAATCGACACTCCTTAATAGGAATGACACTTGGTTCTTGATTTCACATTAATCTGAAAGTTAGTGCTTCAGTCACCAGCAATGTAGGACGTTATACAAATGTGAATCAGTCCAAGTTTTTATGGGATATCGGCTCACAAATGAAATTATCAACAATAGTGAAGTATTTGTAGCATTAGGAATAACAAAAGAGATTAGAAATATAGAAGATGAATTGAAGAATATGAATGAGTCTGCCGAATAAAAAGAATAAGGTGATTGCGGAATTCAGGATATGAAGAAAGAAAAAGGGTAAATTCCTTTGCATAATTACAAGTGTTGTTTAATACAGTTAAGAAGTTATTAACGTCAAACAGAAATATACACCGAATTATATAAGTTTATTATGGAATCTGTTAACGAATGTCAAAAGAAACGACCTATCTTGTCTAAAGTTCTCCCAGTTCTTTTTTTAACTTGAGTCCTTGTTCATTTATGTTTAGTCAGTCCGCCACAACGTAAGACCAGGCACATATATGCATCGGTCGAAGTTGCCATACCTCATTAACACAACAAGATGAACACCAGATTCATAGAAGTAGTTAATTCAGTGGTGGTAATATACAAAAGAAAGATTGCCTATAAGGACATAGTACAGGCAGGAAGAATTAGTTGGTATAGAGAAAGATATAAAGCGATTTTAATCTCTTGGTTTAAGAGAAGTCAAAGAGTGTATACATCGACGTCATTGTGATCGATTCTGAGCCATGTGACCTAGGGTCTCCAACTATTGGTTACGATAGTCACGCGGACCCGAACCAAGTAGTCTTCATTTACCAACATGGCTTAGACCAGAAGTTAGTGACTTCAAGTACTGATGGTAGCTATTTGTTTTTGATAAATATTTTTTCATCCTCTCAATTTTCTGTTCTTTCAATTTCATACGAGTTGTGTAGAGATCATCTGTTTTAATGTGTGTGCATATAGTTCTGAAAATACGGTAGTATGATTTAAGCCTAGATAACGTTTGTGTATTAGAGATGAAGAACAACTCAGGAAGTTTAGATTTAGTCACATTCAGTAACAAGTAGTCCCTAATAACATGTACATTTTGAATCAATCGTTGGTCAGTACTTCCGCATAGTTGTTTACTTACACGGAAGACTACCTGACATCCTTCAACGGCGTATATTTTTCTGCTTTTCATATATTTGATGCGCCTAAGTTTTTTATTTGAGATAGTGAGAACCAATTAATTTTGTTAGTTCACTGTATTTTGCAATTATCACGGAGTACAGTACTTCAAAATACCGTTATACTATTCACAGTTAATGGAATATTGCGAGAATAAAACTGAAGAATTTTATTTTATTAGTCTCGTATGTACATGTTATTACTGGCACAAAAACACCTAGATGGGTAACCGGACATATCGCAAGTAAACTTAGGTAAGTAGGGTATTTGATCTTCTTTACACGTTCACCGAAATCATGGAAGAAATAATGATAATGGTTGATAGTTAGTGTCTTATCTTCAAAGAAATTCCAATGAAAATAATGTGTAATGTTTTGAGTTCTCCTCATTACCACTATTTCAAATACTGAAGTTTAAATAAATCTCTTAAGTACGTCAAATGGGCATTTATTGAATTCAAAAATATCTTACCACTAAATTAATTAACGTGACAAGTTCTGTTTCCAATTTTCGAGAAACGACTATATACGAAAAGTCGAATCAGTTGTCATTAGTTGGAAATACAACACTGTCATATCCTTCTGAAGGTCTATCATGATAAATGTGACAAAGATAGGAAATTAATCTACCAGCTGTGTGTACAGTGTTATCTGTTATAATATGGAGCAGATTATGCAAAATACTCATAAGTAGTGGATGATGCTTTGTTCTGACCGTAAGTCATGGCTTGGATCTTCATTTCGACAGACGAATAAGCACCGTATGTCCTGAAGGCCAACAAGTATCGTGTTCACTGACAACTTTGATCGACTAAAAGCGACTGTAATTTAGTTAAATATCAGTTGCAGATACATGTTAGTGTGATGATGTCGTTCTAATCTTTCGATCATAGTTGAATTTTACAATTAACAGTCTTCAGTTTAATATGTAGGAAAGGTGAATTCTCAGGTGTCGAGAAATTTTTCAAAGCAAACGATATAGTATCGAGTTTAATTCTTTTTATAATAGATCCTGTTTACTGGCAACACTTGTTGTCCTTTCCTTCAGTTTTAACATGTTTCCCTGTGTTTGATTCCTTGTGTCATTTCGACTTAAAACTTCACTTATCATGGTTATGATGTCAGTAACTCGGTTTTTATGGTACCTTTTGTATATCAAGGATTTCAGCAACAACATTCCCAACTGTTAAGTAGCACGGCAGTTTCAATTCACTTCACATACATGAAATGTGACTCCTAAAAAATTGCTAAAGTTTGGTGAAGTTCTTTTAGACAATACTATAAAAAACTTTGGTTGCCTTAATTCATTGAAATTTCGGTAGTGTTTTGATTTGTGTCGAGCTACCAAGTACCTGTCAAATAATCACATCTCAGTTACAGTGTTTCTTCGATAAATGTGAGTTATCTAGTTTACTTGTTTGTTTTTTTTGTTTATTCCAGGTCTTTCTGCAACTTGTACCCCAGATGTTATCACGAATATTTGTAATAATATGGGAATTCATAATCCAACACGGTTTGTTGGTGATACAATTAACGAAACAACTTTGCATCAACCTGGTTATGTTCAACCAGTGTTAACTCCTCTGCCGTCACATTTGACAATATCAGCATCAATGGATGATAAAAAAGATGAAGCACTTTTGAAGTTACTAACAAGGAAACCATTTAATCAACTAACTGGAGGGATATTAATATATTGTGCAACTAGAGAAGAAACAGAGCATTTAGCATCATACATTCGTACAGCTTTGCAGGATAAAGTGGATCAGGTGATTTACTTTCTCGCTTTGCTACCATATACTATGCATACTACTGACTGTCACCTTTTATTCCTTGTCATGACTACTTAGCATATTTATCAGTAGAAAACAAAGGAATTAAACTGGAAATAAATGATCTATCTAATGGGTCTCTGAGAGGTCGATAGCCATCTCCAAATACTTATTTCGTGTAGCTCATTTGTGACAACCTTTTTTATCAGGCGTAAAAAATATGTGCAGCAAACTAGTTACATAGTGGGGCCCAAAGTTATACATCCAAGATTATTATTGTCTTATGAAATACATGATTGAAAGGCACCAATTATTTGACTTATCATCCATGTATGTTTATGTTAACCCTACTCATTTTTATAACTGGTTTTATAGAGCATTTGAATACACGAATTGCTAAGAACTTAATTTGGAATCATTTTGTTTATTCCTTTTGTTTCAGGTTGGCCGTAGACGTATGAGTTGGACAACAGCTGCATATCATGCTGGTCAAACGACAAGTGAAAGATCCCGTATACAAAAGAAATTTATGAGTGGTAAAATACGCGTTCTAATTGCTACATGTGCCTTTGGGATGGGATTGAATAAACCTGATTTACAAGCTGTAATTCATTTCTCACTTACTAAATCATTTGAAAATTATGTGCAAGTAAGTCAGAAACCTTTTTCTTATTTACTGTTCAATATTTTAGAAATTACAAATTATCATAAGCTTCTTATGAAAATGAGCATGAGAACGCATAAATGCAGATACCCAACTGTGTGGAATTCAGATATGCTTGTTCAAATTGCTACGACAACAATACTGTTGAAACAGCATTGTCATCAAGGAGTCATCAGTATTCATGGTCACAAGCCTGTAGTTTACTAATATCTTATGATCAATAACTGCGTTTCAGAACTATACATAGAAGACTATTAAATATTACAACATGGAACCGCTTATACAATTCCTGCTTATTTTGGTTGCAGCCAGTTGAACTATAAGGAGACTTTGATTCAGGCAAAAATACGATTATTTTGATACATTTAGTGTTGTGGTGCTTAGTGATGTAAAGTTGGTTGTCAGCTATCAACTTTTGGTTTTCTGTTTATTTCATTTTCGAGCCATTAGTTGTATTATGTACTGCAACAATAAACTTAGTACTTGTAGGATATCGCTTAAGCCGTCATTTTTTAAAATTCAATCCATTAGTTATATATTCTTATGCTCTTTGTATTTCCAGGAGATAGGTCGTGTAGGACGTAAACAACAGGCCTCATATTGTCATGCATTTCTACCCTCCTCTTTAATGAATGATCCACATGAAGCAAATCATATAAGACGACATATTTTTGCTAATCATATTGATGCTGTATTATTAAAACGTTTACTTGGATTAATTTTTAAAGATTTTCATTGTACATGTCGGTTTATTGAAAATCATAAAGAAAACCCAATGTCATGTCAAGGTCATGTACATGCAATCAATCTACAAGTTATCAGTGAACAAATCGATATAAAACCTGAAAGCTTAGCTACAATATTAGCCTACATAGAATTAGAATCCAACAATCCAATAATCTCGTTACTGCATTCTGGTTATGCTGTAAGTGTATATTTCCATTCTTATACTTTTATCTACAATAAGTAATCAGTGAATATTCAAATCTAAATAAAGACTATAACTAGGATACCATTTGTAAGTTCATATTATATATGTAGATTCAGTAAATGGAAACTCTACATGAATCTGATTGTTACCGTTATGTGTTCATTGTTTAAAAAAAAAATTCGAATTTCGTTCTCTTATCCAATGTTCGACAAATTATTGTCAACTACACACTAAAGATGCTTGTAAAAATGTCGCATATAGTCATGATTATACAGCTTCGAGAATCCTTTCAATTTAAAGGTATTTACTCAATTATTTTTTCTTTTAATTATTGATTATGAACCTCATCATATAGCATGATAGCAATGTTTTCGACATAACTCACTAATCCATATTTTTCGATGCTTTCGTATCCTTCTCAACTGTTCTCTTAGTGGATCAAAATATTAATTGTTCTGTAAATATTCTCATTGCTCAAACAAAACTAAAAGCCACAGTCATTCAATTAGGCTTCATGCACTTAATACGAAGTTTGTTAATACTTCATTATTGTGTCACCTTCAGCAATTACTGCTTATCTGTATTCTTAGTTAAATATTCTACATGTTTTGTTAATTAGGTTGTTATAATTGCTTATATCTTACTTTTCAGATGGCTACTGTTCACTGCTATGGAGGTCAATATGAAATGGCTTATGCTTCCCAACGTTGTTTAGCTGTTTCAGGTGCTCTTAGTTTATGGAAAAGTGAACAAACGAAGGATTCACAAACCAGAGACGAATATCCTAGGCAGTTGAAATTAAATTTACCACAACTGTTTAATCGTTGGGGTTGGAAGCCAAATGTGGTGAAACAAGAGTTAAAAAAATTGGAATGGGATTATTCCAAGAGCAATAATCCCACCGCAATGTCTAGTAAAATTCATCGTACTGGGATAAATATTGATTTTTCACATTGGAGTTCATGGCTATGGATTCATGGGTCTGAAGTACCAATTACGAATGAGCGTTTAGATACTTGTTTGGTCTACTTGAATAATCGCCTGCAACAAGCTGAGGAAGCTGCTTTGCTTAGTATAGAACAATTAACATTGGCTTTAGGTGCTGTTGCACAACCGTGTCTTCAAGACATCTACCCTGAAGAAAATAACGATGATTTAGAGAGTCCTAAACCTGTTTGCAAAAAATATAGTGAACAGTGGTCATCTGTTGTGCACGAAATCATCAAATCCCATTTTTCCGGTACTAAAAACAATTTACGAAATGATAAGTTAGTACTTATTGAGAACTGTCAATCTCGATATCATTGGCCAACAGTTGTAACAGACGCTCAGGTCAGTGTGAATATTCCGTATTTTTCAACAGCTCATTGTTTACATATACGTGCATTTATATTGATTTTACTTCTAACAGATAGTTAAGGTAGCTAATAAAAAGTCATTTCCTCACCGTAATTCAAAAAGACCAAATTACTTAATCAAGGGTAATGACAAGTTTGTCAAATGTTTCTACATTCCCATTTTTAATAGACTTAAAACTACAAACAAATAGTTACCCAATTTGTCGTCATATAGATTAAGTTAATATTTTTTCTTATATGGTCTTCTAGAAATGACGGTGGCGTCCATCTTCTTTATAAAACTATCCACTTTCATGTACACATGGTATATAAACGAAAGGAACCTTTTATGACCACAGGATAGCACTACAATAATTTCAATCCATTAGATATGTTAATTTTTCTTTCGTTAAGATTGCCTTAAAGTGTTACTCAGTCCATTGTGGATTAGGGTATTACACAAAGACAACGTAACATTCAAGAGGAGAAATAAGGATAGTGTCAGTTCTCATTTATCATCTAGTTTAACTGTCATGAATAGGCACATTATAATCGCATAAATATTGCGGACCGACATATGTCTTTTAGTTTCTTCCTTAGTTTAATTATTTGTTATGACACACTAATCATTATGTAAACCTATTTTACTGAATTTATATTAATTAAATATTTGATTAAAACGGCATATATGTTACATGACGTAAATTTTTCTGTTCTTTGTTATTATTTTTGTTGGTCAAAGATCGCTCAGGTACAATCTACAGTTAGAAACTTTTTACATGTATATGAATCTAATCTTGATCGAAAAATCACAGGTCGGACAATCGCTAATATATTTCATGGGATATCGACTCCTCACTTCCCTGCAACTACATGGTCATATTGTCGACGATTCTGGAAAGTTCATTTAGATATTGATTGGCCAACTATTAAGAAGATTGCTACCCAAGAGTTACTAATTCATTTTTCATGCACCTAAATAATTTATTCACACCATTTGTAACATAGACACTGATTTTAAAGAGTGAATCACTGTACCAATAAATAAACATATGAGTAGTTACTAAATTAACAGTTATCTAGTCATTTTAATATTTAGAATCAAACTTAACGGACAAGGTTACCAACCTGAGACGAAACTATTCAGGTTTGCATCCCAAAATGTATAACATTTACGCAAACTTTGGTGAGTTCTACTTCCTCTAGTAATTTCCAACCGGTGCACTCCTCCTGGATGTACAGAGTTGGAGAGAAGGATGTACAGGACACATGTTTCCCATGGAAGAGCAGGAATGAAATGTAGAGTCGGTTTTTATTAAAGTTACATTGACGCTGACTATTTTTAAAATGAATAATTGGTACATTCAGATTACCCCCTCACTGTACACAATTTAATTCGCTAAAAGTTGGTCCTATCAGTTACGGATACCACTGGTCATGAATTGTTTTAAAACATAAACGAATAGAACCTATCCTTGAATACGTAGCACTAATTACTTTGAGTAACTACCATACTTCATGCATTACATTTTAGAAAAGTCATTACTAGTATGTGGTATCACTACTACAAATAAGAAACATCAGTACTTAACGTGAATTAACATCGACCACTATGTCGTCCACTTTAGCATGCGACGTCGCAAAAACCTTACGAGTCCTAATTACATTATTACGAAGTGGTCTGATAATAATTTATCTGGACCACGAAGTGGTTTTAAGCAAATTACTGAAGTAGTTGTACGATATCATTTAAATGTGACATTACACCATCCACAGAAACATGCACATATAAACACTAGTCTCTTTCACTTGGGTGAGGACCTGATTTACATTAAAATGTATTCGGGCTTCGAACTAGATCTCATGAACAACCAGGAAACCACAGATGACATGCACACTAACTAGTTAGGCGTCAATACAGTAAAGAAAACGATGAGCGACGCTTCGTTAAGACAACACTAACTTCATTTGAACGTAGGGTTTTATTTACTTTTGCAAAAGCAATATTAATCAAGTTCAGTAAATAATTCAAACATAATATACATGGATATCTCGAAGATTTAGGAAAAGCACATACCAACTAATTGTTTGGAGTCGACGAGTGCTGTGGAGATGTCAGCATAGGTCTCTGGTGATTTTGTTGGGAGAGTATTCTGTGCACATGAGCCTCAAGCAAGTCAACATGCTTCTCTGCATTAGTTAGTTTACTGTCTAAATGAGACAGCTTTGTCCGACACGAAGAGTCAAAGCGATTGAGGAAATTGACTAGGCTTTTAATATTTGTAGTAATCACATCAACCCTTTCGCGGTTGCCCCAGTCATCTTTAATTTCTTTAGCAGCCCTGAAGGTCGAAGCCATCCATGTACCGGGACTGTCAAAAATGACTGTCCTGTGTCCAATAGGTTTCGGTTTACGTGTATACCGACTGAGTTTGCCTCATGTTGTTTCGGCACGATTCTAGGTATTTGGTAGTGTGTGGCTTGAATTCAAGAGTAGGTAGATATCAATGTGTAAGGTTTTTCATCAGAGACAGGTATGGAATTTCGTTGGATTCTAGTCCATCCACAATATTTGAATCATCTGAATGTCCATTGGGGTAACGTCTAGCCACCCCACTGCACTAATCACAAATATTTTTGTAGTAATTTGTTAATTTCCACATCTTGTGTAGGTGTGTTTGTCATGGCTGTCAAATTTGTAGTAAGGATAGAGGGCATACGGACAATTTTATTCCTTTTCTAGTATACTTTTGGGAGTGTATATTTTTCTCTTGAGTGAGTCAATTGAAATTGCGTACACCATTGCTTTGGGTAACATGTTCCAAGAATTTGTGATTCAATTTGAAAACCAGTATGCCAAGGGTATTTTTTTCGTTCTTGGCTTTTATAGTCGCTTCATATGTCCACTGAAATGTCCCAATCTAGTGGGAAGAAAAATAAAGTATGTATTAGATCCAAAATCATCTCTTAGTGTTTTATACATCAAAACCAGATCACCTCTTAATCTGCGACAAGACAGAGTAAAGAAGTCTAGCTTTTCTTACCACTCTTTGTATGGTAAACCTGGGAGTTCTTGAACTGCACGAGTAACTGCCCTTTGTACGTTTTCCAGAATATCCGGGTTACATAACAAACAGGGGTTGCAGTCTGAAGTCAGTTTTCAAGCCTGGTTCTCACTACGGGTGTGTATACTGTAGTGAATATGGTAGTATCTAACTTGGTGAATGCCCTTCTGAAAGCTCATTGGGTTCTAAACCCCTTGGCTGCAGTCTCCTGGCAGTGTGTCATGGTTTTATTATTATGACTGTCACCACAAGACATTTGTGAGATTGGACCATGGATACAGGCACTTCACCTATGCTGTACCTATTTACCTTCTTATCACCAATGTTCGTTTAGGCACATTTTGCTCATTGATAAGCATCAGCCACTCTTTAGACCATCTAATCACTATATTAAAGCCTGTCTGAGGTGCACATGCATCCGCGTCGCCCGTTGTTTCTCGCCAGATTTTCACATCATCAGCTTATAATAACATTAGAGACTCAACTATACTTCGGAGATAAATAACATAAAGTACATAAAGTAACGGATCTAAGACAGAACCTTGCGGTACTCCACCAAGTACTGGTTTTCAGGTGGAGCTCTTCGAATCTATACTTACGTTCTGTCTACGACCTACTACGAAATCCTGGAACCCTTCTAGGAGACGCATGTCAGTGTTAAGCCCTTCCAGCTTCAGTTTGTCTCGGGATTCTCGGGTCTAGCTCATCCAGTCCTGTCGACTTTTCCATGTCTGAGGTGCAAAAACCTCACGTACATTGTCTTGATCAAAGTCCGGGGTGAGCAGACGGTTTGTTTAGTCTCCTGGCCTAGATCTTCATCTGGAGGAGGCTCCTTAAAAGAAACTACCCCTAAATAGTTCGCCATAACATCTGCAATTTCCTGATCATCCTCTATCATTCGGTATCCATTACCTTCATTAATTAGGTTGGGAATCAAATGCTGCATCCTAATATATGCGGGTGGGGACTCACTAGCCTAATTCCTTTATGTGTGATTCATAGACGCGTCCTCTGTTGTTGCATAGTCATGACAACATGAAATTGCGCGCCCCACTAATTCCCTAATTTATTTAAGAGAATATTCTCTTGGCCTCTTTGATTGCTGAAAGTGTCAAGTACAATTCATATTTTCGCTGGGCTTCCCGGGTTTTAATTGTACACGATTTCTTACCGACTCGTAGCATTCCATTGCACTTCCTGTGTCAAGGCTGGTGGCAATGTTTCAACGTTCCAGAAAATGTCGAATATCCCGGCCCATTCAGCAACGGATGTGCTTCTTTTTTGGAACGGTCCAGGGTTTATTTGTTTAAGTGCATGCCTCGTCTACTGATTCTTTTGAGTCAGCAATTCAGTTTTCAGACGATCCTGCACAGATTATCGCCTCAGTGTCTGCTATCCATGTGTTAAGACGCGCTGGCACAACTATTTGACAGGCCATCTAGGACATGAACTTGAATAAGACGACTATATTATCACTTCTCCCTAGAGATGGAAGGAAAGTCATTTGACCGACATCATCTCCATGTAACGCTGTGTGCGTCAGCCGTAAGGTTCCAATTATAGTCTGCCGTCCGACTATCAACCGGGACGTTGGTTGATTGCAATGTGAAAATAATAAAGTGATCGTTTGTGTAATAATTGAACGACGATTGTTTGAAGAACTCAGTTGATAAATAAAATAATTAGTAAAGCAGACAGTTTGATGGGATCAGAGAGTGTGAATATAAGGAAGACATAAATGTTTGTAAGGGAGGTAGATGTAATTATGTGATATGGATTAACGATGACAATTAGTAAGTTTAGAGACGCGCACCAGACAAAGCCAAACTAATCAGAGAATGATAATCCATGACTAACTAATTGTCAAGTCTCTTCTTGTTAGCAATGTTCTGGTGGGATGTTTGTGTTGAAGCGAATTTGCGAACTTAGTATGTTGTGTGTAATTTTTAGATAACCTCTTATCTTCTTATAGCTGAGTGTGAATAATCCCAAATCTTCGAGTTTAGTTTGTCTTCGTATAGAGTGAAGAATTAGACTTAGATTGCCTCAATCTCAAATTGATTCAAGCTAGCTTGGTTTCTAGCACGAGATCGCGCTTTGAGTAGATAGTCGAGAGAGGAGACTCATACGGAGTGTGAATGCCTTACACCGACTGGAGTAAGCAGGTTGTTTGAATCACTTGAGGAAGAATGTCCACGACGAGGAATTTTCATAGTTTATGTTTTAATCTGCCTGTTTCTCAATTGCTGTAAAATAATTATAAAGCTCATTTAATCTTTTATATGCCTCCATATATTTGTGTCCTTCTCATATGTGTGTACCATTGAGCTAATTCTTCTTAGAAATTTATTAGAAATCAGGGTGATCAATGAACCTGACATGGTAGAGCATTTGAAATTTTCTGTTTGTGTTAGACTCTCCTTTACACTCATATCAAGCATCTTGAGCCTCACTTAAGCCAGGATCTCCACTTTTCAGGTGTTTACACTACTTCTGATGTGTTGATTATACAGGCAGTGTAATCCCTCCTTCTGACGCTGTGAGAAGACAATTTGGTGTGACTACTCCTTTGTTGTTCCAATAACCGTTCGAAACTTAAGCACGGCCACACTTTGGAATGCACAGTTTTGTTATGCTTGATCACTTCGAAAGAGGCACGAATATCTTAGGCCAAATACAGAGACGGGCAACGAAGTTGGTCATAGGGCTAAAAGATAAGTCTTAGGAGGACAAACTCCAGAATCTGAGATTTTTCTCGTTGCGCTACAGGACAACAAGTGATGATCTGACAGTGGCATACAAAAAATCGAGTTCACCGACCCGACACGACAAACGGCACTTTACCAGATCATTCAGAGAACGCTTCTCGCAAGCGTGCGCAACAGATGCGTACAGCCTAGCATGCTCTCGCTTTTTCTCATCAAGAGTTTACCCCACCTGGAATGCTTTCCCAGACAAAGTGATCACAGCCTTTATCAGTGGATAGCTCTTAAAATAGACTTGATATACATGTAGTCATCAGTGGATTATCATCTGACGCTGATCTAATTAATCCCCACGGTTATCATTAACGCATATCAGTAACTTCTTCCGTTGTCTCCATTTATTACGGTCGATTTCAGTCTAATTCCTTCTATTCCGTCTTATCACACACCAATTACTTAGCCTGTTTGTTATTCTGGAAATAATGATCTTCTCTCATAACTCGAATTATCACCATTATTTTCTGATTGCAACCAAACAAACCTCTGCCTATTAATGTGATAGCGTCTGGAGGATGGAAGCCCAACTGTTTTAAGACAAGCGCACTCATACGAGCAAAACGATATGCAAATCTACAAGTAAGTACCAAAACGACTAGAATTAGTGCAATTGAGTGGCTAAACTGCCACTGGTTGGAATTTATGGAATAGATGGAATCGTACCAAAACAACAAAAACCAACTCAAAGAAAGCAAATAGCTTATACAAACTGGTGACAAAAATATTAGATATACTGAGCACTGGATTTGTTTAGATTTTGTTTAATTATTCCAATATCTTATGTGTTGGTATGATAAAACTCTCAGCTCATTGAAATAGTCTAATTTACGACTTGAAATTTATTGACTTTGTGAATCAATACATCTGACTGTCACCAGTAAAAAATTAAGAAAATCGTCTAATAAGGTTAGTGATCACCCTTAAAAGGAATTACAGGCATCCGTTCAAATATTATTATTTGATCGAATTCGATCAAGTTATATATATATATATATATATATAACACATTAGATCAATCTCTGTAGAGGTAGATATCTACCTCAGATTGCACACTGGATATCCAATGTGCAATCTGAATTATCAGGTTGCTTTCTTGAATAGTGTTCTATGACCCTCTCCATTGCAGATGTTTCGTAATTAGAGGCTATTTAGAGGTTGTATGCGTGCTTACTCAGTTACCTACTTGCGTTTCTTATTGTTCTTTTCTCTTCTAGGTATCCTAGTTTGCTTGGTTTATGTTACGATCTTTAACCAACAAAATATCTTCAGAACAAATATCAGTCTATAAACGATCTAAAGCCTGTTAGTAGTATAACAGCAATCGAAACGTCAGTTTATAATTTCTAAATCATTTATTTATAAAAATGAGTGTTCCGTAAGTTTTATCATACAATAATTCTTTTCCAGTTCTATTCGGTTTAAGTGTACTATGAACAATACGATTCTTGATGTCCTAAGAAACCGTGGGTGGATTGAGGTTTGCAGGTAATCCAATAATTACTAAGTATGAATAAAAAATATCCATCTTACCAATGTAAATTGTCGAATGCATGAGCTTGACTCTTATGAATCTTTCTTTGCTTTCGACAAACGCTCTTAAATGGAAAAAACTATCCGATTTCATACCATTTGGTGGTTTAGTCCATTAC
This sequence comes from Schistosoma intercalatum, assembly GCA_944470365.2. Taxonomy (NCBI): domain Eukaryota; kingdom Metazoa; phylum Platyhelminthes; class Trematoda; order Strigeidida; family Schistosomatidae; genus Schistosoma; species Schistosoma intercalatum. Next base: position 2,352,908 of record OX103726.1, read on the forward strand.
AGCATACTATATCGACTTGAAATACTGAACATTCACCAAATTAGTCGATGTACTCTCTATATATACAATGTTCTCATGAATCATCACATTACTTCTCGACTTTACTGAATGGTTTCGTCAGTATAATACTTTTTATATTTCGGTCTTCATTGGTAAAAATATGAGATAAAGTCATCTCTAAGCAAACTGTATTAATCTTTTCTATTTGCAGTGCAGCGAAGATTTACCCTCGTTTTGAATATAGTGACAAAAGATGGTGGTATTACTTTTCGTAGAAGACAATTTCACTCTTTATTGAGAAAAACAAGACTCTAGATGTAGACTATTTGCTCTCGATTTTCGCACTATCTGAGAGTGTCTTCTTAGATAATCAGTCCTAGATACAATGAGAAAATCGATAACCCTTTAGTCTATGATAAGCCACTATTAGATCACCTTGTATCTTGTATTCCTTGCTGATAAGCGACTATTGAACTGTAATAATTAGTGAAATCTCTGGTATTATACAAGTAAAAATATTATATGAGTTGTGTAAACGATCACCTGGATTAATGAGCCTCTATGATAACTGATTATGAATCTGGATTTCTTGTTTAGATTCAGATGTTCAATAATTATCAGAGGACAGGAATAGATAATTTGACGAGGTAAATCTTTACACTTTTTTATAAAGTTTTTAACACAAACCAAGCTTAAATGAACTTTTTCAAACGTAAATGACTGCTCTATATGATTTTTGTAGTTCAATTATAAAGTGGGAAAATAAAACTTAATTACCGGACTTAGTTAACGCTTCTCATGTTGTTTGGCTGATTACACTTTACGTGTGAGCTACATAATTTTATGATTGAGTCACAAATAAATAAGTACATGTTAATGGTAAACATATATTACAGTAATATTATCCCAGTGACTATCTTTTTCCACTTACGATAAAACGAAGTTTTGATTTCACTCAGAAAATATCTTCGAGAGAATATAAGTGTATTTTTTTGTACATCACAAATGGAAATTTTTTCTAAGTGGCTATTGTATCTATTTTTTTGCATTTTACAGAGAAGAAGAATGTGATTTCTTTTGGTGTGATCCCATGACAATGAAAGAGTTATTTGATCACGGATTAATGGGCAATATAACGAAGATTTGTCATTTTCGAAATCACTTTGAGGTATGTTGTAGTAAAATATATGCAATTTGACTTCGTGTACGTGTAGTAATATTTCAATAAGGACTTGGTGATTTCACACATGATACTGAACAATGTTTGCTCATTCTAGATGACTACTGAAGAATTTAGAACTCTGAAGCTATTTCGCTCACTAATGTTGTTTGTACTTTTATCACATTATTACTGAGTAATTGTACCACTGTATTTTTATATCCTATTTATTATAAGCTTCCGTTTGATCCATATCAATCATTACTGTACGGCTTGCTCTTAAATTACTCTTTATCAATTTTTTACAGTTTGCCCGGTTCATATCTACTCTTGATTAAACAGACAATAATCCATAGGACTGTTTTAGTTAACATAATCAATGTAGTATATAGCTAGTCTTTGTCAACCATGAATACTTATAAACCATATTCCTAGGAACAGATAAAGTTGGCGATATAAGGATCATTGTATTTCCATTAATATCTTACTGTTATTCAAAATTTAATCATCATGTGTGTGATTGTACTCATATCTCTTGTCTATTGTCAAGCTGTAATTCATTTATAAGTGTTTTATTCTTCCCGTTGTTGATGTGAAAGATCGCGACTGACCGGTCTTTTTGGCACGTATGCATCCTGAACAGATTGCTTCAATGTAACCATAAAGCACAGAAGTTTCCAATTAAAGTCAGTCAGTCAGTCAGTAACGACGTAGAACTTCGTACGTACGTACATCAGTTTGAGTTGCCATACCATATTAGCACAGAGATGCAGTGGTCGATTCAAATCCCGTAGTGCTAGATGTAATAAAATTATAAGCTGTAATCAGAAAAATTAAGGTTTGAAGATGTTATTCAAGGAGTATAATCCAGTGAAATAAGTTTGGAAAGAGAAAAAAGAAAGGGACATGAAGAATTCAGAAGATTAGAATTTGGGAGAACACAAATAGTGGATGCACCTGCGCACACCATTGCAAACGATTTTGAACCATGTCATTCAGGGTCTCTAACCATCAGTTGCTATCATCTCGCGGTCCCCAACCAGGTAGTCTACACCTACCAACATGACTCAGTCCACTTGTCAGTGACTTCATGGACTTGTGCCATGTTTTGGTCTGGCAGCCCCTACCTTTCTTCCAACCTACTCCTATACAACAAAACATCGTACATCGAGGCAGTCGGTGGTTGTGCATAAGTAACCCATGTCCCAGCCATCTCAACTGATGAAGTTTCACTACTTCATCAATTGATTTGCCATCCTTACGTGGTACCCGTTTCCTAACAACTGCATTACTTACTCGATGGTCCCATGATATACGAGCAATATTTCGAAGACACCTATGATCAAATACTAGTAACCTACGAATATCCTCTACTCTTACTGCCCATGTTTCACTGCCATTAAATAGGACAGAGAGTACTGCTGCGCAGTAAACACATTCTTTGTTTGATAGACGGATATCTCACCTACGCCATAAATGACGCAAGTTGGCAAAAGCTAGTCGAGCCTTCTGTCTCCGTGCTGAGATTTCGTCACACACTAGAACACAAGGGCTGATGAGACTTCCAAGATAAGTGAAGCGATCGACACGTTCAATTACTTCACTCCCTCCCTATCATTAGTTTGGCCGTCGGTGCAACTCAATCCTGAAGCAACATTTTGCATTTCGAGGGAGAGAATTGCATCCCGAACATGCTTGCATTGCTGCTTAGAATGGTTAGAAGACTGCATTTTGTCAGCGTCTTCACCAAATAAAACTATGTCATCAGCATATTCTAAGTCAATAAGTGAACCTCCCGGTAGAAGTTCAACCCCTGGAAATTTAGATGAGGAGAGTGTTATCTCTAAAAGTACGTCGACGACAAAGTTAAACAAGAATGGAGAGAGTGGACAGCCCTGACGAACACCACTTGAGGTAATCAATTCTGATGACAGTTCGCCATAAGCTCTCACTCTATCAGTTGTTTTCGAGTAGACAGCCTTTATAAGGTTAATGTACTTCTTTGGTACTCTTTTCAGTGACAAACACTGCCATAGAACCTTATGATCGACGGAGTCGAATGTCGCCTTAAGGTCGAGAAATACTACCATTGTGGGGCGTCTGAATGTGTGTCTGTGTTCTAGAACCTGACGTAGTGTGAATATCTGATCTATACAACCACGTCCATGTCGAAAACCGGCCTGGTTTTCTCTAATCTGCTCTTCACGAGCTTTGATTAGGCGTCGAAGTATTATTGAAGCTAATATTTTAGACACTATATTAGTCAAACTGATTCCTCTGTGATTGTCACAGGAGGACTTTTGTCCTTTCTTATAGACTGGCACAATCAGTGATTGAGACCAGTCAGATGGGATTACGTCCAGTTCCCAAATTCTACCTAAGACCTCGGTTAATCTCATTGCTAATACTGGACCACCATCCTTAAAAATCTCAGGAGTAAACCTGTCAGGGCCTGCTGCTCTCCCTCGTTTCAGATTTCCTATGGCTTTTTCAACTTCGTAAATGGACGGAGGACCTAAATTAACTTGCCATTCAGGTTGACTAGAGATCGTGGGAAACCGAAGTGTGGCTGAAGGCCAGTTGAACTGATCCCTAAAGTGTTCTGCCAATCGATCCAATCTCCTGGATTGAGAATGAATAATATGTCCATCTTTCTCTGAGATTGTTTCGCTAACGGTCGGGTTCCTAATTCCGGTTTCCTTAACGAGTCTAAACAATTGTCTGCTATTACCTATTGCCGCTGCCTTTTCCATCTCTCTTGCTTTCGCTACCCACCACTGTTCACGATCATTGCGTAGACTTCTTGCCAGATTGTGCTTAAGCTGACTCCGCTCTTCATTATGTTCAGAGCCAGGTGGAATGAGTGCGATAGATGCTGCTGAGATCCAGTGTTTCTCCCTAACCTTGTGGTTTACCTTACTAGCAGATATCATTGCTGTTTCCACAGCTTTTCGGATATCATTCCATGCTGCCTCTAGGTGGGCATCACATATATGGCTGCCTAACTGTTTTTCTAATTGTTTCTGAAATATACTCTTAGCTTGACTATCATTAATTAGGCCCCTAAGAGGTTTCCTTGCAGCGTCGTTCCTACGTCCAGCAAGACTCAGGCAAATACGCGCTCGTACTAGAGCATAATCTGAATCTAAGCATGTGCTCCAGAATGAGTGACAGTCTTCTGTCGAGCCCCTCTATCGGTGGCTGATAGCGATGTGATCTATTTGGGTCCAACGTTGGGACGAATTAGGGGGTCGCCATGTTAAAAGATGTTTTTCCTTATGCTTAAAGTTAGTATTTGCAAGGAACAGGCGGTTATCTGAGCATAGCTTCAACAGACAGTCGCCATTATCTGTTCTTTGAGCCACGATGCTATAAGATCCACCTAGGTGTCTTTCCCTATAGCTTAGTTTACTTAATTGAGCATTAAAGTCACCGGCCACTATTACTACATCCGAGCGCTTAGCTTTTCGGAGAAGGTCCGAAAGCTTTCTGTAAAACTCATCTTTTACATCATCTGAGCTGCAGTCAGTGGGAGAATAGGCAGAGAGGCAACGACGAGTGTCCCTATCTTTTCGAATCCTTACTGTTCCGTTCAGTCGGACAGCGCACAAACGACTGTCTACTGGGATCCACTCTAAGAGAGCTAGTTCTGCCCTAGGACTCAATGTTATGCCTACGCCGGCGAGGCCATGGAAAGCAGAATCAGGGCTTCCAGATACACGAAGTGTGAATCGAGTCGGTTCTTTATTTTGGCATGGTGAGGTCAAATGAATGACGCTACTCGGATCTTGTATGTGTGTTTCGGAGACGCAGCACACATCGATGGCGCGGGATTCTAAAGTCCTAGCTAAGGAAGCCTGCTGTCCTATTTGGCACAGTGACTAGCAGCAAAATCCAGAACATGCGATTTATTATAGTTAGCATTCATCACTTGAACGTACCTTCATCTCAGTGTTAGTGTTCACGTCAAAACGAGGACCAAGTACCTTCCGCTTCAAACGCTGACGCGTTAGCCAGTTAATTATTAAGTGCAGAATTAGTCACAAAAGATAAATACAAAATAAATGACTTATTTATTTTTGATATGGTTATCTTGCTTCATATACAATGCAAGAATTTACAGATGTACAAAGCTTTATCTCGCAAGTTCATCACATCATTTTCCACACAAACTCTCGGATACAAAATCTGTAGATTATGGTTCCTTGTTATTTTAAGATTAACTTTAATTTATTAAGCAGTGTCAGGGTAATTCATGATATTGATAATTAGTGATTATTCTTTGACAAAAGGATGCCTATGGCCTCGATTTCTCATCTCAATTAAGATATGTTTACGTGTCTTTTTGTTGTTTTACATAATGACTCAAAGTTTAGTAGCATGAGTGATTTCACCGTAAATAAAGGCATACATTTACGACCCAACTGGGGACCAAACTTAAGAGTTTCAGGTCTCACAGCGAGTGCTCAACATTTAGGCCATTTAGCGCGGATCCAATAGTTTACATTTCTAAACTTCAGCCAGTTCTTCATATTGAGCAACAATTTTCCCATACCATTAGTGAGTGAATGATACATCAGTGCTTTTTTAGTTTTCAACGGTTGTCTAAGTAAGTTCAATCCATGATGTTGACTGTTTAAATTAACAATCTTCACAAATCCTTGTAATAAAAATAACAATTTTCTAGGAAATATTTCTGTTTAAGATCTATTAATGCCGTATTTCCTGTATTACATTCGCATAGTGGAATATTTGTCCTCGTTCATTTAAAAGCAATTACAGAATAATCAATTATCATACAACTAACATAACTTCATTCACTTGGTATTATTTTACTTGATTCTACACAGTGATGTTTAGGACTGCAATTGATCAGTCTCTTATTGACATATGTGCATCCAGTGCATATTGCCTTCATTTACACGCATTATAACCAAGGACGGATAGTGATTAGCAGTGAAATTCAGGATGCGCATTTCGTCCCATTCGGGACTCATCAGCTGGGTGTACCTGCATCTCACCCCATTGCACAAGCAAATAGCTATTACGACTCAATAGTTAAGTGGATAACACGATGGTAATTGAAGTGAACGGTAGTGGGTTCAAGTCCCAAAGTGAACATCAACTCTGAGATTTAAAAATATTCAGTTGACAAGTCACAAATAAAACGAATTGTCGTGCATCCTGGGTTCCATTGCTAGCCACTATTCATCCTTAACATTAACTTAATTGGTAAAATGTATTTTGTTAAAGTAGAAACATAAGAACTAAAGCTCAAGTAGATCTTATCTAGTGATTAGTTCACGTAAATATCTCTGATTTTATAGGAACGTAATCTTTTCATAAATAACATGATCATTTATTTCACCGATTGAAGTCACGAGTCAGTTGAAGCTAGACCACCATCAGTAGTGCGCATTCACGATCCCTCACCCCTGCGAGATTCGAACCCAGGACCTATCGGTCTCGCACCAGGCGCTTAACCAACTGGACCACTGAGCCGGCATCCAACGGTGTTAATGTCTAACTTCAACCAATCCACGAAGTTGCGCCACCGTGGCGCAATTCCAATATTCAGTTATATGTGTCTCACTGCAATGACGATTATACAGTTTGTGTTACTATCTTGAAAAACCAAAACCGATGGTTTGGCCATGTTTTATGAAAGTCGCTCCAGTTAACTCAACACTGAGCATTATTTTCCGATGCTAGGGCGGAGTGAGAATAGCGGCAACGGTATCAGTTTGTAAATTACTCCATGTCATGAGAGACAGCTTCATAGGAACGGTACCTATCAGTGAACGATCCCTCTAAGTATCATTGAGCCAGCCATCTAACGGTATTAATGTTTGACCACAATCAATCCACGATATTGTGCACCGCTGAGGAGTCACATACTAGGACGAAACAACAGTCCAGTACTTCCAAATTTTTCATGATCATCTAGCTTCAAGGGACTCATGATTTCAACCAGTGAAATTTCTAAAAAATCTCCACAAAACCCCCTTTTGATCATTTATTGTATAGATTAATTCTTGGGAGATACCTTAGTTACTAAATGTTAATAATTTCGCATAGTGATAAGTACACAGATTACTTTCAGTGTTGTTTTTTTTAAATTTTAATCTTTAATATCATTTGAATACTATAAAGAAAACTTTCATTTCATTTCATTTTTTATCTTATTAGCTTACTCGTAAAAATTTAATGGTGAAAAATTTGAAACGTTTAAAACGTAAATGGGAAAAAGAATACAATAAACAAGAAAGTCAAATGTAATAGATTCATTTATATGATAAATGAAATTTATTTGTTCCTTTATAGATTGGATTTTTTCCCAACCACATTTGAACTTCCAGTAAGATTTTATCATAATATATCTCTAGTCAATAATTTATTTTTTTTATTTTTTAAGATGGAATATCATATGTTTATTGAAGAATTTCGTAAATATCCTGGTTCTATATGGATTATGAAACCGATTGCTAAATCCCAAGGCAAAGGAATATTTCTATTTCGTAAATTAAAAGATATTGAAGCATGGAAACGTACTGGAATGGTACATTTTTTTGTTTTTGTTGTTGCTGCTGCTGCTGTTGTTGCTGTTGTTGTTGTTGTTGCTGTTGTTGTTACTGTTGTTGTTGTTGCTGTTGTTGTTGCTGCTGCTGCTGTTGTTGTTGCTGTTGTTGCTGTTGTTGTTGCTGTTGTTGTTGTTGTTGCTGTTGTTGCTGTTGTTGTTGTTGTTGCTGTTGTTGTTGCTGTTGTTGTTGTTGTTGCTGTTGTTGTTGCTGTTGTTGTTGCTGTTGTTGTTGTTGCTGTTGTTGTTGTTGCTGTTGTTGTTGCTGTTGTTGTTGCTGTTGTTGTTGTTGCTGTTGTTGTTGTTGCTGTTGTTGTTGCTGTTGTTGTTGTTGCTGTTGTTGTTGTTGTTGCTGTTGTTGCTGTTGTTGTAAAAATCCTATTTACTTTTTTTTTTCAAATGTTCCATAGAAATTTGAACAACAAACTGTTGGTGATATACAAAATCGTGAACTACCTGAAACTTATGTTGTTTCAAGATATATCACTAATCCATATTTATTATGTGGACGTAAATTTGATTTACGTGTTTATGTTCTTGTTACATCGGTAAGTGATTTTCATGTATCATTAATGGAATTGGATGTTTGTTTTTCTTTCAAAAAATAGTTCAATCCATTGAAGGTTTGGGTTTATAGAGATGGATTTGCTCGTTTTTCCAATACAAGATTTTCATTAGATTCTATTGATGATCAATGTATCCTTTTGAATTGATTCTATATTATGTAACTATTATAGTATTTTCAAAAAGGGGTTTTGTGGAGAGTTTTAGAAATTTCAATAGTTGATATCGTGAGTCAACTGAAGCTAGATAATCATGGAAAACTTGGAAGCATTAGACGGCCTTTTCATCCTATTATTGGACTCCTTAGCAGTGCGCATCCGCGATCCTGAGACACAGGATCTATCAGTCTCGTGCGCGAGCGCTTAACTATTAGACCACTGAGCTAGTGGTCTAGCTTCAATTGACTCATGATTTCAACTATTGAAATTTTTAAAAATCTCCACTAAACCCTTTCTGATAATAATCATCTACTCACTAGTGACTGACTTCAAGAGGAATTTCCTGAAATTTTAGAGAGAAGCCTTGACCAGTAGCGTTCAATCAGGTCTGTTGTGAGATATCAACTCACTGAAGACAATGGTGTACGGTGGTGCAATTTCGTAGATTGGTTGAAGCTAGACATTAACACCGTTAAATGACGGCCGGCTCAGTGGTCTAATGGTTAAGCCCTCGCGCGCGAGACTGATAAGTCCTAGGTTTGAATCGCGCGGGGGGCGGGATCGTGGGTTCCCACTGATGAGGAGTCCCATACTAGGACGAAACGGCCGTCCAATGCTTTCAACTTTTCTATGGATGTCTAGCTTCAATTGACTCATGATTTTAACTATTATAGTATTTATTTCTAATTGTTCTCGTCATATATAGACAGTATAGGGGAAGGATATGATGTTCAGATGTGTTGGGTTGTTTAAGAAAAGCTGTATTTGATTAATCAGAAACTGAAACCATGATCATAAAGTGTTTACCAACAGTCTCTTACTCTTATTAACATCGTATTAGTAAATCTATTGCGAAATCTAATTTTTATGCCTAGGAATCTTCTAAACAATTCCATAGACTGTTGCGTGTAGAGTCCTAGCTTCACTATAATCAAAATAGATAAGTTATATATTTACAGCCTACAAAACAAACACATACAATTAATGGGAAATTTCCCACCGTCAGTGCCCCCCAATGCCCTGTTATGGCCGAGAGTGGGGAGAGCCCGTCCTTCATCTCGAAATGCTCTCACATGACCACGCGTATACAACCACTGCCAGGACGTCCTACTCACTGCCTTCTCGTGGCGGAGGTGTTGTTTACGAAAATTAGATGGCGAAAAGCGAATGTCCGGTGCTTTAACCCGACCCCAAACCAATGTTGCTCATGGGCTCCAGTATCCTGCGGGAACAAGTGGCGTATGAACCAATCATTGGTCACTGGATACCATGGGACTGCATCTCCTCACGGTTCTCCACTGCCTTGTGGGTCAGACCTTTGGGTCAAAGGCTCGGGGTATGGCCGCCTATGAAAACCAGCTGCTTCGGTTTGGGCACCCGAGCAGTATCACAGCCCACACACAAGTAAAATGAAAAGGACGATATTTACTAAAAATTCTATTCACGCTTCGATTAACAGTCAAACAATTCACATTACTATTATTATTATTATTTTCTACGTCATTTATTCACTCCCTTCTATTCCCGATTTCCGTATCCTTATTTTTCGACTTATACAGCAGCTAGCTTATGGTGGAAATTCGGCTCTTTTTAAACGTTCTTGGGTCACTGCCTGGTTGAAAATTGTATGCTACCAACAAATACAAATACTGAAGCGGTTTTTCTGAAACCACGTGCGCCATTCAAACTGGCTGCCTTCAACGTTCGCACACTTATACAGGTCGGACAACAGACAGGGCTGGCTATGTTTTTGAAAAGTCTTAATATCGACGTTTGTTGTCTATCTGATACACGTTTTCAAGACTATGGTGATGTACTACAAATTCGCTTTCCATCTGTCGCTTCAAAAAGCTTGTTTTACGTCTGTCTGTCCGGGGAACCTGTGGCATCTTCGTCTGGTCTTGCTGGCGTTGGTGTCGAACTAAGCACTAGAGCTGAAGCAGCACTGATCGATTGGATCCCCATTAACAGTCGCTTATGTGCTGCTAGATTAGAAAGCCCCATCAAACTGAGAAGAAATCAGCCTGAGAAAGATGTCTTTTCGTCATCTCCGCCTATGCCTCGACAGATTGCAGCCCGGATGCAATCAAGGATGAGTTTTACCACCAGTTATCTGTTCTTCTCAAAAAAGCGTTCGACAGACATTGTAGTACTAACCGGAGCCTAGAATGCTCAGGTCGTGCATCTAGGCACATAAGAGAGTCGTTTAGGTGGCCGATGGTGGCTTGTTGGTCGCAGGACAGATAACGGGGACCGTCTACTGTAACTGTGCACAGACCACAACCTGTTTCTTGCTAGCACTAATTTTCGGCACAGTCATCGCCGATGTGCCACCTGAAGTCCTTCCTCTGCATCTCAAGCCTAGACTCAGATTGATCACATCGCGATCAGCTACCGCTGGCGTGGTTGTGTACAAGACTTCCGCTTATTTTGGAGTGCCAATATGGGCTCTGATCATGCCCTGGTTTGCGCCAATCTTGTTTACAAAGGTCTGAGAACTAGAGAGTGTACTGACGTTATAGAATGAGTCGTTCCTGTAACAACTATCGGGGGAAAAGTCTACTTTCGATTGCGTCCAAACTGTTTGTTTCCGTCATACTCCGTAGGTTGTTCAAAACCTGAGAAAGATTGACTCGCGATGAGGAAGCTGGGTTTCGTTCTGGTTGAGGATCTATTGATCATATCTTCACCCTCCGTCAAATGTTAGAACACCGTCATACTTAACAAAGGCCATCAGTCGTAGTGTTTCTTGACATTAGGGTTGCCTTCGATTCGTTGGACAGGACTGTTCTCTGAGATTGTCTATTGAAGAAGGGTATGCTTGAGAAGTTTATTGACATCCTAAAGGCCCTATATACGAACACTTTGGGTAGATTGAGGGCATACATCCACCTTCCTCCATTGTTCCACTCGAGTAGTGAGGTTAGGCAGGGTTGTCCAAGCTCACCATTCCTCTTCAACTTTGCCATCGATGACATTCTGGAAACAGTTCTGATGGATGAAAGTAATGGCGGTGTGGATCTGTTGCCTGGAGAAAGACACAGTGGCTAGAGACGTTATCAGATATGGCTTAGAATAGAAGCCAGTGGTGATCCTGCTGTAATCTTCTTTCAGTTTCTTCGTAAAAAGTGGTTGTATCTTCCTTAACTGAGATATCTCTTCTGATTGTACCTTTCCGTTTCCCCCATTATTATTATTATTATTATTATTATTATTATTATTATTATTATTACACTACTCTTGTCGTTATTGTTTTTCTTTTTTTTCTTTTACGCTCCTTACCTTCCTTTTTTATCTTCCCATTCTGATTGTTCTGTGTGGCGCATATATATTTGGTGCTCCCTTGTACCAATATCTATGTATTCAAATAAATAAATTAACATACAATTAGTACAAAGCATGAAATAAAAGTCAATTACGAAAAAGGATCATGAAGTGAATATATTTACCAAATATTAGCATGGATACAGCAAAAACGAAGCGATGAAAGAGGTAGTCATTTATCTGAAAAAAGGTACAGTTCAATGACTGATAGTCAGAAAAAGATTTAGCCGTTCAAGATCAGATTGTGTGTAAGTGGTTAGTGCTTCACAAAGATGTAATTGATTGATTCAAACGTGGCATCACTCCTTGAAGTCACTAACTTCTGGTCTGAGCCATGTTGGTGGATACAAACTACTTGGTTGGGGTCCACCTGACTATCATAACCAATAGTTGGAGACTCATGTTGACATGGATCAGAATCAATCACAATGGCGTCGATGTATACACTCTCTGTCTTCCCTTAAACTATGAAGTAAAATCGCTTCATATCTTCCTTTCTACTAACTAATTCTTTCTTCTTGTACTATACCCTTACATGTAAAATCTTTCTTTATTATATTACCACCATTGAATTAACTACTTCTATGAATCCGATGTTCATCTTGCTGTGCCAATGCGGTATGGCAACTTGGACCGATGCATATATGTGCCTGGTTCTACGTTGTAGTTGATTGACTGAATTGATTGATTCATTCTTATAGATCAGGAATAACACTTATTTCATACATAAAAGTGTTGAGTGGTAATAAGAAATGTTATTTATCAAAGTTTAAAGCCGAAGGGCTTACCTCTAATTGATATCTACTAATTTACTTATCTTGCTTACTTATGCCTGTTACCTCTCTTGGAGGAGCATAGGCCACTCACCAGGATTCCCCACCCAACTATCTCCTTGTTATAACATGTGAATGCAAATTAAATAGCAGCGTATTATCGAACGGACCAAAGACGCGTAAACACGTAAGAATGGCCCAGAGTTCTGATTGGTCCTGCTTCCCTGTCTAGCCCAGCCAGTTGAGTCCAGAACGCAAGTCTCAGCCTCTGAGATATGAATCGTTATATTTCAAGCATATTCTGTTTATACACCAATCAGGCAGACCACACCGCACCACAAAACAGAAAATAACATTTGACACGTGAAATAAGTATTGACCAGTAGGGAAACGATCAATAGGAAAATGACACAATTTAAGGGTAACATTAGACTTAACCGGATAATTGTTTTTGGAATATTTTTCTGAATATCCTAACACCTCCCTTTGGAAAAGTTAATAGCGAGGGTTTACTTGAAGTTTCTTTGGGTGTCTTCTTTTGCGATCCGACCTCCGAAGCAACCACACAGAACCAGAAGGATGTTCCACTTGAGTAGATGACTTAGTTGTCTCTGTTGGAGGTATTAGCGTAAGTTGAAACGTGTCCAACAGCAAGTCGAGTGGGACGCGTTTTGTAATTGCTTCTTTCTCCTTCGCTTCCCGTGGCCTGACTTGATTGTGGTGCCTGGTCCAGATTTCTTGGTTCACTTTGATATCATACATGACCACCCCATGTTTTTTTTGTGATTTCACCCTCTATCCATCTATCGCATCCGTGTCTATAATCTCGCGCATACACTTTTGTACCAACTTCGTAGGGAATTCGAGTATTCTTCATCTGAGGGCTTTGATGGGCCACTTACGTGGGTTTCATCGCACCATGAACCGTCCTTTCCAGTTGCTATTCATTCTTTTGATATCTGCTTCCGATTCACGGTTCGGTGTGTTCTTTTGTCCTCCTCTTTTTCGTTTCTCTTAAGGATTCTAAGCTAGAGCTTTTCTCGTGATGCAGTTTGATGATTTCCTCAATGTATTTCCTATCCATTTACATCGTCTTCTCTTAATTTCCTCTTTCGTTGGAAGTTGGTTTGTTCACTTTCACAGTAGCCTGTTGCTGATGGTATCCTGTCAAAGTACACTGAGTATCTTTCGCAGACAATTGTTCATAAATACTTTTACCTTTTTGATTATGGTTGTGGTATTTCTCGAAATTTCAACCCCGTACAATAGAACTATCTTGACGCTTGTTTTGGAGATTCGTACTTTGATATTAGTCGATAGTTGTTTTGAGTTCCAACCGTAAAAATGAGGACCTCGCTTTGCAAATCTTTACGTTTACGTCTCCATCAGATACTCAGTGTTCGTTGATGATGCTGTCCAGGTACGTGATAGATTCCACTTGTTCCAGAGTTTCTCTATCGAATGTGATTGGGTTAGTGTTTCTTGTGTTGTATTTGAGGATCTTGCATCTTCCTTTGTGTATGTTGAGGCCTATTGATATCGAGGCTGCTGCTACACTGACTGTTTTCACTTGCGTTTGTTGATGTGTATGGGTTGAAGGGCTATGTGATCTTGAAAGTGCAAATCGTCTAGGTACATGCAAGATTCCAATTGCATTCCGTGCTTCCCCTGCGATGTGGAGGTCTTGATAATCCAGTCAACCCCCAGAAGATAGAAAAAAGGGGGGATTAAGTAGTATTGTCCAACTCCGGTTCTTGCAATGCATTTGCCAGCTGTCCTCCATACACGACTTTGCAGTTTAGCCCATCATACGAATTCCGTATGATGTCGACGATCTGTTCATATAAACCAGTGTCGAAGAAGGTCCCATAAGGTTCTCCTATCCACACTATCAAACGCTTTCTTATAATCAAGGAATTTGATGAATAGTGAGAAATTCCATTCACTTGGCTGTTCAACAATCATCCATAATGTCGCGATTGGGTCTGGGTACGATCGATCCTTAGGGAATCCGATCCGTCTACTGAATCTTTCATCCAGTTCGGCAACACTGTTTAAAACTTTTCCTGGTATCGATAGAAGTGTGGTGTCACTGTAGTTCTCACATTTGCCCAGATCTCATTTTTTGTTGGTTTCTTGATGGATTATCCCTATTTCCATTCTACTGGTACTGATTCTTCCTTCTAAATCTTTTTGAATTGAACGTGAATATCTTTGTAGATGCCTCTATATTTGTATTCAGTCCTTCAACTGATATGTTGTTTGTTGCTGCTTTGTTATTTCTGATTTGTCTAATAGCCTTGAGAAGCAAAACCCGACTAACACATCCTCGTCGTGCCTCCTGGATAGTGGGCTTCAGTCCCATGAACTAACTTGAGCGATAATACGGGTGATATAGATCGAGCTAATCACCCACTCGACCTATACCCACAAAGAATCACATCACAATTACTCCTGGATCGATAAACGACAAAAAAATTCACAGAAGTTGTGCATGGAATGTAAAGGTTTGCTCCCTACGGGGCAAAATCCAACCGATTGCAAAAGTATATATTCTAGTCCCGGTAGTTCTGCCGTGCTTCGATGTGGCCTGTATCTTTCCAGAAGGGTCTACTAGGCTTCACCAACTTGTTTGGCTAGAAAGAACACAACCAATAGCCTTGTTGGTTCTTTTAATATCTTTAGTGAAGTAACATTTATAAGGATATCTATGTGTTCTATGGTACTCTAATGATGCCATTTGTATTGTTAGGAGATTTTACTTAATCTACAGTTATAAAATGAATTATTTGAATGTACCACTGAAGATTAAAACTTTTCATGGTGGAATTCATGTTTTCTTGTATAAACTTAACATTATATACTTTATTATAGATATACATTTGACAAATATTGCTGTACAAAAGACTGCACCTGATTATGATGCTGAAAAAGGTTGTAAATGGTCTATTGGTCGTTTACGTCGACATCTTTTATCTATATATGGCTATAAAAAAGTAAGTGTAGTTAAGATAGATTATATTTCAGTTATTTGGTTCTGATGTAAACGATAGTAAAATGTAGTTTCGGTAACTACTTCATAATCAGAGAGGGGTTTTGTGAATATTGCAGTAATTTCAATGGTTGTGTTCATGAGTCAATTGAAGCTGGACCATCATGGAAAACCTGGAAGCATTGAACGGTCGTTTCGTCCTAGTATGGAACTCCTCAGTAGTGCGCTTCCATGATCTGTGGATTGGTTGAAGATAGACATTAACACCGCCGGATGCCGGCCCAGTGGTTTAGAGACCGGTAGGTTCTAGTTTCAAATCTCGCTAGGCAAGATTGTGGATGCGCACTGCTGAGAAGTTCCATACAAGGACGAAACAGCCGTCCAGTGCTTCTAGATTTTCCATGGTAGTCAAGCTTTAAATGACTCATAAATTTAACGATTAAATAGCTATTTCACAGTTCTATGGAATGTTTTTAAATCTCGATTGATATTTTCCGTCATAGTTTTTTTTAAATTTCAATTGTTA
This sequence comes from Schistosoma intercalatum, assembly GCA_944470365.2. Lineage (NCBI taxonomy): Eukaryota > Metazoa > Platyhelminthes > Trematoda > Strigeidida > Schistosomatidae > Schistosoma > Schistosoma intercalatum. The sequence continues at coordinate 2,368,981 of OX103726.1, forward strand.
AAATGTAAGACTTAACCCAAATAATTTTGACATTTTTCACTTGGGTTCCCTGATTTGTTCTAGTGTTTTTGTTGTTTCATTCATACTACATTATTATTAGCCTTTTTTATCCGAATTGGTCGAAGGATGTGTAGAGATTCGTTTAACTTTGTGGTGGTATTCACTGCCGACTGACACCAAATGATGTACCACCACAATCAAGGAGCACTAGACTGTTGTTTTAACTTAATAGGGAACTACTTTTGTGATAACCCGTTAAATGTTATCAATAGAGTTCTACTGTTTGGGTCGGAATCCTGGAGAACCACTAAAATCGTCATCCAGAAGATACAAGTGTTTATTCACAGTTGTCTACGCAAAATATTTCGGATCCGTTAGCCAGACACTATCAGCAACAAACGACTGTGGAAGAGAACTGGTGTTAGTAATTAAGGAACTATTTGACAGCGTTCGTACACGAACTCAAGAGAGATCGAATACAGACACTCACTGCATTGATCTAAGCTGGTTTTGAAGTCAGAGATTTTCTTTTCTTAGAAATATACTACTAAAAACATTAAAACGACCATATTTTCAGAACTTTCCTGACAGTAGTTGTATGTACGTGGAAATGTGAGAGCATTTCGAATGGAAGAGCTGTTTCTCTTCACTCTTGACAGTACTAGAGCATTTGAGTGCTGTGAATTAGAAATAATAACTATTTTTTTAATGAATTAAAATGAACTATTCAACTTAATGATTCAAAGATTAAAACTTAGGTTTGTAGTGATTGTTGAGTTTTTTAATTCAGATTGTAAAGTGGCATCGAGTCGCAGTTGACTATGAACACCGCTACAAAGAAACACGTGCTAAGTAGATCAGAAGGCGTAGGTTGAACGTAACCAAATAAATCCATAAAATCCCCGAGAAGCCAAATATCAGAAGGCAATTAATGGACCAAATCGAGATATATTCGCTGGCGATCTCGTGGCATCGAAAGGATACCGAGATCGTGCCAGGATAGAAGCTTGGTTACAGAACGTAACCGAATTCGCGCGAAGTTATAATCAAAGTGTGAGTATAAGAATGGAGGCACAAAATAGCTGTCATTAGCACAGTCAAACAAAAGCACATTAAAACAAACACTGGTACAGTTGGTTATAATAATAATTGTTTTTATCAAACCAGTCGTGTTCTCGTGATAAATGTGAGTCACTACAAGATCATGAACTGATCAGTAAGAAGACCACCATTGAAAATCTAAAAGCACTGGATGATCATTTCGTAAAAGTATAGGGCTCATCATCAGTGCTCATCCATAATGCTACACATGATTATGACTAAAATTGAACTCTGGTATTGTAGTGAACAAGAACACAACAATTGAATGTATTTGAATATAAAATTACAGAACATCTTAGTATAATCTGAGCATCATACAGTAAATACTTCATTTGTAAAATGTTAATCAGTTGTCTCAGACTTGATTGATTCTTCTTTTCTATACCAATTATTCTCTGTTCTCGCTCGCTTTTCTTTGATCTTCTTAATCTTTTACTTTCGACTGATGATATATACTACTTATATCTGTCGACATCAGTAGCATACACCACACTCGTCTCACCTTTAAATCAGTCATCCTTGCTGTGGCTCTGCTCAAATATATATATGTGTGTGTATTTGTGTATTTTTATAGGTTGCCGAGTTATTTCATCAAGTGGATATAATATTTATTGGAAGTTTATTAAGTGTTCAAAAGATTATTATCAATGATAAACGTTGCTTTGAATTATATGGTTATGATATATTACTTGATGATAATTTACGACCATGGTTATTAGAAATTAATGCATGTCCATCATTGACAGCTTCATCTAAAGAAGATTATACATTAAAAGTAAGTGAATGTGAATTATATTCAGTCAGCTACAATGTAGAATGAAGCACATATATGTATCGGTCCAAGTTGGTACACCTCATTAGCACAACAATGTTATCACTAAATTCATAGCACCCATTACTTTAATGGTAGTAATATATAAAAGAAAGATTGCATATAAGGACATAGTACAGAAAGAAAGAATTAGTTAGTAGAAAGAAAGATATTAAGTGATTTTAATCTCAGGTTTTAAGGGAAGATAGAGAGTGTATACACTGACGCCATTGTGATCGATTTTGAGCCATGTCACCAAGAGTCTCCAACTATTGGTTACGATAGTCACACGGAGCTCAACCAAGTAGACTGCATCTATCAACATGGCTCAGACTAGGAGTTTGTGACTTCAAGGACTGAATTGTAGTAGAAACTTGAAATTTCAAAAATAACTCAATTTAACCAACAAGTGTAATTTACTAAGATATGCTGAATGTTTTCGGTAATATAGTAGACAAAGTTGCACATAAGATATTAAAGGACTCTTCTAAGATCTCAGATTTCCATATTTTACAATTCTTGTTGTAGCTTGATTAACTAGTTTGTTAACATAAATGACTTAATTCAATTTTTAGCACAACGATTACCCAGCTAAGCCTTGAGACTCGTGGATCATTCCCTGCCAATATTTATGGCGTAGGCGAGATATCCGTCTATCAACCAAAGGACGTGTTTACTGCGCAGCAGTACGCTCTGTCCTATTTAATGGCAGTGAAACATGGGCAGTAAGAGTAGAGGATATTCGTAGGTTACTAGTATTTGATCATAGGTGTCTTCGAAATATTGCTCGTATATCATGGGACCATCGAGTAAGTAATGCAGTTGTTAGGAAACGGGTACCACGTAAGGATGGCAAATCAATTGATGAAGTAGTGAAACTTCATCAGTTGAGATGGCTGGGACATGGGTTACTTATGCCCAACCACCGACTGCCTCGATGTACGATGTTTTGTTGTATAGGAGTAGGTTGGAAGGAAGGTAGGGGCTGCCAGACCAAAATGTGGCACAAGTCCATGAAGTCACTGACAAGTGGACTGAGTCATGTTGGTAGGTGTAGACTACCTGGTTGGAGACCGCGAGATGATAGCAACTGATGGTTAGAGACCCTGAATGACATGGCTCAAAATCGTTTGCAATGGTGTGCGCAGGTGCATCCACTATTTGTGTTCTCCCAAATTCTAATCTTCTGAATTCTTCATGTCCCTTTCTTTTTTCTCTTTCCGAACTTATTTCACTGGATAATACTCCTTGAATAACATTTTCAGACCCTAATGTTTCCGATTACTGCTTGTACTTTTACTACCTCTACCACTACGGGATTTGAATTGACCACTGCATCTCTGTGCTAATATGGTATGGCAACTCAAACTGATGTACGTAAGTACGAAGTTCCAGGTTGTTACTGACTGACTGCTAATATTTAGCCATCTGTCGTTGTAATTCAATAAAACACTAAGCTTCAGTCAACAGACAGAATACCAATAAGAAGCAAAATATCGGTCCTGTAGATTATCACATTTCAATTGACTCAGTGGTTGTATTACATAATAGTATCCTTATATAGTCAATGGTCTAAAGTTAAAGAATTTGCATCAATCTTCTAAATTGAATGAAACACTAAGTAAAGAGATGCTTCATCGAACCGATCAGCTTTATGGGATTTCCTTCTTCTATGCATACATTTTATTACAATTACAACCCATAGTATACTTGCTAATGACAATAAGTCATGATCAGTATGGGGGTTGTGGAGATTGTTAAGTTTTTGGTTGAGATCATGAATCAATTGATGTTAGACCACCGTTGGAAACCTGGAAGCACTGGACGGCCGTTTCGTTCTAGCATGGGACTCATCAGCAGTGCGCATCCATCCAGGTTTCCAACGGTGGTCTAACATCAATTGATTCATGATCTCAACCAAAAAAAAGTTATGAAACAATAAAATGGACGAATGTTAAATTTATTTTATTTCTATCCACAAACTGAATATAGACCTCTCAAAGGTTGGAAAATTAAACAAGAATATCAACAAAACCATATTGAGAATGATAACTATATAGTGGGTTATAAAATTTACTTAGTGTCGTTTACTTGAATCTTCCAATTGCTGTTTATAACTGTAAATGATCAGTATCTTATTGGCATATATGAATCCTGTACTGATTGCACCAATAGTGCCTTAATTTACAGTCATTCTAAGCAAAAATGGATAATGGCTAACTGTGGAATCCAGGACGCACGTTTCGTCCCATTGGGGATTCGTTAGCCGGATGTGCCTTCATCTCAGAGTTTATGTTCACTCTGGGACTCGAACCCAGTACCGTTCACTTCAAACGCTATCGCGTCGTCCACTTAGCTACTGAGTCCTGGTACCCACTTGTTTGTGAGATGGGGTGAAGTTTAAATTCCTCACCACTAGCCACTATCCACCTTTGCTTATAATGCTTGTGAATTAAGGCAATATCGAGGCAATAAGCACAGTATGCAGATATGCCATTAAAATATTGATCAGTTGCAGTTCTAAACATCAGTGGGAAGATTCAGGTAAATAACACCAAAACACTTTAAACTTTACCTCATTGCACAAGCACGTGGATATCAGGACTCAGCAGCTAAGTGGATAACACGATGGTGTTTGAAGTGAACAGTACACAGTTCGAACACGGGAGCAGATATCGTCTCTGAGTTACAGTTACATCCAACTGACGAGTGTCAAATAATGCGTGACTAGCGTCCTGGGTTCCACTGATAGCCAATGTCTATCTTTGCTTATAATTCGCAACTACAGTCCATACCTGGTAGAATCAAGATTTTAATTACTTTCAAAATACTAGAGGAGACAGTTTTGCTTCAACAAAGTTGTTTTTACGTCTATCAAGGTGTAGAAGTATAAAGTGTTGTCCATTTTTTCACTGCTTCATTATGTCTGTTTTGCAGACAGATTCATAGTTTGATTAGTAAAACATCTGCATAAGAATGTGTCCAAGTTCAGCAGATTAGTCCATTTATGCTTTCCTTTGTGACTATTTAATAAACGTTCTTCTGAGCAAGCATAATACCTTTTAAAATAATGAGGAAAATTTCAAGCTTAGGTAAATGTTTTCGGTGGTGTTAATCCACAAGCTTCATATCATTTCGGTCTAACTGCCTCGTTTGTGATTGGTAATCATTAGTTATGTTTGCTACATTTGCTCTTGAATGACTGTCTTCCGTTGATCTCTGATTCTATGATCGATTGAACTCCTCCACATTTGGTAGTAGTCGTTATGGTCACTGATCACCAACTGATTTGAATGTCATGCTTTTAAAACCTCCTCGAGGTTCTTAGGGTTCCCATGAACCACAACTTCGGAGCTTCTGCAATCAAATTCGCGTTCATAATTTCTCACACATGTATCAGCAACAATTTGAATTCTGTCACTGTTTATTTGTAATCATCAACAATCTTACTACTTCAAATGTTTTTCTTTCATTGGAATTGTGTGAAACTCACTCTATGTATCACATAAATTTGACCCTGTAATTCTTCCTATTTACAGAAAAAACCAGTTATTTTGAATGTTTCAGTTTTTAATATGAAATCTACTTTCCAGACAAATCTTTTGAATGATATGCTGGACGTTGTGGATTTGGAGGGCCGTTTAACAAGTTTTGAGAAACGTGTTGGCGATTTCGATTTGATCTGGGATGATGGTCCTATTCACCCTACTTCTGATACTACAGAAGGTTGGTTAATCAATGCACTGAACACCATAAATCCGTTTAATTCAGAAAATTCATCGGAATCAGTACATGTGTTTGGACCTAATGGACTACACAGACTTAACTCATTTCTTGGCTGTACTTCACGTCAATCAGCTAGATGTAAGTTGGACTCGAAATGTTAGTTCCTGGACAGTAGTACAAGGGTAATAAGAAATAATATAGATATTTACCATCCATTAAATTGTGTTCCATTGTATAAAAGTTTTCTTTGATATCAAAAATAAATATAATTCACAAGATAACTTTGATATTTTATTTCCTGAACAGTTCTATTACATTATATAGTAATCTGCTTACTTTACGAAGAAGTGTGTTATTTCACAAATGGTTTAAATGGTTCAAATGGTTGTGGACGGAATAAAAGAAGCTTTCGCTTAACAGGCTTCCGTGTCTAGTAGCAGGGGATCACCAAATCCTCCAGGCAGGAACCTAGGTATGTTAAAAATAAAAGAGGAAAAGAAATTGGTAAATCATAGTGTGATGCTGTCCCTGGTCCTTAAGAATAGGTCAAATTGCCTCTTGAAGGACTTCTGAGAAGTCGCTTGGACTAGCTCGGTTGGTAGCGAATTCCAGCTTTTGACAACTCTTAAGGAGTAGAAGTTGTGTCTACATTCCGTCTTGCTATGTTGTGTTTCCAGTTTCTGGGTGTTACCCCTTAGGTTATTATTCGAATTAAGCTTAAGTAGGTGTTTAAGAGGATGTCCAGAAGTGTTAAGAATACTATAAGCCATTAATAAATCACCTCTAAGACGCCTATACTCTAATGGGTAAAGGTCTAGTAAATGGAGGCGTTCTTCGTAAGATTTAGATCTGAGTCCTCGAACTGATTTCGTGGCTCGCCGTTGGATACGCTCCAAAGTGACCTTGTCCTTTTGGAGTGAGGGGGGAGTACTATGTTTCCGAACTCTAAATGGGGACGGATGAAACTATTGAAGATTGTATGGAAAGTTCGTCCGTCAAACTGTCCAAAAATGCGCTTCAATGTTACCAGTGCAAGGTTTGCTCGGAAGGCATTTTTGTCACAGTAAGTGTAAAACTTCAAATCATGGGGCATCAGGACTTGGGATACTACTAGAGTGGAGTTTCTTAAGTTGTAACTGTAGTTTGCGACATGTCGCAGATGGACTACTTTACACTTTGAAGTGTTAAAGGTAAGTCCGTTATCGTCTGCTCAACTTTGAAGTCGAGTCAGATCCTCCTGAAGTGCCTGTATATCGTCTTGGTTGCGTATCTCTCTCCAAAGTTTCACGTCGTCGGCAAAAAGTAATAAGTCTGACGTTACCTGTTGAGGAAGATCATTTATGTAGATCTAAAAGAGAAGAGGCCCTAGTACTGAGCCCTGGAGGACCCCACTAGGACATTCCATAGCCTGAGATAAAGTGAAATTATCTCTAACCTTAAAGTGTCGATTTTTTAGGTGTTTTTTGGTGTTTCCACTGGCAAAGCGAAGCAGTAATATATTGGTAGTTAAACTATCAGCTTCAATGTGAAGTTAGTTGGTAGAACGCATTAATATTATCCAGACGTTCATGGTTCCCATGTTGAGGAATTAATGCCACTATTTTATTTGTCCATTTTTTGGTTTTTTCCAACCCACTCATACACTAACGAACGTCGGTCTTCGAAGTAGAGGAATAAATGATAGTTTCGTATGTGTTGTATGATATTTTGGATTGATGGATCAATCCGGAACGGATTTTAGTCTTTAAGAACAGACAGTAGCTTGAAAACAGGATTTCACGTGAATACAGTTGTGATATTTTTTTTATGAAGTGATGGTTTAATTGTACATTATGTTGCCTTTTATTCATGATTACACAATTATACCATATGCATTTATGGTCTCCTACCTATTGGCACCAATGTTTTCATAGCTATTAGAGTACGTTTCCGACAGAAGCTGGGACTTTTATACCATACATTGCATCCCATACCAGTGTATAGTCTGATGCTGCAATGGAGTCATTAATTGGATGATTGGCTGGCAATTCGAGTGATATGGTGTTTGAATACTATACACATCGATCGGAAATTTGTTGCGACAACAGATATTAAAGATGCTGACTTCCTATTTGGTTTTGTTTTCAGTTAGTTTCAAACTTGGAAGCAATTATTTATATTCAGGAATTTGCTTCATGATTTCTTTGTCGATAACAGTGGGATTGAATATAATGTTTCGTATTCCAAGGCTCTAGGCTTGCTATTTTTAACCGGCGAGGTCAGAACGAGTATTCAGTCTACCTGCATATGGGTGTGACAGCACGAGATGAGGAAGGACAAGAATCATTCTAGACTGTCGTGTGTCATCAGATGACCAACTTTCAATCGAGGATGTCCACATCCCTGGGCTGACCAGTGTTAGTGATATGACGACGTCACAATCCACAAGATCGCAAACGAGGTTCTCCGGAGGGGCGAGGACGCTCTCTCCATTTGCCACAACCCGAAAGGCTACACGATCATGAGGGATCACGTTCAACCGCTCCATAGCCACGAGTGTTGGAAACTAACACTGGATGACCACTGGGGACAGGGAGGGATACTATTCAGGAGTCTGTCATTATCAAAGCATCTTAAGCACAGCGAACACCTGAAAAGTGAAGATCTTGGCTGAAACGAGGCACAGGACTCTTGATATGTCTTAAAAGGAGAGCCTAGCATAAATGGAAAACTGCCTTATGGATTCTAATCTCAACCCCTACCTGTTATTGAGAAATGAACGTGACATAATCTTTCGAGGCAATTTAAAATATATATACAAACCAAGTGACCAGTTAAAGCAAAAGCCAACCCAAAACATCTCTATAGGTTGTTGTTTAAACGAATGCCTACAAAACGGGTGGGTTGGCTCCATCAAAGTGCCTAACGGTGGAGATCTTACCAACACAGAGATGGCTGAAATCTTAACTCTCAATCTCACCAATCAGTTCAATCAGAATCACACAAAAGTGGAACAATCCCCAACTCTGGTGAGAGTTGGTGTTCTAAGGAATTTCCATCCAACTCCCAGGTAAGCACTTGCAAAACTAAAGTGCTGAGCTAAGGAAAATCACCAGGATATGACAACATCCTCCCTGAAATTTTGGAACAACGCACGAAAGCAATCATTTCATCAGTATGCGAGCAGTTCAGGCACTCGCTAGAGTCACAGCAACGTCCAAAATATTAGAAACGGTCTACTTTCTCTGAAGTCCTCAAGGCAGGAGATAGGAAAGTAGCAGCTTGCTGTAAACCAGTCACATTACTCTCAATATTATTGAAGAAACTGGTTAATGATTGAACAAGGGAATGGATGGACGAAAACAATGTTCACCACGAAGCCCTAAGTAGTTTTAGGAACGAAAAGTTCTGCGTGTCCAATCTTCCTATAGAATGGAGAATCTGAGTAACAGCTGGGACCGAACGATACTGGTCTGTTTTATATCCACAGACACCATGTCAGCTTTTAACTTGTAACGAGACACACTTTTCACGGTGAAGCTCAAGAAGATGGGTTTCACATACTGACGCCACTTTATTCGTAGCTTGAACTGCCAGCCCGAGTTGAAAACGCTTTTGAGGACAGCTTGTTGCTGTTGCTTACTATTTTCATGAAATTTCCTTTTGCGATAGCATTTCATGTTAGTTTTCTTGTGGAATGAGCTGCTAAGGTCAGTATATTAGAGTTGTGAGTCAGACTTTAGTAGTTTTAGGGTCATGAGTTATTGGTAATTGTTAGTGATTTTGAGCCAGTATTTAGCTGTTCCAGGGTTTGTTCATCTGAAGACTTGCGAAGGCATTGGGTATTCTGTATGGATATGCGAGACACTAGGTACGCCAAGGAACCTCGGTATAGACATTAGCAGAATACCACTGTCACTTACCTAAAGACAACCTCATAAAATTCGTGCATTAGAGGACGGAGACTTAAGTGCTCCCACACCTCACAACAGCTTTCAGAATAATAGAAACAGAATACCCTTTCTCTATTCGTCTACAATATCGAAGCTAGTGGAAGAACTAGCCAACGACTAAATGAGTGGATACATGGGCAAACGTAACGTCCTCAATGAATTCAGAACGGATTTAGAAAGGTCAGGTCTTGTGCATCCGTTCTACTTATAGAATGTTGGGTTAAACGATACCAGGCCATTTACTATTCGTTGACTTCTCGAAAGCGTTTGATACTGTGTCCCAAGCACTCCTCATAGATTAGGTCGTAGATATAAGTTTCTCAGACTCACTACTATCTTTGCTCCGAAACTTACCAGGGAACAGGATGTTTAGTACCAAGGTATAATGAGTGCACACAACCTTTTGGGTTTCAATACCAGGAGATTCAAAAGAGAATACGGCATGTCCACTACTCTACCCAATCATCATTGATGATATTTAAGAAAAAATAAGTTCTGCGATACTAAGTTACGCAGACAATGCAAAGATATGGAGGTCCATCTTAAATTCCACAATGTCGTTGCTACCCTATTCTTTGAAAGAGACATAAATCACGAAAACCAATAACATAGATGGGCAAAGAAGTGGATGATAGAACTAGGGAGGAAATCTTACGAATATAGATCCAGACATCTGAGACTATGCGCGCTGACCTGTGGAAGGATAAGTGATCTGATAGTGGCGTCTAGCACACGTAATTCGTCAAGTTGCTCTAACATGAACATCCGACCGGGACATGCTCCTCGACTCAGCCCCTTGGAAATTGTACATCAAAGAGCGCAAACCCAGGTACGCACCCACATGTCCTCAGGACGTGTTTCCCCTATCTGAAATTCTATCCCAGCTGAAGTGACCACATCCACATCGGTGGATAGCTTGTGAGGATACTTGACAAACAAGTATTGACCCATGTATTGCAATCTCCCTCTCGGGCATTCTGGACCAGACACATGTAGCGCAACTTATTAACTAAAATCATTACACTCTGCTTACTTATTCCTTTCTAGTCTGTTATCGCTTCTGTCTTTTTTCTTGAAATTCGGCCTTCTCATACCGTCAGGATTACCATTTACTAAACTTTAGTTATTTCTTGAAACAATCGTCTACACTGGGCTACTGAGTATTTGGGTCTTCACTATATTATTTTTCACATTGCAACGAACCAACATCTTGTATGGTAATTCAATACCCGCCAGCTCTGGAAACCCTACTGCCCTGAGACAAACGCATCCACTAAGGTTACAAAATAAATAAACCCACAAATTACTACCAAAATGTCTAGAACTAGTGTAGTTGTTAGACTACCAATAATCCGGAATTGTACCGAAACAACAAGAAGCGATCAAAAAAGAATCTATCGGCCTATATAATATCGTCACAAAATCACTTGATATTGGACTCAATTTTGTTTAATGTACCTAATGTTCAAGTAGTGCAATCAAATTTTGGGACCAGCTCTGGCGCATAGGTTGTACTGTTTCCGTGCTAGGAGTTAACTTTCTGGGTTCCTACTCTACAATTACCAGCTACAGCCCGTTTTTAATTTGTGCATAGTATTGATGTGTGGTGTGGGATTTTGCCGTCGTATTCACCAAAACTTATGCATATGCTTAGCTATATACACTCTATTTGAGTATCGTATTCCGTGTGCCCACTGTCATGATCGTGATGCTACGTTAAATAAACACTCAAGTGTGTTGTTTGCATCACTTACAAATGATAGCGAGTATATGGACAAAGAAATGCTCGCGAATTTCCTGAGGTCCTTGCATCTATACGAAGAATCTCCCCATGAGAACGATTCCAAAGAAGACAAGGTTAGTCATAGACGACATCACTTAAGGGATATCTCGTGCATTTTCATGAACTGATATTGATAGACATAACTTGTCAATTCGTCAGATCGATCCTGGTAAATACGTTTCCTGAAGAACACTTACCAAACATTTTGCTCAAAACCTCCCTATTTTGGGGAAGATTTTGTCCGTTTTGGGTAAATTTTGGGAAGCCGCAGTAAAAAACTTTGATGAAGTTTTTGAGAAAAGGCACAAAGCCCTCAAAATTTTCATAGGTTTGGGGAAAATCGTGATGCTTTATGCATCAACGTTTTCTACGTATAACTTCATTTTAGATTGCGTAGTATTTTTGTGATTATCTAAGTGTTTTGCACGTCACTTTTCTACCATTCGTCGTCGTTCTCTTTATCTTTGTTTGTTGATGCAGCTCATTCTTTGAATGTTTTCTGCTCTTCGTGCATATACAGTTCTACATTGTTGTGCTACATCAAGATACACTCGCTCTTCAAATCTATGTATGATTCTTCCGTTTGCAGGATCTTCGGACTATCGTCATGTACATCATGTAATAGACTTCACAAACAACGAAGTACTTCCCTGTGCAGAAGTTTTCACTTTCCCGTGTGATGAAAACGTTTTGTTTTATTGTGTTATATTAATTTCCAAAAAGAATTTCTTACGCTTAAACCATGTGTAAGGTGTGGCTGTTTATGGTGTTAAGTGAATTCAGTCTTATTGGTTCTTGTCCGAAGATTGTTTACTGCTATAGAGACTAACAGTGGAAAGGTTATCTTCGTTTCCGGATCACTTTCGTTCCAATAAATTTCTTATCCATCGCTGTGTGTATCGTAACATCTAGAGATTTTAAAATCCATTTTCAGTCCCGAATAAAAGCCAGATATTTTGCTCTATCACACCTAGTCTACCAGGATATGATAGGTCTTTCTGAGTATAGCTAGGTCTCGCTATCTTGGTTTCCTGATTTGAATATGTACATGTGGTCAGAACGTTTATGGTTTTCCTTATTTATTTCAGGTTTAATGATATACGATTTGTCATCCAGTGGTGTGTTAATTTTTCTCAATCACTAAGCTTTGTTTAAATAAACTTTATTGTACTCTAGATAATGTGGATTTATCTAGGCTGTAGGATATGATCTTATGGCTTACTGAATGCCAAACTGTTCTTTGCTTCTATAAACTTAATTTTCAGCGGAACTAAGGTGTGCCTCGATTTTTTCAATTCTACAAGTTGTTTAGTAGTTCTTACCTACTGTTAGTAACATGTTACCTTTACATCTGTACTATTTAGTGTTTCACGGCAAGTGAAATGTTCGATTTATTTTCTCCCAATCACTCACATCTAAACCAAACGGATTTTCATGCGTTGTTGCCGACTATCGTTTATGAGTTAAAAACTGGAGTTTGTAAGCACAATCATGTACACGAAGTAGTTCCTTCAACGCACGAGTTCAGTTGGAAAGGTAAGTCGACCTTAATTCAAAATAAATTTATACCACAATTTTAAATCCTCGTCCTTTCCACGTTCTCTTTTTCTCGTTTTGGTTTATTTCTCACGAATTCATCTCTTCAGTCACGAAATTAGTATTTATAAATTGAAATTTATACAGATGATAACCGTTATTTTGATATTGCACCGTGAAATTGAAAATTCTTGATTTTGTCAACTTAAATCTTGCCCGTCTACCAACCAAACAACAAGTATACTGTGTGCTCAGTATTTATTATCATCAAGTTGTCTATAAAAGTAGGATCTATGTGTGGACTGTAAGTAGCTTATCATAGGTGCCTTCTAGACATTAGTCACATAACGTAGTATCATGTCATGAGTAATGTTGGGACTCGTTGTGGAGTATCAATTAACAATGCCAAGTCAACTGTTCAGGCTACAGACCTTTATCGACTCAGGTGGTTAAGACATATGTAATGCATGTTCAGTCCACTGCTGACTGTCGTAGAAGTAAGTTAGCCAGCCGGTAGCAACGTGCGATTGAGGATATATTATCACCCCCTAAAGACATAAACTGCTCTCAACTGTTAGTATATGTGAGCTTTTTAGTTTGGGATTGTTTAGTAGCCCTAATATACGGCTGCAAACGTTATTTGATAAATCAAATTTCATTTCGGCGACACATTTGTGTTCATTTATTACCAAGATTTAAATCCTCGTTCTTTTTTCTCGTTTTGGCACATTTCTCACGAATTCATATCCCTTAAACCCTCAAATGCCCTGATACGGCCGACGGTGGGGAGAGTCAGCTTTCTTTCTCGAAATGTTCTCACATGGCCATGCGTATACAACCACTGCCAAGGAAGTCCTACTCGTGGCGAAGGTGTTGTTTGCGAAATTGAGAATGTCCTGTGCTTTAATTGGGTTAGTAGATATGGAGGATCCATTCAGGGAAGTTGGAAAACCCTAATTCCAAACCAATGGTGTACATGGGCTCCCGTATTCTTAAGGAAAAAATGTCGTACGAACCAATTATTGACCACCGGCTAACATGGAACTGCATCTCCTGACGTTGTTCCACTGCCTTGTGCATTGGACCTTTACGTCAAAGACTCCGGACGTGACCCCCTAAGAAAAGCAATCGCTTCGGCCTGGGAACCCGGGTAGTATCGCAGCCCACACATAAATCAAGTGACTTGTGTGGCTCATAAGTATTCGGTGTCCCTTTGTACCAATATTTATGTGTTCAAATAAATACGATTGCATTCATTATCTGTCTTTCTCTTAATCTTGAGTTTGGCATTATTTCGTGCTCTTATATCTGGAATCCCCCTTCTGTTTCGACTATATTCCTCATACTTAGCTTTCCGTTAGACCTCATATTACGTACCTTCGACTTCAATACGATGATGCCCTCTCGTTCTAATTGTCGGATTTTTCAGCGATTTCAGATATATTTGCGGCATATCATACGTTAACTGAAATTTTAGAATATATGTCGATAATTTCTGTTATCCGTTCTAAACCTCTTAAACCTCAGGAATGCTTATCCGTTTATGTATGTATTTTGAATCCTGGGCCAAAGTAATGGACCTTTAAGAACAGAATATGTTGTTGTTTCTTGTTTTCCCTCAGGTCTGTTATTCTGCTTTTATTGAATTCGTTTTTGTGTAGTAACTTGCTTACAAATTCATTATGTGTAGACCTATGAGGATTAAAAAATGATTTATTTTTCAACATATACACATTTATGTTTTGTATCGTAAATGTGGGAATTTGTTTACTTCGTATTTACGTGAGTTCTTTGGCTCATTAGTTTTTAATCACTTTATTTTTTAGCCTTTCTAGCTGCAATCGGTGCTGTGCTTTTGGTGAGCTTTTCAGGACTTATTGTTGTATGTTTGGTACCTCTAATGTCCCGAAGTTTTTACAATGTTGTAACTCAATTCCTTATAGCGCTTGCAGTTGGGTCACTTGCTGGTGACGCCTTTCTTCACTTAATACCTCATGTAAGCGTGTTTAATATAATAACAAAAAAATTTCAACAGCTTTGTTTGATAAAACGTTACGTATGCTGAGCTTCTAGACTCTTATGATATATTGTATTTATGTCTTTATAAGTGAGTTTATGTACATTTCGACTGAAGTTTTCATTTACAATGAAACGACACTTTTATCGTCCTGCTCCTTCGATTATATCACTATTTATCAACTGTAGTATTCGGGCACACAGACTCGGCTCCCTGGATTGTAAGACTGTCAGTTTGATACGATACTCAAAGTGTAGGCTTTAAAGTCAAGTCTTAATTGACTGGAGAACGAATGACCTACAAATTAATTTCCTCCAATCACCTATGACATTTTATCATGTTTATTTTGTTCCTATATTTCGAATATAATCGTTTTATTTATTGCATGGAGAACCATTTATCCGGCTAATGGTCTTGTCCTTGATCTGTAATCATTCGAGAACTTAAGTTAATTATACGGTCTCGTGAGTAGCCATCATTCAGCCACATTATATCATCGCGTTCGTCTATCGATCAGCATTCTATCCAATGATTTTAACAATCAAACCTCACGTCATCCAGAAAACGCGTAAAATAATACAGTTTTAGACGTTTCTCATTCTCTAATTGTTTTTCAGAATGCTTTTTAGAATATCAGGAAGATACTTGATGAATAACTCCAATTGTTTAAATAAATCAAAGAGAACGGTTGTATCAGGACATAACATTCATTTCATAGATTTTCTCCGTCTGTTTACAACCTAGAAACAATATGTATACTTCATGTCCGAATGATTGTTCAAAGATTTGTGTATTTGTAGGTTAAATACATGAGTATTCTAAAAGACGACACTAAGAATAACATAGAAACAAGGTTTTTAGAAATCGAAGTTTACGTCATAGTTTATGCAGTACTTAAGGAAATTGACTGAGTACAGCGTAGATGAGAAGTAAGGAATTGTCATTTGGGCCATGGAAGAAATATCACGTAAAGGTTCACTCAAATAAGATCATCAGGACAACATAATTCTGGTAACTGTGTGTTTGGATGCCGAGATTTGGATTAAATCTTTTTGTAACAACAACTTCAACAAGGCATAATAAAATCCAAGTCTGGTTTACTGGCTATCCTAAGGAATTATGAGACACCATCACATTCACTGTCAGTCGAATGACGAGTAATCTTATTCATAAGGATATGTCCTTCTGTTTTTGTGGAAAGCTCCGAGATGTTGACATTAACTCTCTTTGGTTTTCTTCCAGTGCATGTAAACTGACAGATAATTATAAGTAATATAAATTGGGAATTTGTGAATATTTGCTTGTTTCAATGAGCAATCCGACTGGTACAAGAACTAACTTAGTGGCTAAATACGTTGTAAAGTTATAGTTTAAATCTATGTAGTTTACAAAGGCATCAATCATTATTTGTCAAAAGAATCTAAAGTTACGAACAAGAAAATAGTTGTATTAAAGTAATCTAGTCACAGTATGTGTTGAGGTTTCGTGCAGACAGATATATTCAAGGCTCATTTTAGTAATAAGTGTATCTCGTGTCACAATAATTAGTATCTTTATTAAAATGTTAAATACTGTTATGTAAACAATAAGCTTGGAAATCAAAAACAAGTCTCTAGATATGTGTATTTCTGTCCATTCATCACTAGCAAATGTATAGGCCAAAACAAAGTTTAAAGGTTTAAATTGAGGGGTATAAATTTGACTAAGTCTTCTAGTAAACTAAGTTCATTGGGTATGTAGTGACCTTTTATTTCGAAGTATATGGAGTTTTAGTGGTCCATTTTTTTAGTCTCTCTGATTACCAGTCATTCGACTTTGTGTGCTCTTAGTTTTTCTCAGTAGGTTTTCATATATAGAAGCAGCTATCAGTCGGTTGTATCCTATAATCTCGTAGGATGGATTCACTATTATTTAAAGCATTTCGATGTGACTGATCACTTAAGAAGCAATTTTGTATATGCTTATAGTTCATGGGGTTTATTGATGAGTTCATTTTATATTTTTGAGTTAATGATCAGCTGGTGAATAGTTTACATCACTTGAAGTATGAACTAGCTAGTAATTAATTTCTATTATTGACACCTCTGTTGTATCGACAGGTTATCGCTTGTTTTTTCTCATTGGACGACAACATCTATTGAGATTATAATTTTCTTGTTTTCAGGCTTTTTCTGGTGCTGGACATATCCATCACAACCATGATCACGAAACTAATATTGTTCATGAACATATTGACGAACATCACCACGAATCTATATCATCAACAAAACTCAGCTCGCACCGGAAAATGATTTTGGAGGCACTCATAGCTTTACTAGGCATTTATATATTTTTCTTAACTGAGCGGCTTACCATCATCTGCCAAAATAAAATGTCTAGACGGAAGTTGAAACGTCAACATGTAAGTGTATTCATTTACCACACAAATATATATATATATATATATATATATATATATATATATATATACATCGTCATTTCATTCTATTTGTGTGTGGGCTGTGATACTGCCCGGGTGCCCAGACCGAAGCAGGTGGTTTTCTTAGGGGGCCCCACCCCGAGCCTTTGACCTAAAAGTTTGATCCACAAGGCAGTGGAGCATCGTGAGGAGATGCAATCCTATGGTAGCCGGTGACCGAAAATCGTTTCATACGCCATTTGTTCCTTTAGGATACTGGAGCTCATGTGCACCATTGATTTGGTTTGGGATCCGGTTAAAGCCCTGGACATTCGCTTTTCGTCCTCTCATTTTCGTAAACAACACTCTCGCCACGAGAAAGCAGTGAGTAGGACTTCCTTGGCAGAGGCTGCATATGCGTGGCCATGTGAGAGCATTTTGAGATGGAGGGAGGGTCTTCCCCACTCTCGGCCATACCAGGGCATTTGGGGGCGTATTCATTTACCTGGTTTTCTGATTTGAACTTGAGTTAGTTTTGGACTTTATGTTTGACAAAGCTGCTTTAAAATTGAACTTTGAGCTACTGATTTGTATATTCACTAAAAATATGACTTGTAAAGGCTTAGTAAGATAGATCTCAACTTGCGTTGGTGGTATGATTTCAATCTGTGAAATTTCTAAAATCTCCACAAAACGCATTCTGAAAATACTGTTTAGTAAAAATGAATGACGTTTTCAAATTATTTCAATTTTGTATTTGAATAGTTCATGATGAAGTTATGGATCAATAAGAAAAAAACGGATATAAACATTTTTGGCTTTTCTGATTAGTTCCCGTTGTCTATTTATTGTTGTTAAACTCATGTTCTATGAGGTGAATAAAAATTAAAAAAAAAACAGATTTCGGTCACTACTTCATTTGTGATTTGAGATATATCGGTTAATGAGGTTTAAATATCAGTTCGATCACTAAGTTCATTGTTGAGCATCCGTGTAAATTCAAGTAATTATTATTTATACATCATATCATACCAACATTTTAGAATGATATTCCTTTTCTTGTTCGTTTTTGAATGGAAAGGATTGATTGTGAATTTGTCTAAGCGCTCGCGCTCGAGACTGGCAATCCCTGGGTTCAAATCTCGCGGAGGGCGGGGTCGTTGATGCACACTGCTGAGAAGTCCCACAGTAGGACGAAACGGCCATCCAGTGCTTTCGGGTTTTTTATGGTAGTCTAGCTTCAGTTGACTCATAATCCTGACTATTTAAGTAATTTTCTTTGTTCGACTAATTTATTCATATCCTCTAATATAAATCTTTTTTTATTCATTAGAATACGTGATAAAAAAATACAGTCCTATTGAATTGGTTTAATTGTACATAATTAGTATATATATATACCCTATCGATTCATAGGCTCAGCAATAGTATGTGAGATTATTGTAAAAACGAATAAATGGGTTGCAAATTGTTTTTATTTATGATTACTATGCACGTTATAGATTCCTATAATTTGACGATTTGAAAGGTAGATAAAAGTTAAAATGGTATGAGAATTCTGAAATGCATTTACATTGACCATATTATGTAACTGATCGTTTGCATAGGTTGTACAGATTAGTTAAATATATAACTGAAATAGCAAGTGCAGTTCGAGCTATAATGTTAATTAATATAACAGAGTAAACCAAACTAATAAACTGACACAAAAGACACAATCGGAACGGAATGCTTGTTATTCAAATATAACAGATTCCGAGTTCCAGTAGTCGTATATAAGATGTTATCAAGTATCAACTTAGCTCTGGAACTACTTACTTTCCTAGTATAAATGGGATTTGATATTCCTTTATAAAAAATTCAGATAAATATCTACTACCTAACTAATGTAATGTGTCCAGCCAAAATATGCATATCACATATTTAGTATCAAACTAATTGCAGAACAGCGAAATATAACCAAACATCACATTAACAGTACAAGAGAGCGCCAATATATATGCGCCACACACACAAAAAAAACTTTCATCGGTTCATATAAACAAAGGTAGAATGTAAATAGTAGTGGACTTTTGATGAAAACCACGTCCGGATGATTCCATGATAGCTAACTGCTAACTTCTTGTTTTCAAGCCTCACGAAACCCTAAATCTATCATTACAAGATCATTATATACATTATGTACAAAAGTAATTCGAATATCAGATAGAAAATTCATTTCACTCTGATCTACTGATCTGTATATTCACTAAAAATATGACTTATATCGTTTTAATAACGTATATCTTGAGTTGTGTTAGAGGTGTGAGATCTGTAGTCACCTGCGGTTGTCCACTCTATGATAAGACACTTCTCGAAAGATCTAACATGGAAACTAGACTACATAATATTAATATAGCTCAAATGGGTCACCATTACACACAAGCCTGATCACCATGTTAAGGTAGAGACTATGCTGTAGGAGCAGGTTGTAAGAAAGCTAAGAGTGTCATCAATCCATGAAGGCACTAGCTGTCAGTCTAAGTCATGTTTGTAGATGTAGACTGATTGATAAGGGTTTTCACGATCATGCTTCGGTTTGGGCACCCGAGCAGTATCACATCCCTCAAATAATTCAAATGAGATTTCTGTGGCTCATAGGTGTTTGGTGCCTCCTTGTACCAATATGTATGTGTTCAAATAATAATAAGTTGGAAGCATCAGCTCGGGATCAGATTATTGACTGAAAGTCGAACGCCCTAACTAATCACTAGGACATCGCTCCCACGTCCCATACAGTAGTTGCAATTAAACTATTTAGCACTGAGAAATTCATTCGGATTTTATCATTATTCTTTTGAAAATGGAGGTCAAAAGAGCAAGTATTTCTGTCTGGCATTTAATACTATTCTTCATTTTAGGCACCAAAGTATCGTACTTATGCCTTGTCACTTTTATGAGTTGAAAATACTCTATAATTCACTACGCATAACTTGGCAAGTAAGGAATCACAAATAATCACATATTATGATTAATCAATATGAGAATTCTAGACAGATTAGGTCAAATATCTTTTTCTTACAGTGTGTGTGTGTGACAGAGTGATTGTGTAAAATATGCTCTCTTTAACAAATTCATGACACTAGTAACTACTTAAACTTTTTGTTAAATAAATAGGTTATCAGCTAAACTTGCCCCTGAAAGCCGTAACACATCAAGTGATTCGGTCACGGCTGGTTGGTTGGTTGGTTGGTACAATTAGAATTCATATCTGCCTGTTGTGTTCTTATTCCATTCTAGTCATTAGGCAAAAGGTGGAAAGCTTAATCCTGAACCTATAGGCAAACAGTATTGATCTCGGTTGTCATCTCATTGCCATTGAACTACTGGCCAAGAGTAAATCATTGTGTCATGCAGGAAATCTAGGCGAATTAATCAATAATTGGACTAGATAGAATGACTGTTCTCAGAATAATAGCTCGATCACACGGTCCTCGACATAATACGATAATCTTTATCGAGACAGATGTGCAATTGAAACTTTGATGAATTTCTCCAAGCTTTTCGTCGTAGCTTTCATTTTAAACTAGTTTTTGTTTCTTCCTTTTTTACTTTCTTAAACTTGATAAGGTTTTTAGCGTTAATACTATTCAGTTGATAGTAAACGATTATTTCTTCTCTTTATCTGATTATTCATTGTAATCTGTTTTGATGGTTTGATCTGTCTGTCTGTTTGCAATTTAGTCGAAATATGAAAGTTAGAATTGTGACAAAATAAATGCTTCTTAGGTTTGTTTTTTTTTCTTGAATGAATCAGAAGTTTTAATTTATTCTCAAGTTTTTTTATTTTATGTAGATTTGTACTTTCTTAATTTTTGTCTACGGATCAGCTACCTTCTAATCATCCATAATTCACTAGATAATACATAAGACTGTAGTCGGTTTCTACGTATGTCTAATTCATTTTTATGTTTATCATTCATTTGTAGACACTTATTCACTTGCTGTAATGGGCAGAGTGGGGCTTTAACATTTTGGTCATCGTGTATGATCTCCCTTTTTAATTCCCTCTAACATTTGATTTTTTCTTTTAGAGTACTGCATTGAACGAAAGCCAGATGTGTAATTGCTCTCCTGAACGACCCATGGATAATAGTCGTTGCGTAGATTATCTTAATGAAAAGCAAATAAGTACGTAATAAATTTTATTCAAATAATTTTTAAAGACTACTCTTTTAGCCTGTATATTATTTTTAATCTTGAAGAAGTGCTTATATAATGAACACTTTCTATGGAGTAATCTATACTTAATGGATTTGTCTTGAATTCTTGAGGTTATATGAGCAACAATACATAAAATGTGGTACCAAAATTACGAAAATTGAATTTTAGAAAACCCAATATAAACCAAGAACAGTTGAGTTTCTAAGGATATTACAATAAGATACTGAGTTTAATAGGAAAAATGATTGAAGAGTATTAACACGTTCATAATTTACAAAAAATACTGACGAACCCAATAGCATCGTATTACTCTAGTCACCTATGGTTCGTGTCTATCGATTTCTGTTTCATAATCTGTACTCGAAATAACATTAATTCTGGTGTTGTTGGTGAACACAAATAAACCACACAAAAGAATTAGCAGTATCACAATGGGGGTTTGTG
Organism: Schistosoma intercalatum; assembly: GCA_944470365.2. Lineage (NCBI taxonomy): Eukaryota > Metazoa > Platyhelminthes > Trematoda > Strigeidida > Schistosomatidae > Schistosoma > Schistosoma intercalatum. The sequence continues at coordinate 2,390,932 of OX103726.1, forward strand.
GAGGTTGTGGTAATTTAATGGTTGAATTCGTCAGACGATTTAAGCTGGACCATCATGGAAAACTTGGAAGTCCTAGTTAGGGACTCTAGCAGTGCGCAATATCGTGGATTGGTTGAGGTCAGACATTAATACCGTTAGATGCCGGCTCAATGATAATGAGAGGGATCGTTCACTGATAGGTACCGTTCTTATGAAGCTGTCCTTCATGACATAGAATAATTTACAAACTGACCCCGTTGCCTCTGTTCTCACCCCGCCCTAGCATCGGAAAACAATGTTCAATGTGGAGTTCACTGGAGCGACATTCATAAAACATGGCCAAACCATCGGTGTCGGTTTTTCAAGATGGTAACGTCAACTGTATAATCGTCATTGCACTGGGATACATATAACTGGACATTGGCATTACTAACATGGTGTTCGCAGTGGATGCAAGCAATCCTTCGGAAACAACGATTGTTTAACACAAAGAATCGTTGTGCACCCTGAGCTCATAAGGTCTGAGTTTGACAAGTATAAAACAAAATTGCACTTAGCGACACGTTATAAGACCGACTACAGATAGACTAACATCAAGACGGTACCAGAGATAACCCACATTATCCTAAGCTTCTCTATCTTTCGTCATACATAGGTTGATCCCATCTGGCAGGTAGCCACTAACATTACTAGTACTCACGCAACTACTAATATGAATGAATATTTCGACCATTTTGACAGTTCGTCACAAAAAGAGTCCAGACAATGATGAGAAGGAGTAGTGACATTGTGCAACTCTGTCTAACTCCACTCTTGGACTGCAATAATACAGACAGGTGGTTGTAAGCTTTTACTCTTCTTGGTCTATTTATTTATTTGATACGATATGTGTTCAATACATCCGCGATTTAAATGAATACCAGCCTACTCCCAACTAGTTAATCATTCATGGATTTTGCACAGTCTATGTATCATTATAGATACCATCGATTAATATCGCAGAAATTAGGTATACCCTTTGTGAAAATGGGAACGTTAATTTCTCAGATTTCCAGATTCTTTCGAACAATCTAGTCATTGCACTGCCCACATATTCGTTACCATTCTTAGAAAAAACCGGTTTTAGGTCTTCTGGTCCTGGTGGTTTGCGACGCTTTAAAAGCTCGAGTTTCTTAAGAACCCGTGCCTCCATAAGCGTTTCTATTGTCATAGGTTAATGAGCAATCTAATTCATGCTGATAGTGAAGTTAATTTATTTCTCGAAGTCGTCTCCTTAGCTTTCAAGACAACTTGGAAGGTTACTAATTCTCTAACTATCAACCTCACAAAGTTTTTCTTTGACACAAGACTTCTTGTAACTTGTGATCAGAATGTGTAGGAGTATTTTCCGTTAATTACCAAATGTATGTGCTGCTTTCAAGTCATCAGCACACTTTGTCCACATATTAAGACGAAATAAATATGCGAGATTACGTTTTTAACTGATTGTGAACTTTGTTGTATGGTATTTCCTTTATTTAATATTGTATGATAATTGCTCAGTGTATTATTTGTTTAATTTTCGGATAATATTCTGTGTATTAATTCAGTATGAACTTCGTTCATTTGCCATACAGTTGGGGCTGTGTAACAATTGCTAATTACTCACTAACTGTGATTATAATTAACCTAAAAATGAGTGTGTCCGTTAAAGTGTTTGTTGTATTTTTGTAGAGTCATTAACATTCTTTGTCCATATCAGTGTTTGTCGTATATTTGGATCACATGAATCACAGTTGTTTCCACTTCAAAATAATTCACATTTACATCACTAGGCTTATTGATCCCCTATACAAGCTTAGTGAAATTTCATATTTGTATTGCCAAACTCACGATTATGTCAAGTAGATTGGAGTACTTCAGTGAGTCGTAAGGGGCTTGCGAAACTCAAAACTCATAAGCAGGACGTTAAGCAGAGCCTAAAGCGACTTTACTGACCATATTTTTGAAATAATATAAACTTGGCTAGTGGGTGCCTAGGATTTTCACTAAATTAACAGCCATCCTTAAACTTAATTTGGTTGACGATAATCGTGCCAAAAGGTTGTGTTTTTTCTCACTTCAATGGTTTAGGAAAAGTGAGCTTTCTCTTTCAACATGCAACTCATACTACGAAAACATGACTCTCCCTTGTATTGTTTGGATAAGGTTTGGTGTATAACAGATGAATAGCAGTTGTTCTTGTAAGACTATATTCGTCCGTAATCATCAAGGAATTTGAGATTACTTGTACTAATGTAATTAAATTTGTATTCAAACATAAAATCATCAAGTCTTGTCCCATAGTCAGTAATTTTTATATATATTCAGTCTTCGCTAGTTCATGAATCTCAACTGCTTTTGCAAATAAATAGCCAGTTGTGACGTTTGCTATATTTTGAGCTCGTGACGCTGATGGTAGTACTTTCTGATGTAGCGGCAGAATATCAGATACTTGTATGGTGTCGAGGACCGTGTGGTCGAGCTATTATTCTGAGAACAGTTATTCTATCTAGTCCAATTATTGATAAATTCGCATAGATTTCCTGCATGACACAATGATTTACTCTTGGCCAGTAGTTCAATGGCAATGAGTTAACGACCGAGATCAATACTTAACACCTATAGGTTCAGGATTAAGCTTTCCACCTTCTTTTGCCTAATGACTAGAATGGAACAAGAACATAACAGGCAGATATGAATTCTAATTGTACCAACCAACCAACCAACCAGCCGTGACCGAATCACTTGATGTGTTACGGCTTTCAGGGGCAAGTTTAGCTGATAACCTATTTATTTAACAAAAAGTTTAAGTAGTTACTAGTGTCATGAATTTGTTAAAGAGAGCATATTTTACACAATCACTCTGTCACACACACACACTGTAAGAAAAAGATATTTGACCTAATCTGTCTAGAATTCTCATATTGATTAATCATAATATGTGATTATTTGTGATTCCTTACTTGCCAAGTTATGCGTAGTGAATTATAGAGTATTTTCAACTCATAAAAGTGACAAGGCATAAGTACGATACTTTGGTGCCTAAAATGAAGAATAGTATTAAATGCCAGACAGAAATACTTGCTCTTTTGACCTCCATTTTCAAAAGAATAATGATAAAATCCGGATGAATTTCTCAGTGCTAAATAGTTTAATTGCAACTACTGTATGGGACGTGGGAGCGATGTCCTAGTGATTAGTTAGGGCGTTCGACTTTCAGTCAATAATCTGATCCCGAGCTGATGCTTCCAACTTATTATTATTTGAACACATACATATTGGTACAAGGAGGCACCAAACACCTATGAGCCACAGAAATCTCATTTGAATTATTTGAGGGATGTGATACTGCTCGGGTACCCAAACCGAAGCATGATCGTGAAAACCCTAATTAATCAGTCTACATCTACGAACATGACTTAGACTGACAGCTAGTGCCTTCATGGATTGATGACACTCTTAGCTTTCTTACAACCTGCTCCTACAGCATAGTCTCTACCTTAACATGGTGATCAGGCTTGTGTGTAATGGTGACCCATTTGAGCTATATTAATATTATGTAGTCTAGTTTCCATGTTAGATCTTTCGAGAAGTGTCTTATCATAGAGTGGACAACCGCAGGTGACTACAGATCTCACACCTCTAACACAACTCAAGATATGCCTTATTAAGGTGATATAAGTCATATTTTTAGTGAATATACAGATCAGTAGATCAGAGTGAAATGAATTTTCTATCTGATATTCGAATTACTTTTGTACATAATGTACATAAAGATCTTGTAATGATAGATTTAGGGTTTCGTGAAGCTTGAAAACAATAAGTTCGTAGTTAGCTATCATGGAATCATCCGGACGTGGTTTTCATCAAAAGTCCACTACTATTTACATTCTACTTTTGTTTATATGAATCGATGAAAGTATTTTCTTTACACGTTTTATCGCACTGTTAATGTGACATTTGGTTATATTTCGGTGTTTTGCAATTATTTTGATACTGATTTTGTTTGTTTGTTGAACTGGTGTTTCATATTTTGTTTGTAATATTAGGTGGTTCAGATGGTGCTAATCAACCGCACTGGTCTTTCAACAACAATATTGTGCCGCCAACAGATACCATTGAAGCGGTAGCAAATATTGATCAACAACATTTTAACGGTGGTGGTGTTGTTGTTGAAGGTCACTACACAAAACTATCCGATTTGAGAAAGTCATCAGTGCACAATAATAATAAGAATATTAATAATGTTAATAAGCAAACATCTGTAATAAATAATGGGGGATCCGTAGTTGATATGCTTGATGTGAAACAAGTGAGATTATTATGTTTTTAGTTAAATTACTTTTTAGTAATTTGAAAGGTTTTTGTTCGATTCAACAACGTAACACTTTTTCTGAAAGTTTTCTCAGTAGTTTTCAATTAAGCGGATTGGTTTTTAGCAAATATTCTTCTCATTTATGTTCTTACATTTCGATGTACATTGATAACCTCATCAGTCGACTTACTATTTTTACTCAGAACCCTATCCCTCGCATTAGCATTCCTCACTCGATATTTCCTCGGACCCCAAGAAATGCTTCGAAAATACGTGACTAAAACCCTGTAGCCTAAGTAGGTCTTTCAATTTCCTAGAACAAATTTCACAGCCACAAGGTGAATCCAAACGGACTTCTTTGCATTATACACACCTTTCAGTTGGTAGACATCTCTCAAACCACAAGCGTCTCAAGTTAGCAAACTTCAATCGGATTTTCTGAATCCGTGCTGAGGTTTCATCTGACACCAGAACATCTGGACTAATGAGAATCTCAAGATAAATAGAGCGGTCTTTACGATCGACTTCACTTATATATATGACAAAGTTAAATAAAAATAGTGAAAGTGGGCAACCCTGATGAACGGCACGTGAAATTATCAATTCCGATATCAGTTAGCCGTAAGCTCCGACGTAATCAGAACAACTCGAGTAGAAAGCCTTAACAGAGTCAATGCACCTGATTGGTGACAAACATACAGAACCTAACGACCAAGAGTCGTACGCATCACATATGTTGGGTAGTATTAGAGTGGTCCTTTAGCTCGGGTAGATTTGATTCGTAAGTTTCGTCATCCTAAAAGAGTAAGTACACAAAAAATTTGAGACCTATTCCACCAAGTTCAATGGATAAAATGAGTACATAAATTCACGTTTGGTTAACTAGTACCACAGCTCAGAGATTTGTTAAGCGACGAAAATATATGTTAAATACTATGCATAGAATAAATAACATATCAGTTAAGAACCCAGTACGTTGACCATTCGGTAAGATACAATCATGACGTTGACAGGCGTACACCACTGCTTCCGGTTGTAAAGCCGAAAGAATCAAACGATAATGAATATCTGAAGGAGAGACACTGGACAAGGAACTCGACTTGACAACAGGATCTGGATGCTTTTGTCCGTGATTTTAAAACCATATGAAATTATTATTATTATCAATGGCTTTATTCCATATTATATTTTTAGCACAATATAGAATCCTCAACACAAGGTATTTCAACGAGTTTGTTCTATAGAAAAGGAAAAAACAGGTGAAAGAAACTGATAACTGCATACATATATACAATAGTTAAGTAGATAAGCTGCCTGATGTTAAATGAAATGCTTTTTTTAAGAAGATTTTAATCTATACAACATTGCTCAGTTAGAAACTCTTATGAATACAAGTTATGGACTGGGACAACTCTAACAACCTGTTTGTGAAATAGTAAATTTGCTAGATAAGGTGTTGTAGAGCTTTTATACCTTTGCTTGCATGCAGGGATTCTAATGTATTAACGTCTCGTTCTACTCGAAGATATACTGTAGTGAGCGAGAACTCAGATGGGAAAGAACAATTTATTGTTTAATGCAACATTACAGTGTCTTGGTAAAACATTAAAACCATACATTAAATACATCATTTGAACATCTTCGATTGATTGTTTTTTACAAGCTTCATCGTCCTTTCATTCCGGTTGTTGTCACAATTACTCTCTGTATATATTCCTGTTCTCTTCAATTTGATCTTTCCAATCTTCTGCAGCCAGGCATTCTACCTCTGATTGATGTTACATACCACCTATACTTGTCAACATAAGTAGAAAACATCACAATAATTGTAGTATTTTGCCATTGTGCTTTGTTCTGTAAACTGGTGTAACAGTCTGTGGTTTATTTATATTATCTATTTAGAATAATACTACATTAGAGCTTGCTAACCCTGCTAATAATACTCCTTCACAAACTGGTAAACCTAATGCAATTTTAAGAACGAATTCGTCGTTCGATTATATTGGTGGCGGGGAACAAATTCAAACACATCCACATCGTGATAAACCACATGGACATCATCATGGTCATAGTCATGATTTAAGTTCTGTTCGTGCAATTGCTTATACTATAATTGCTGGTGATGGATTACATAATTTTTGTGATGGTATAGCTATTGGCGCTGCATTCGCGAATGATATGCGTGGTGGTCTGTCAACTTCAATAGCTGTATTATGTCATGAACTCCCACATGAACTAGGTAAGTTAAAGCTATAAAAAGTACGGCGTAAATTGTCGGTTTTATTTCCCCATATTTATATCTAATATATTATGTTAAATTCTTAGCTCAATTACTCAATATTTTACAGTGTACTATTCTTCCTACTGTAGCTAGTTTATCGAATTATGTAACCTGGTATATTGACACTTTTAAGTTCAATTATAAGTGAAATGTTAACTAAGAACTTGTTGGTTCTTGAAATAGTTACCGTAACCTTAACCCCTTAGATAGTTTGCTTTATGATTATGATGATCCAAGGGTGAACTTATGTAATAAGGGGTTATTATGGATATTGGACGAATCTAAAACAATAATTTCTGTCAAACATTCAGCTTAAGCAGGATTAAATAAACTTTATTACTAATATAATTCATATCTAGCTAAGCATTTCGATCCCAACATAATGGTAATTGCAATACAATGATCAAAGTGTAGAAACAAAACATTCTTAGCACATAAAATCCACTGTGTCTGCAACACAATAGACAACTTTGTAGTCGATTATTACTATTTTTAAATAATTGCTTTCATTTACTTCCTACACTACATATATCTTCATTTTCAAATTTGCCTTTATGGAATATATAGTTATTCTGAAAGTCCCGTCTTCTCGATTAGTATGTGTGATAGACATATGGTTTATCCGAGCTTCTATTCGTTGTGTCATATTAGAATAATCCTTAGTCGGTCGTAAACATAATTTATCTCAAGCCAGTCAAAAGCCTCAATATTTTATTCGTTCTTGTTAAGATATAACACAATGTCGATCTAGTCGTGGACACTTCCACCGGCTCTCACAAAGATAAATAAATGGATTCCGTATATTCAATTGTTCAACACATACTAAAGTCAAAAATCTATAACAGCCTACATTCATTTCAATACTATTTCCAGGATATCATTGACATAATAACTTAAAAGTAAACAAAGAAATTATGCGATCCTATCCTTACTTTTCCGGTTAAATTGATTGTAAAGGGCTTTAAATAAGGTAGCGACTGAAAGACCCACTTCTCTCAAGCGTAAATATACTTAAGACAAATATACGTGTCAAATAAGGGCCAACTGTAATAACAGTAAATAAAACGATGGTAAACCTGTAGTACTTGTGATTCAATTAAAGCGCCCAATAGAGGTCAAAGTATAATAGTCAACAAATCTAGGATTTATGCGAGAAGTGACCTAGTGTGCTCAAGTTAATCTTTCAATGGTTTTGGACAACTTGTACAATTCAATGTAAACCAATATATTTGACGCATCAGGTAGAGTAGACCTATGCCCAAATGATCTTTACATTCAATATGTAAGTCTCTTTTTAAAAAAGAAAGTGAATATAACAATCGTTTATTTAGAAAACAAAAAAAAACAACTGAAAAATCACTTCTTTCATCTTACTTTTTCAAATAGAGTTCAATGATGAAATGTTCTAATTAGAATTTCTGATGAGACCATAATTTATGAACAACCTTTGACTGACGCTACAGTGACCTTGAAAGTGTCCACCTACTAATATCTACGACCAAATGAAGATTGGAATTATGATTTATAGTTGGTAATTAAGGTTAAGGATTAGATTTAAGATTTTTTTTAAAATCATGAACTGACATCAGTTATAATGTCAAAATGGATAAGTGAATTTTGCGCCAAAATCCGAAATCTATTATCTTATATCTGATTGATCCGTTCACTGAATTTCGATCATTGATTCTATTAAAAATCAATCAATATTTTATTTATTATCATTATCATTCATTTTTAGGTGATTTTGCTGTTTTACTTCATGCTGGAATGTCTGTAAAATCAGCTTTATTTTATAATTTATTATCCAGTATATTATGTGCTGCTGGTATGATTATTGGTTTTTTACTTGGTGGAATGCATTCATTAGATACATGGATATTTATGTTAGCTGCTGGAATGTTTATTTATATTGCATTAGTTGATATGGTTAGTTTTCTATTTTTTGGGGGGGGGTTTCTATTGTTTTTCTGTTAGATTTCTATACATTGATTATAATTGATTATTTTACTCCCCCTCTTTTTTTTGAAAAAAAAGAGGTTGATAATTAACTCATTAGTGATAATGTCTGATCAAATTTTCATGATCCATCCTGATCGCAAACTATTGTCATAAGTGATTGGAATTCTTACTTACACCTATCACCCCTCGTGTAGGAGCATAGGCGGCCACTTATCAGCATTTACCATTGTACTCTGCTTCCAATTCTCGGCTCAGTGTATTCTTTGGTCTTGGTCTTATCTGTTTCCCTTCAGAATTCCAAGTTAGCGCTTACCTGGAGATGAAGTTTAGTAGTTTTTGTAATGTGTGTCCTATACACCTACAACGTCTTTTCCTAATTTCCTCTTCACGTAGGTGGTGGGTTGTTCTCTCTCATATTAGATTGTTACTGATGGTTGTGGTAGTTCTCCAAGTTTCACCTTTATACAATAAAATTGTCTTGACGTTTGTATTGAGGATTCTGACTTCGATGTTGGTTGATAGTTGTTTTGAGTCCCATTTGTTTTTAAACTGTAGTGATGCTGCCCTTACTTTTACAGTTCTTGTCTGCACTTCACCTGAAGTTCTTCTAGGGTTACTGCCGGTCCCAAGCCCGGGTAAAGAAGGAGGGTTGGCAACGAGGTTGGCAACCTCACTGAATTCATAATGAAATGTTAATTTGTATGTATTGTAAGTTGATAACTGTAAACGTAAGTCAATAAGAAGAGGATTATGCTTAGAATATCCTAGTTTTTGGTTTTATTGTTCAGTCAACACTTCGTTATTCCAATTAGTTTTTTTGTTCTTCAATAAAATGGATTTATATTTTGTCCTTAGTTTCAGCCTACTGAGCTGGCTAAATATATAGTTAAGCCCTTGTATTATTAGACTATAAAGATTGTGATTGAATTTTTGGCATCGTCTTTACGGAGGATCAAATAATGTTCTATACTTGTTATAAAATATGGGTTGGGATATTTTTCCCTTTCAGATGTACTATCGTTATGCGTTGAATACGATAATGAAAGCGGTCACGTTATATTAGTAATAGGGTTTACGACCTAGAATAAAGAACTAAATTAACACTAGATAGTACTTTTTTCCATATAATTACAAGCAATCATTGTTAGTGAGCTAAATGCTTGTTTATCCATTCTCAATGACCAATCATATTTTACTTTCATTATTATATATCAATAATACACTACTAGTTAGGGATAATCTGTACTTTATTAATTGTCTAACTAACCTCTATTTAAGTACTTTTTGTTCTCATTTTTTGCGCTTAGCAACATAGAGCATGCTACCAGCTTTTTATTACTTATCGTATCCATTACTGACTAATATGGATAATTATCAGAAGGGATTTTGTGAAGATTTTTAAGAATTTCAATAGTTGAAATCATGAGTCAATTGAAGCTACACCACCATGGAAAACCTGGAGTTCTAGTGAGAAACCGTGATCAGTGGAGTTCAACGAGCTCTGTTGTGTGATATCAACTCACTGTGAACAATGATGTACGGCGGTGCAACTTTGTGGTTTTGTTGAAGTTAGACATTAACAGCGTTGGTTGCCAGCTCAGTGGTCTAATGGTTAAGCGCTCGCGCATGAGACTGATAGGTCCTGGATTCAAATCTCGCATGGGGCGGGATCGTGAGTGCTCACTGCTGAGGAATCCCATACTAGGACGAAACGGCCGTTCAGTGCTTCCAGGTTTTTCATGGTGGTCTAGCTTCAATTGGCTGATGATAATATCGATAAGTCTAATAAGGTATGGCAACTCGGACCGATGTATATATATATATATATATATACATACCAGGTCCTATGTTGTAACTAACTGTTTGACTAAATATAGATAAGTTCTTACATCCATCATTTTAGCACTCATCATCATTACTTTCAAAATCATTTCAACTAATCAGTGTATATAATACTTTTGTTTATGTTTGTTTGTTTTTTTTTGTTTTTTATTTCTCAGATGCCAGAATTATCGGCTAATCAACTTAAAGGTAATCGACGTTGTCATCAACCGAGTGTTTTATTTATATGGCAAAATTTTGGTATCCTTTTAGGTTTCTGTATAATGCTATTAATAGCATTTTATGAATTTCAATTTATAACACACTAACCAACAAAAAATATATATATATTTTTTACATCTTTTCAAATCATGTTTCTTTAAGCACACCCCCACCCATCCGCAAACTCCCACTCCCCATCTATCTCTTTTTTTCTTTGATGAAACAATAAAGAAGAGAAAATATTGATTATTTCCGTTGACAAATTACATTTCTATTTTTTCTTTATCTTTTTATCTTTTTTTTTATTTACCCAATTTGATGTAATTAAGAAAAACAAAACGTTATTCTCTCTTTTTTGTTCTTTTTTTAAAGAGAGAAAAACAATTTTTTCTCCTTAAATTCTCTCTTTTTTTTGTTTTTTTTCCTAAGAAAAAAAAGTTTATATTTAGATATATTTTGCTATTTATACTTTTAGTCTTAAATAAATAAATAAATAAATAAAAACGCTTTATGATTTTGTTTTGATGGTTAATTATGATCTTCATTTCAATGATCAAAAACTTTATTATCATTTCAATTTGGATTATTTCATAATTAGAAAAAGGAATGTATGCAGTGCTGTTTGTTGATTATTCGATTATAATGACAGGTAGTTCTTATTGTTTTGTTTTTCTTCTTTTTCTTTTCTTCTCTTTTTTTTCTTTTCTTGTTGTTGTTGTTTCATTTATTCTATTTAAAAATAATTTGATCAGAATGATCTTATTTACTGTTGATCTCATTTTTAAGTTCGATTAAAGATTTGTTTAGTGATGAATAATAATAGTGTTGTTTTTATCATTGGTGATGAAGAAGTTTTGTTGAGACTGTAGTCATTTCAATCGTTGAATTGATGAATCCATTAAAGCTAGATTCATCATGATATACTTGAACGTACTGGATGGTTGTTTTATTTTAATATGGGACTCCTCAACAGTCGTGTCTTCGAAACATTGCTCGTATATCCTGGGACCATCGAGTAAGTAATGCAGTTGTTGGGAAACGGGTACTAGGTAAGGATGGCAAATCAATTGATGAAGTAGTGAAACTTCATCAGTTGAGATGGCTGGGACACGTGTTACGTATGCCCAACGACCGACTGCCTCGACGTGCTATGTTCAGTGGTATAGAAGTAGATTGGAAGAAAGCTAAGGGCAGCCAAACCAAAACATGGCACAAGTCCATGAAGTCACTGACAAGTGTAATGAGTCATGTTGGTAGGTGTAGACTACCTGGTTGGGGACCGCGAGATGATAGCAACCGATGGTTAGAGAGCCTGAATGACATGGATCAAAATCGTTTGCAATGGTGTGTACAGGTGCATCCATTCTCTGTGTTCTCTCAAATTCTAATCTTCTGAATTCTTCATGTCCCTTTCTTTTTTCTCTTTCCAAACTTATTTCACTGGATAATACTCCTTGAATAACATTTTCAGACCCTAATGTTTCCGATTACTTCTTATACTTTTACTACCTCTACCACTACGGCATTTGAATCCACCACTGCATCTCTGTGCTAATGTGGTATGCCAACTCAAACTGATGTACGTACGTACGAAGTTCCAAGTTGTTACTGACTGACTGACTGCATATCTAGGATCCCACTACGAGATATTCGATTGCAGGAGTTATCAGTTTCATTCTGAGAAGTCCTTATACTAGGACAAACCAACTATTCGATTCTTTCATGGTAGGTTAACTGACATCAACTCATGAATTCTAACTATTGTCATTTTAATCGGAGAGAGTGGTTTTGTGGATATTATTGTAATGAGTCAATTGAAGCTGGATCATCGTTGAAAAACTTGGAAGTATTGGATGACCCTTTCTTCTTAATATGTGTTTCCTTTTTCCAGACTGTTTGAGTGTATACATTTGATCATTTCCTAATATCCAGGTGATGTACTTGTTTCTCTTTTCGCTTCTGACACTTGGAAACTAATCTCATAAGATTAAATCAACCGTGATTAAATAAGAAAAAGCATATATATATATATATATATATAGTTCATCCGTTTGATTCTTTTAATATTCGACATAGACTAATTGTAGCTGCAATTCTCAAGATGAAGTTTTAATAATTTTCAATGATGTAACTTCATGTACATTCTGTAGGGGGCGGGTAGTATCTTTAAATCTTCTAGATGATTACAATATATTATGTAACTCAAATCGATATGTAATGAGTTTCATCCAATCAGATCTTTATGATCTTGTATACAGGTTGTTCATCGAAATCTTATCCATTGAAATGACATTTAGTGGACTTACTATTGTAATTGTCATTATTTAGCTGTTATATCAGTCAGTTAGCTAGAAAGTAGGACCAAGCAGATATATGCATCGGTCGAAGTTGCCATACATCATTAGCACAAAAAGATGAACACCGGATTCATAGTAGTTAATCCGGTGGTGGAAATATATAAAAGAAAGATTGCCTACAAGGACATAGTACAGGGAGAAAGAATTGGTTGGTAGAAAAAAAAAGATATAAAGCGATTTTAATCTCCTGCTTTAAGAAAAGCCAGAGAGTATACACGCCAAAGTCATTATGATTGATTCTGAGCCATGTCACTTAGAGTTTTCAATTATTGGTTACGATAGTCATGCAGACCCCAGCCAAGTAGTCTGCATCTACCAACATGGCTCACGCTAGACGTTAATGACTTCAAGCTTTGATGCCACGTTCTGGTTTATCCACCCCTAACTTTCTTCCAACCATCTCCAACACTAGTTAGGATTGCGCGTCGTGGTAATTGGTGTTCAGGCACATGACACAACCATCTCAGTCGATGAAGATTCACAACCTCATCAACTGATTTGCCATCATTCCCTAATACCCTGCATCTAACCTCATTATTACTACCCGGTGATCCCAGCTGATGTGAGCAGTATTTCTAAGGCATCTGTGATCAATTACTAGCAGCTTACGAATATCTACTCTTAATGGCCACGTTTCGCAGTGGTAAAGTAGAACAAGACGGACTTCCGCGCAGTATACTCGTCTCTTAATTGATAGACAGATATCTCGCCTTCGCCGTAGTTGACGTAAGTTGACAATAGCCAAACGAACTCTTCGAATCTATGCAGAGATTTCGTCAGACACCAACTCATTAGGATTAATCAAACTACCAAGTTAAGCGAAGTGGTCAACGAGTTCAACTACTGGCATTGTTGCTCAGTGCTACCAAAAGATTCTGCGTTTTATCAGCGTCTTCATTAAACCGGTATTATATACTTTCTGACTATACATTTTCAAAAAAAAAGTTGATTATTTGGTTCTTTGCATTCAGTTTAGCTAACGTTAAAATAGACTAACCTTGAATATATGTATATTTTTAAAAACATTATAACAACAAATAATCAGATAGTTGTTATAACATAATGCACAAATAATTTTACTGTATACCATGACCTATCATTTAACATTGTTCATTTCATCAATGATCACGCAGAGGATGACTGTCTACATTAGCTAACTAACTACAAGTTCACACTTCATCACCAATTAATTTCATTCATGAACAATTGATTAGATATATTCATGTAAAAGTAAATGATCTACTTTGTGATGGTATTATTTCTATGGTAACTAATATCGCAGTTCACTACAATGTAACTTCCTAAATATTTATGAAATTTAATCTGTCACATGTATATCTGAACACTTCTGTACAACATAATAAATAGCCTGTTACTTGATCTTAATAGAGATTAAGAAAAAATAGACAAATGGTATATTAAATTAAACACTTATGCTTATATCATACGATATGTAGTTTAAGATTTAGTTTGTGTCGTGAAATACTGTTATGGTGATGTTTAGTCGCAGTCGACTAAGATCACCACTATAGATTGATTACGTGCTAATTATCAGGTGAAATACCTCCTTAGGATCATTAGTAGATGGATAGTTGTAGATTGTAGTCAAGATATATTTGCTGATAATCTCGTGGTATTAAAATAATGCCGATTTCGTGTCAAAGTTTACAGGGGAGGCTACCGTGCGTACATGAGTAAGCTCAAGATCACAAACAACGGAAAAGTGTGTTTTCTGGATAATTAAACAAAATGGTACAGTAAAACAATCACTGGTACAGTTAGTTATAATAATAAATGCTTTCATTACACCAACCGCGTTGTCTTCATAAAAGTAGATCACTACACTGTTTTGAAGTGGTACTCGTTCTCCATACTCCTCTCATGTAAATAAATAAGTATAAGGGAAACATTATAACAGTGATTCATCAATGTCTAAACCCTTAAATAGCTTTTCTCCGGATGAGAATTCTACGATTGAGTTTCTTGACTGTCCGAAAGTAAAAATCATTTTTTATTCACATAGTGATTGAGTGGTTGTGCATATCTGTAGCTTTCTATTTGGTATTCAAGCCTCAAATACCTAATTCACAAACTCTACTGAAACACTTAAACAATCACTTATGAGTCGGTAAATTTTACTTATGCAGACTTATTTTTCTGATCATTCTGTACAGGAAGACAGAATTGTTTAGATCTGGTTGACGTCTTTGATGTGAAGAGTCGCTTAGTTACAGGTTTGACGCTTTCAATGCATAAGTTCGATTAGTATTGACTGAACGACCTTAAGGCAAGAGAAGAAAACTATCCTACCTGACCTATGACGTGATTGATTGGTAAGCGGAGAAAGAAAACCACTGTTTATTCGATTTATTCCTCATTTAAATTGGTTAAAAGAGGCATAGAAACAAATATATGTGAGGCAAGCTCACAACCCACCATCATGTCCAATCTAGGATATGAGAAAATAAGACACAAAGGTCATGTTTAGATCACAACAGTTTTGCAATAGAAGAGAATATGACGGTCATTTAAACATTTAATCTACTTGTTTTCAGTTAGATACAGTTTACATTTCATGGATTACCAAAAACATGTGGCGTCAGCCAAGATATCCACGCGTTTATCCAATCGAGCACGTTAACTGAAATGCTTCTGGAGATGTAGTGAAGTTAACATGGAAAAATAAGTGCCAAGTCCAGTTTATAGAAAACAAATTTGATGGCGTTTGTCATCTGACGATTCGACATCATTTGGATTTATTAGGCTTAGTCTGGATCGAGAAGATTTATAGCCTGAATACTTTATTAGATAAAGTATTTTCTCATAAACCTTCCAATGAAACTGTTCAAACTTTTCATAATAATTTTAAATCAAATCCTCCCAGTGTAACGTGTTCTCATAATATTTCTGGGTCGAAAGCCTCCAGTGTAATATCTCCTTGCAACATATTCAAATCAATTACCTCCGAGGTAATTTGTTCACATAAAATTTCCAAATCTCCTGCATTATGCCGTTATGGTATTTCCACATCAACATCCTCTGATTCCTCTCAAATGCCGACGAAATCCCACGTGACATGCTTTCGATAAAAGTATGCGGCTGTATTCCAACACAAGTTGGGCTGCTGTATGTTTACAAAAGTAATTTTGTCAATAAAATCAAACCAACAAGGCGTAGGAGGAAGGAATTAAAACACAGATATTCAATTTAATCACCATCATGGAGCAAAGCGCGAAATATTTCAGGCAGTCAGGATGTATACGTCTATGATTTCCGATACTCGCCTACACAGTGAACGCACACTTGAGATGACAGGAAGTAATATATATGGTGGAAGTTGAAGGTCGAAAGTGGGTGCATCATATCAACTTTATACTGGAAAATTCCGGTGCGTCACAGAATATTGAGAAACTGGGCTGACGGTTTCGATAGGGGAATCCAGTGACTCAAAATGCCTGAAATCCAGAACAGAATCCTATAAGAAGATCGTCGCGAAAACACAGAAGATCAGACTTTTTCCATGTTGATCCAGAAAAGCGAGGATACAGCGTTCTAGGGGAAAATATCAATGACCTTGTCATAACTATTGCTTTTAACTAGTGACTAAGCGTTAGTTCTTCTTTTATTTATTCCACTGAACCAGATTAGTCACGTTTTGCAAGGATCACAATACTAGTCAGTTTTCCTTACTTATAACCTTTTTTCCTCTAGGAGGATTATGTGAACAGAGAAATAAAGAAGCCACGACAAACATCAGGAGCTATTTTCAGAAAAAATTATTGCACTGGATCCAAAGTTTTTAAAGTACTAACATTCAGTTTTGTTCCTGGGTTATTCTGTAAACCATAAACTTTCGTTTGATGCATGGTTCACTGCCATACTCTTTTCTATTTCAAAGCTATTATAACTTAAGGATAACCTAAAGCACCCTATTTTTCTACGTTGACGCCCAGTCTAGACATAATTATATTCTTTTTAATTGTGCATACATGCATTTCTAGTCTGAAAGTTGAACCAGTTAGCCTATCGTGTCAAGGCCTTATTCTAGGTCGAAACACGTTTTCTCATATACATTATTGGGCAGATAGATCAAGGACGTAACATTCCAACAGGAAGTCACTTCACTAACTCTTGGTCTTAAAGTTTAATTCA
Organism: Schistosoma intercalatum; assembly: GCA_944470365.2. Lineage (NCBI taxonomy): Eukaryota > Metazoa > Platyhelminthes > Trematoda > Strigeidida > Schistosomatidae > Schistosoma > Schistosoma intercalatum. Next base: position 2,408,039 of record OX103726.1, read on the forward strand.
CGGTGAAACAGATGCGATCTCGTGACAGTCAGTAGTTTGAATAATTTCTTATCACATTAGTTCTTACAAAATTCTGAATCTCATGGGCACTATTCATGTGAAGCCAGGGATTTCAGTTCGTCTAGGTGGGTCTATTTACCTGGTAATCATGTTCTATTACCATATTTATGTAAGAATACTCGAGACTCGTTGACTGATTAACACTGTACATTTTGTATTCATTTACATACAATGCAGATTAGACCATTCATCTGATATAGTCCTGAAATTATCTCACTACAATAGAGTTGCTTGATATTCTCTTGTCAGTGTTATTTCTGTTCAAATACAATTGCCTGTCAGCAAAATCGTTCTTCTATGAGTCTGATGGTTGCTGAAATTCCTAAGTGCAAATAATTCCGTAATATATTGAAGACATTACGAGAACATTATCTAGACACTATTGGACGATCCCACTTGTAAATATGTAGTGACCTACTTTTATCAAGAGAAAGCGGTTGGTGTAATGGAAAAGATTATTATTATAAATAATTGTACCAGGGATTATTTTACCGTACTTGTTTGTTTAACTGTGCCAAAACACATAAATTCTTCCGTTGATTGTGACCTTGCACGAATTCGGTTACGCTCAGTAACCACAGTTGTAACCTAGAACGATCTCGGTATTGTTTCGATACAACGAGGTCGTCAACAAATACATCTCGACTACAGCCATCAATTGCCTTCTGATTTTTGGCTTGCGGGTGATCTTATCGGTTAACTGGCACGTAGTCTTCCTAAAGTGGTGATCACCCAAGCTGCCAATTTTTGGGGAAATTTGACCCATTTTACGGAAATTTTAGGGAAGCCGATATAGTAAATTTTTGAGGAATGGCACAAAAACCCAATAATTTCCCCAAACGTGTGGGAAGTTTCCCCAAAATTTCCCCAAAGTACCTCAAAATTTCCCCAACGTTCCCCAAAATTGGGAGCTCGGGCATAGTCAACCGCTACTCGACTCCACACTACAAATGTATCACACAACACTTAATACACAGCGTCGTTTTCTTACCTGTTCCCGTCTGTCTAATCCATAGTTTAAAGTTGTCGGCGATAACTCGTTCTTATGATCGGCATCTTCTTCTTTAAGCTGGACGAGTTTAAGAAAGTTAATTCTTTGCAAAGTACTTAACGAATCTATACATTACAAGTCAACTGAAACTACATTGTTTGTTCCAGAAATATGTTGCATATCTAAAACAAACTACGAGATATAGTCTAATTGTTATTATTGTTGCTTACTTACTTACTTACGCCTGTTACTCCCAATTGAGCATAAACTGCCGATTAGTATTCTTCAACTCACTCTGTTCTAGGTCTTCCTTTCTAGTTCTACCCAACTGTTTTTCATTCTTCTTATGTATGTCTCAATTTATCGGTGTAATGTGTTCTTGTTAGTATACATAGACAGCTTTATAAGATGTAAATGTTATGAAGAGATCAATTGCTATTCTGCAGAAGAATTGCAAAAAATGTTTACTCACTAGTCACCATATTTGAAAAATACTAGATTTACTTTAAATAAAATGAAAAAAATACAGGAAAAATGGTATGTCTATGTAATTCAATAACTATGTTTGTGAATGTGAATATGAATTAATGACAATACTGTAGTGTGTGCTACTGATGTTAACAGATATAAGTAGTATGTATCATCAATCGAAAGTGTAATTCTTGGAGTCAAACGATCAGAAACATCAAACAGAAGAGAATGAGGACAAGTAGTAATTGATATGGAAATGAAGTAACAACATCTGAGACATTTGATGGATATGTGCAAAGGAAACTGTTAAGTTTGAAACAAATGATTGACATTTTACAAATGATGTATTTGTTGTATGATTCTCAAATCTCACTAAGAGATTCCGTAATTCTATGTTCGAGTACATTCGATTGTCCTCATTTGTGTGTTCTTGTTTACTACAATCTGATGAATGAATATTATTCAACAAATATTGATTGTTTCTAGCTGATAAGATCAACGAAAAGAGAACGACAACAAAGAATGATTAGTGTGTAAACGATGGAACAATGAAATATGAGACAATTGATTGATATTTTACAAATAAAGAATTTACTATATAGTTCTAAGATCTTTGTAGTCGAGTACGTTCTGTTGTTCCCACTGGTATCCTCGTTTACTACAGTACCTGTATTACACACTATACTAAGGTATGATATGAGAATGATATTAGAGTTTAAATAATAAGAGTTTAGAATCATACTACGGAAGTTTCAATAAAAAAATAACAGAGAAAAATCATCCAAGATGAATCTAAAAGTCAACTTGTCTGAGTTACTATGAAATTTAATTAGGAATTTCAATAGACTGGAAGTATCTTAGATATATGAAGAGATCATTCATGTTAATGATAATAATACTGAAATAAAGACACAAATGAACTTAAGATATTTATATGAAAAGAAGTCTAAGAATCTACTTTGTTTTACAGTTAATTAAAGGGTTATCAAACCTTGTTTGTATAAATCATTCGTAATCTTATTGATATTTAATAGATGAAACAATCCACTTTCAGACAGGAAGTTATTGATGAAACTCTAGTGGAGGCTTGCTGGAAGTCTGTTCCATAAGAATGAATAAAGAGGAAGGAAGAAATTACGATGTAAGTTTGTGTAGGCATAAAAAATCCATAGATTTGTAGTGACTCATGTTTATCACGAGAACACCACTGGTTTAATAAAAACAATTATTATAACCAACTGTACCAGAGTTTGTTTTAATGTGCTTTTGTTTGACTGTGCTAATGACAGCTATTTTGTTCTTCCATTCTTGTACTTACACTTCGATTGTAACTTCACGCGAATTCGGTTACGTTCTGTAACCAAGGTTGTATCCTGGCACGATCTCGGTATCCTTTCGATGCCACGAGATCGCCAGCTAATAAACCTCGACTTGGTCCATTAAATGTCTTCTGGTATTCGGCTTCTCGGGGATTTTATGGAGTCATTTGGAACGAGCTTCTTACGCCTTCTGATTCGCTTGGCACGTGTTTCTTGGTAGCGGTGTTCATAGTTAATCTCAACTCGACGCCACGCTACAATTGGTAATTCCCAATTCGAATACAAGTTCATCCTGTGTCTGTCCGACAATGTATTGGATAAAGACTCTGTATTAACTAGAATGTACTAATCTATATTAGGATGAACAACTGGAATTGGAACGAATTAACCTGGTTCCTGGAATTGTATAAGATCACCATATCGGTTAAGTACCGAAACAACTGATACCTAGAATTCGAACAATAGATTTTCCAACATTATCATCCACCACGAAATAATGTTGCATCTTCATATGCTCAACTTATGAAGGATATGACTTCATTTCAAATATATTTCTCACACTGTCAAGAGTATTCATTAGACGTGACTTCATGATGTGGAGAAACAACAGTTGATATGAGATCATCTGAATTGAAATCTTAATCAAGCTCATTTATTACTCGTCCTTCGCATTGAACAAGTTTTGCACAAGAAGCGAATGCAATATGAGAATACATAATACATGATATGACATCACGACTTCATTATTTTGAAAAATCTTCTTCAGAGTTGCAGGAAATTTCATCATAAATATATGAATCATTAGGACAAACCATATCTGGTACAATACCATGAGAGATCTGATAAGAAGTTGGTTGATTAAAAAACTTTCTTCTCACAACGATTCTGAAATCCATGTAATTCTGGACTGATATGTGACTCTATACCGCTTTCCAAGTAGTGGATAAGCATAAATGACCATTATAAACATCAAACTTGCTAGGATCACACTTACAAGTTTTAGCGTTAGTTGCAGCGGAATGAACCTTAGTACAACGAAGTGACTGAATGTGTCCAATCGCACCAAATTTCAAATTGCGAAAGACACATGAATTAAATCAGTGAAATCTGCCACAGGACAAACATTGATCAGACTTGTGCCCATCTTCGTGAACTGCATCGCAACCCCTCAATGAATTATCTTGTAGTGACTCACATTTATCACGAGAACACGACTGTTTTAATAAAAACAATTATTATTATAACCAACTGTACCAGTGTTTGTTTTAATGTGCTTTTGTTTGACTGTGCTAATGACAGCTATTTTGTGCTTCCATTCATATACACACACTCTTTTGATTGTGACTTCGCGCGAATTCGGTTACGTTCTGTAACCAAGCTTGTATCCTGGCACGATCTCGGTATCCTTTCGATGCCACGAGATCGCCAGCTAATAAACCTCGACTTGGTCCATTAAATGTCTTCTGGTATTCGGCTTCTCGGGGATTTTATGGAGTCATTTGGAACGAGCTTCTTACGCCTTCTGATTCGCTTGGCACGTGTTTCTTGGTAGCGGTGTTCATAGTTAATCTCAACTCGACGCCACGCTACAATTGGTAATTCCCAATTCGAATACAAGTTCATCCTGTGTCTGTCCGACAATGTATTGGATAAAGACTCTGTATTAACTAGAATGTACTAATCTATATTAGGATGAACAACTGGAATTGGAACGAATTAACCTGGTTCCTGGAATTGTATAAGATCACCATATCGGTTAAGTACCGAAACAACTGATACCTAGAATTCGAACAATAGATTTTCCAACATTATCATCCACCACGAAATAATGTTGCATCTTCATATGCTCAACTTATGAAGGATATGACTTCATTTCAAATATATTTCTCACACTGTCAAGAGTATTCATTAGACGTGACTTCATGATGTGGAGAAACAACAGTTGATATGAGATCATCTGAATTGAAATCTTAATCAAGCTCATTTATTACTCGTCCTTCGCATTGAACAAGTTTTGCACAAGAAGCGAATGCAATATGAGAATACATAATACATGATATGACATCACGACTTCATTATTTTGAAAAATCTTCTTCAGAGTTGCAGGAAATTTCATCATAAATATATGAATCATTAGGACAAACCATATCTGGTACAATACCATGAGAGATCTGATAAGAAGTTGGTTGATTAAAAAACTTTCTTCTCACAACGATTCTGAAATCCATGTAATTCTGGACTGATATGTGACTCTATACCGCTTTCCAAGTAGTGGATAAGCATAAATGACCATTATAAACATCAAACTTGCTAGGATCACACTTACAAGTTTTAGCGTTAGTTGCAGCGGAATGAACCTTAGTACAACGAAGTGACTGAATGTGTCCAATCGCACCAAATTTCAAATTGCGAAAGACACATGAATTAAATCAGTGAAATCTGCCACAGGACAAACATTGATCAGACTTGTGCCCATCTTCGTGAACTGCATCGCAACCCCTCAATGAATTATCTTGTAGTGACTCACATTTATCACGAGAACACGACTGTTTTAATAAAAACAATTATTATTATAACCAACTGTACCAGTGTTTGTTTTAATGTGCTTTTGTTTGACTGTGCTAATGACAGCTATTTTGTGCTTCCATTCATATACACACACTCTTTTGATTGTGACTTCGCGCGAATTCGGTTACGTTCTGTAACCAAGCTTGTATCCTGGCACGATCTCGGTATCCTTTCGATGCCACGAGATCGCCAGCGAATATATCTCAATTTGGTCCATTAACTGTCTTCTGATATTTGGCTCCTCGAGGATTTTATGGATTTATTTGGTTACGTCCAACCCTCGCCTTCTGATTTATTTGGCACGTGTTTCTCTGTAGCGGTGTTCATAGTTAATGTCAACGCGACGCCACGCTACAGATTATTTTCCTTAATATGCAGGTCATGAAACAATATGATAGAGTACAAAGTGATGAATGCCTTAAAGTAAGAAACCTTATTTCTATGCTGGCAAATAAAGAAGAAACTTAATTGAATAGAACGTTTTAGTAGTTTGCTTGAGATACTTTTGAAGTAAAGAATTATCACCGGTTGATCAATGTCTTCTCACTGGATAATTCAATCTGAAAATTCCAAGGACGATGTTGAACATGAGCGTTTTGTTACAAACCCATGTTGAGTAGAGCTGATTAGGCTTTCAAAAGTAAAAATGATAATGGCTAGTTGTGGATGATTGTTGTCTATGCTTCCTGATAGTATGAAGGCTAAATTGATGAGTATATAGTTGGCAATATCGCTAAGTGAATTGGTTTTCAATTTGTCGGTAATAAAGAAAATATTTCAAACAGATTTAGAGACTACATAATTCATGCATAGACTGAACCGTTTTAAACGAAATAGTGAAAATGTTCGTCTTCTGTAACTTAAAAATGGTACAGAAATACCATCAGGTTCACCACTACGAACAGTTTCAGTGTTTTTAAAGCCTACTTGATGCTGACAGATGTGAAACTGATCGTAGGCAGATGGTCGGAAATATGTTAATAGAGGTTTCCGTCTCTATATTTCAGCATTGAAAGAGATGATGGTTGAACTCTTCACGAACTAAGAACATCCATAATTTGCCGTGGTTGTATTGAGAGAACTCAATTTCATACGAAATTCGAGTAATTAAAGTATTGACAGGTCACGGTCTTCGCTGTCTTATTCTGTATTTTCAATAGTAAAAACATTTTTGTGTCGAGATGAATTATTATTGCTGCTGAAGCCCTTTTGCTTTTAGACTTTGAACGTTTAGCCATGCCAAAACGTGAAGAAATTCGTTCGATTTCAAATTAGTTATCACGGGCTTGCCGCCTTCACAAAGAATCCGGTGACACAATGAGAATTGTATCGTTGTTATACTTTTACTCTACAATAGTTTATGATACTTCATCTGAAAAACACGGACTATTTGTAACAATGTCGTGAAAAGAGAGATGTTTTGCTGACCTTCATGCTTTATTACACGTTGGCATCCGTGCCACCATGAAACTAATCTCAAAACAATTATTTTCGACTAAGATGAACAAAATACAATACGTCGGACAAGAAAATTCATAAACGGACGACTACAACATCTTGAAATTCAGTTCACCAGATCGTTTTTTTAAACATCTTCATATTAATTTAGAGGGTTTGGTAACCTAATGTAACATTTTCGCCCAAAATGTTATCTTAAAAGACCATTATACTAGGTAGCCAATCCTAAATCTTATAGACAAACTCTAAGGGAATATATATGCATTTATATTTTATTAGGCAAACATTTATATTTGCATAAATTAGTTGTTATTGTTGCCTGTCAGTATATTTACACAAAGGTAGTTCCTTTATCCGCGCAACTTATTTTGCCGTTTTGTTCAATGTTTAGGTAATTAATTTCCCTCCAAGTCACACAGCATCTGGGCCGTGTCTTTTCTTGTTATGTGGCATTTTATTTGTAACAACATTTATATTCAATATTTATGGATTATTTGTGTTGATTGTGAATGGAATTTTTTGATTAACTAATTGGTGTGTGCTTCATCTTTGTGTTCAAACAAATACTGCTTACGCCGTTTCTTTTCCCACTTTATTGGCAACGTCTAGTGATATTGGTACTAATTGTGATGAGCATAGTTATAAGTCCATTGGGATATGTTTTCTGCGGTTGCCGCGGAAGGGACTTCCGAATAACATTCAGCATATGAGTATTGTTACTAGTTGGTCATTCAGTATGCAACTTCTTTCTGAGTGTTATTTTTTACTGCTTCTTTTATCTGGATGTTGCTATTTCAGTTTGTTGTATTAATATTTCTTGCAACGTATTATTGTTTGAGGTTCCAATGGTTGTAGACGGAGTAGAAGAATTTTTCGCCTTATGGGCTTCCGTGTCTAGTAGAAGTGGAGCACCAGTACATCCTGGCAGGAATCTAGGTATATTAACGATAATAGAGGGAAAAGAAATTGGCAAGTCACAGTAAGATACTATCCTTAGACCCTAAGAATATGTCAGGTTTTCTCTTAAAGGCCTCCTGAGAAGTCGTTTCGACTAGCTCGTCTGGCAGAGGATTCCAGCATTTGACAACTCCTAAGGATTAGAAGTTGTGTCTCCAGTTTCTGGGTATTACCGCTTAAGTTTGCGTTGAAGCTGAACTTAAGTAGGTGTTTAAGGGTATGTTCAGAAGTGTTAGGTATTCTGTAAGCCATTAGAAGGTCACCTGTAGGACGCCTGTAATCTAATGGGTACTCCTTCACTGACTGGATAGACGTTTTTCAGTTTTTTATAGTGATAAGCATATTCACTTATTGACAAACTTCACGTAGAGTTTACCTCTTGAATCGTTATACATAATAAAGTTTCTTACAGACTGCTGAAAAAGGACAACAAATTACACTCAAATCTATATGCGTTATCCGGTGTCAGTGTAGCTATCTTGCTGACTTTATCGAAGACATATAAATAGATTCATTAGTCTGCCTTGGTCGGTCTTGTTAGAATTAGCTTGGTTCGTTCTTATCTACTATGTCACATATATTATCAGACGGTAAGAAGATTAATGATAAAGCAAAACTCTTTCTATTGTTGTAAGCGACTTTGGAACACACACAGCGGTCCTGTACTATTAAGGTAAACTCGATGCCAAATTGTGACCTGAGGTGGCTTTAATTAGTGGGGTATTATGAGAACGGTTATGTAAATATCAGTGGGTGGCCCAACAACTGTTGGAATTGTCTGCTGTGTCTTATATAACAGCCATGTCTAACACCCTAAAAACACCAAGATTAACTAAAATTAAAACTTGCGAAGAGCTTAAGTGAAAATCCAAACTCTAGTCAAGGTAATACTAGGTGACGTTTATGAATAATCCATGAGGGGCCAATAAGCATAGCTTCTGGCGATGGATGACCAGTGTGGAATTGCTTTAGCACCTTTGATCTTAGGAATTCGGGCACCACTACCCTATCTCCAGACATCAAGCATCCGTTTACGACGCATAATGAGTCCCGACGGTGGTAAAGCTGCTTCAAGTCACCATGGAGTCCAGTTGGCGGCCAGCCATTAGTGACGTATTTCATCGCTCTCTTTATGATGGAGTCGTTCTTGGATGCAGATTGTATTTCAGCTGCTGAGACTGGCAAAGCACGAATAGCCGTTGTCAGGTGGTTTTGGAAACATGGATCCTTCTAAACTTGAATTATTACTCGAGCAGCAAATGAAACTTATTCAAATGTTAGCGGGTACAAAGCTTACGTCTAATACTCAACCAAGCAGTTCCAGTCCTACTACTACTGCACCATCAGTTGATGGTATCGCTAACAGTATCTCCGAGTTTCATTACGATCCAGAATCCAATGTCGCGTTTGATATGTGGTTTCGACGTTACGAAGACTTATTCAAGTTCGACTTTGCTAATCCATTGGGGTTTCCCCGCGTGGGTTCGAATCCCATCCCCGTCGCCAAATTGTTAGGTTCGTTAACCTTGAGGATACTACTGATTCGACTTATTCGGAACGGAACGCGCTCAGGATTCAGACACTCAATAGACTATTCTGGTCCGTTGTCTTCGACCCAGCTAACTCGATCAAGAAGTCTTGGTAAGGCGTAGAAAGTGTATTCTACAAGCAACAGCAGTTACCAAGTCAGGCAGGCAGATCAGATCAAGCATACAAGTCAAGCGTATTTATACAATTATTTACAATCGATATTGTCATAGAACATTTTTAAACATTAATCAATGAGTTCATTAATTGACCTATTTGCGCATTTAATCGATAGTTCATCAATTGACTGCTATTCAAACATTTAATCGATCAGTTCATCAATTGACCCCAATACAAATATTTAAACATTTAATCAGTAGTTGATCGATGCGATAAAATTTAAAATATGAGTTTGGGGATCTATCGTCCCCAACAATCCGTAAGTATACTAGGCTAGTTCCCAATAACTCTGAAAAACCGTTTTGGAAGCGCGCTGCTGACGTTCATATAATCAGCGAGTAATTTTCATATGGCATGTGGTTTCTGTCTTACTGTCGGCATACAAAACAGGTTTCTCCTAAGTTGTTTTTTGATGTTACTGTAGAGCCCTAGTCGCTGATAACGTCTGTTATGAATAATCTAGCTACTCGGCCGTAACAAAACCATTGTATTTCGCAGTTATTCATATGTTGCTATACCTTTGGTACAAAGAATGTTATCATCCTAGGGCACTGGGGTTTCTAGGAACAGTAGCAATCTCTTCAAAGGACAGCCGACTGGTTACTGTCACTGCAGAATAGAATGACGTGACCTAGTTTTGGTACACAGTACACTAAATTTTAACAACGCTCTGTTGAAAAACACTACCGTGATCTCGAGAAAACCACCGGAAGATTGCATATCAAAGAGTGAAAACTCGGGTACTCTTACACGTTTTGTCAATAGGAGTTGTCACAACTTAGAATGAACCACCGCCTTCCACTTGAAGTAGCTGTGCTTGATACCTGTCTAGTAACCTATTTACTATCATCACTATCACATATCTTATCCTGTAGACTTTCCTCTTTGTCTTGCAGTGTTCGTTCAAACTATTTGTTTAAACCATTCAAATAATTTACATTGTTGTTGGATTTACTAGACTTAGTATTTAAATGGTATGAATTGTTACTAGTTCGTAATTTTAAGCTAACACGCCTCATAGTTGTCGCTCTGCACTGATAATTGTTGTTGATTCCATCTTTTTCCAATTGTAAGTGTATTATATGTACTCACTGAAATGTCGGCTAACTTTCATATGTTATCTTTTTCAGTTGTCTTCACACACGCTCCCACACCATTCACAGTACATTCAGGCTAGACGCGAACATTTACAAAACCTCATTATTGTGGGGTGATGGACTTTAAGCAATTTCGTGATACTGCTGAACTTTCAGACTTTGCAGTTTACATTGATAATGAGAGGTTTAAATTGCACAAATTTCCACTTTATACAAAGTCTGACTACTTCAAGGAAATAGCAAGCAGCAATCCTGTTTGTCAGATAAATGACTTTCCTGGTGGTTCGAAATCTTTTGGTGTCGTTGCTGACTTTTGTTACGGCAAAGAAATAAACATTACTTCTGAGAACGTGGTTTATTTATATGCTGCAGCCGATCTCCTCAAAATGAAAGGCAAAGATAATTTACTCGAGATTTCTAGGAGGTTTTTGGATGGAGTGTTTTGTTCTGCTTTGGAAAGAAAAGACATATTTAATCTGATATGTGTTTTATGTTCATCTTGTGAGATTAAATCGGATGTTGGTAAGAAAATTTGTGAAGACGCAACCACAATTTTAATGTCATTATGGCTACACAATGAAAATAGTTCAAAAGGTTACTTTTCGCCCCAAACCATAAATTTTACACATTCAGAACGAGAATTATTCACTGACGAGTCAGTATCTGATTACCTGGCTTATCTTCCACTGGAAATATTTTTGAAGATTATTAACATTGCAAGAGATCAGAATGTAGAAGAGAAGGTTGTTTTAAGTGCTTGTGCAAAGTACTTGGGCCGGGTTCTTGATTTCTACGACACAGAGGTCTCAGGAAACGGAGTATCTAAAACTTCAGATGCTCAGAAAAACACTGATATGAAGAACGTTCCACCTAAAGGTATTTGCATTTGCGTAACCTTCATTGTACCTAGAAGTCCCTGAATCAGATAAAAATATTATTTCTGATCAACCATTCTGTGGTTTAAATGTAAAAATAAAGTCCGACCACCAGATAAAGCTGGAAAAACTGTACAAAGATAACATCGTCCTGTTTGAGAATTTAAAAAATACTATAGAACAGTTCGAAAAGATTTTCGAAACTCTGGACAAACCAATTGATATTTGTGGTTTTATTAACACTACGTGGATTATTAAGGTGAAATTATACTTTGTAATTTTATTTTTAATAACATTCATATCTTAAAACTACTAGAAACTAAAACTGTGAATCAAAGTTGCGACAATTTTGAACAATACCTAGTCTTTTTTCACTGTTGGTAAACTATTATGAATATAATAACTTAGGGTTCAGGTCAACAGAGATAAGTAACAACTCTAACCTTATAAGAATACTGCTTGAAAATATGCAGATTTAACATAAAACAGATAAGGTAAAAGATTTTCTTTTTCAGCACGTTCGAGTAGTGTTTTGTGAAAATGAAACATTCAAAAGCTAACATTACAAGTGGGTTTCGAGTGTTTGTAGAGGATATATAATAGATTGGTGATTATTCAAGTAGTTTTAGAATAAGGGTATCTTGTTTGGGATTTGGAAGGCAATCTATGATTTCGGTGGATAATCAGTTACTACCCTGGAAAGCCGTTTTCGTATATTTTCAACTCATTGATCTCATCTTTTGCGACTAGAAATTTGCCGTATTGTCCTTGATATGCAACGATTATCCAGCTAATATCACTTGTCATTTTTGAAATGACGCTGTTTTATATTTTATGACTCACTATTTTTTTTGGTTTTTCAGGCATTACTACTGACGGATTCAAACAGAGCAAAGTCAAAGTGCCGACTGGATATTTTAAAAATAGCCAAGAAAATGCTTACTAGCTTTTCTGAGCAAGACTTCGATAAACTTTCACCTTCTATATTGAATGATATTCTCAATTCTGATAATATGCAAATAGAAAAGCCACCTCCAGATGAAGTTATCAGTCTTTCCAGGAGAAGCTCAAGGAAGAAAAGCTACAAAGAAGAGATCTTAGAAAACAATGCTACTGAAATACTTGGTAATCGTAAACAGAGCAATATCAAAGAAGCAAATATTGAAGAAGTTAATGAAAATCATGGAAACACGAATGAAACAAAACATGAAATATTACCCGAATCAGTAGCAAATAAGATAATAAAATATATGTTAAAGAAAGCCGATGAGCGAAAGCTAACAATGCAACAATACATTCAATTGCTAAAACAGATTCAAGTTCCAAATCACCAGACTTCTCTAGATAATGACTTTGTAAAAATCTTAATCAAACTTACTAAATCAGGTATACTTTAATTAAAAGTCAAAAAGATTAGGTTTAAAGTCTTCTAGTCATTGCCCTATGCTTTTATATTGTCACTTTTTCTCTTTAAGTGTTGGATAAAGACAATACTGTCCGGCGTTTTCTCATTTAGACGTGGCTTATTGCGAAACAGAACATTAAAACACCTCAGTAAATGTCTTAACTGGTTTATGGAACTGTTTAACTAGCACTTATTCAGAACTACTTATAACTGCAGCTTAAGTTATAGCTTTTCGATGTCTATACGTCTATTTGCGCCTCAGTATTTTAGAATAAGTGCTGCATAAATCAATAAGATAAACTGATGATCTATTGTTGTCTTCAAATCAGTTCAAAAGTTAGCAACATATTCGCTACGTTTTTGGGTTATTTATGATGAAAGCTTGATATGGTGAATTCTTTACTGTCACCCATCCCCTTCCGATATTAACGACCAACTAGTTTAATTAAAAGATTTCCTAAACATCTACCGTAATTTCCTACTTTTTTTCAGGTCAACCTCGTAATGAAGAAGATGCTCAAGAGATAATGACCCATATTAATTTAAACAATTGCACAGCTGATACTTTAAATGATGCATTAGAATTGGATTTGTTTCCTCCTAAGACTGTTGCTTCAGCAGCACTGTATGTTGCTAACAAAAAACAGGTATGTAAAATTTTGCCCTGTTTGGTATTGATTGGCTTTATAATTTACTGCTTTCAATGATTTATAGATTTTTATTTCCTTTAGTTTCATCATTTTTGTGTTTAAAGCATATAAGTTCCGGTGTAGTTGATGAATGCATTAAATGTACCATACAAATGAATCGATAGTATTTTAAAGAAGTGGGGAAACGTGGATAGTAAAATAAGTGAGTAACTTTCAGAATTGCCCCTGGATTCTATCCCGTCATTTCATATAACGTTTAAATCCTCTGAGTTGTACGGTCATGAGGATCCTAATTGGGGTGATTTTCATTCATAGGTGGGAGTTCTGTGCATCCCCTCTATTCCCATACTCATGAGGCTTGCCAAAATCACCGGTGTCCGTTTGATGGTTGTAAGCTCTCACTTTGCGTGTGTTTTCTACACCAGTCTCTTGCTTTAATTTTACCTTACAAGCGTAACCACTATTAATAGGAACTCAAATGGTCAATGTTTTTTCCTCTGGTACTTGAGGTTTCTGTATAAGCGCACATGAAGTGAGCTTTTCAAATGGATGATGAGAAATGAATGTGTAGTTTTTCACTACAGTACTGAATACGAGCCTCAGAAATATGGAATATGTTGATATTATGATTTTTCAAAGACAACAAAACATGTTTGTTGCCTGATTTACAACTAAATGTGAGCATTGAAGGAGGTAAATGTAATCGGCATAATTAGCCTCAGAATAGTTGTACATAGGAAGCAAGGAGAACATTTTTACATTGATGATGATCATATTTAAATACTGGTTAGTGAGATCCCATACTTTATATTCAATATACGCTCATGTATTTACACTCATAATATTTGGACAAAGGTAAATGAATAATACTCATGATTTTATTAGTAATAATAATATTGAAACACCATCATCAAGAAGATACAAGTATATATAAATAGCTGTCTACACAAGATACTCAACATCTATTGGCCGGATACCATCAGCAACACCATTCTGTTGGAGAGAACAAACCAACTACCAGCTGAAGAGGTAATTTTAAAAAGCCGTTGGAAGTGAATAGGACACACGTTGATGAAATCATCAAGCTACATCACGAGGCAAGCCTTAACTTGAAATCCTAATGGGAAACAGAAAAGAGAAAGACCAAAGAACACATTATGTCGGGAAATATAAGCAGATATGAAAAAGATGAATAACAACTGGAATGGATTGCCCATGACAGGGTTAGATGGACAGTGCTCATGAGCGGTCTATGCTCCTCCACGAGGAGTAACAGGCGTAAGGGAAAAAAATTTAAACGTTGCACTGTTAAAAATTTAAGAATTCTAAAGTGATAATATTTCTAACTGGTTAGTTAATCATTTGTCAATACCAGTAACTAAACTTCAATGTGATAAATTGAACAAAAGAATAAGAGAAACAAACATGAAAGTGAAGGTAAGAATAAATTGCATGAGAATATTATCCGATAGTTGAATTTAGACAGAGATTAAGTTCTATTGTACTATTTAATCCCTTGAAAGGCTAATTGTTAACTTCATGAGGATAGCATATAGCAAACCTACATTTTGTAAATCATTGCAACAGGATGGTCTTGAGTGCTGTTAAAGGTAGCTGACTATTTGACTGACTGACTAGAACAGATGTTGATGAACTTGTTCAAGGGTAAAACATTCTTTTTATCTCTCAGTTGACGTTTCTTATTTCAAACTACTTCTGAATCAGCTCTTCTTATGAATCGAAATTAGAATGTAGGCTAAAAGTATATGAGAGAAATTCCGACTATGACAATATCTTTCCCCCTTATCATATACCATAGTTTCATGTTTCTTTATCATAACCTCATAGTAATTTTTACTTTTGATAGGATAATCAAATCTTCAATGCATATAATGTTGAATATCCTTACACATGGTTACCTACTTATTATACAAAACCATTAATGTTACCATTACGTGGTAAACCTCAATGTACTGATCATATTCTACATAGTAATTCACATTATTCAAGATCATATTATCCTTCTTATAATAATAAATCACGTAGTTCATCATTAAATAGAAATCTACAAACAGAATATAAATATAATGGTTTCCATCCATATTTATTATCTTATTCTACTTTTCAACCATACTCAAATGAATTCAGATATAATAATAATGCCAATAATATGAAGTTCTCAGGTAGGTATTGGTGTTGTCTTTATTGAGTAACTAAGGTAACTTATGTTTTACATTTATGTATATGATCATATAAGAAATATCATTTTCACAGATTGAACTCATGAGTCAGTTGAAGCTAGACCACCAGTGAAAACCTGGAAGCACTGGATGGCCGTTTCGTCATAGTACGGGACTCCTCAGCAGTGCGCATCCACAACCCCGCACCACCCGGGGCTCGAACCCAGGACCTACTGGCTTCGCGCGCGAGCACTTAACCATTAGACCACTAGCTTCAACTGACACATGAGTTCAATCTGTGAAAATTTCTAAAAAATCTCCACAAAACACATTCTGATAATAATAATCACCTGCTCACTAGTGACTGACTTCAGGAGACACTTCTGGAGTTCTAGTGAGAAGTCGTTACCAGTGGAGTTCAACCAGGTCTGTTGTGAGATAGGAACTCACTGAAGACAATGGTGTACGGTAGCGGAATTTCGTGAATTGGTTGAAGTTAGACATTAACACCGTTGGATGCCGGCTCAGTGGTCTAATGGTTAAGTGCTCGCGCGCGAAGCCAGTAGGTCCTGGGTTCGAGCTCCGGGTGGTGCGGGGTCGTGGATGCGCACTGCTGAGGAGTCCCATACTAGGACGAAACGGCCGTCCAGTGCTTCCAGGTTTTCACTGGTGGTCTAGCTTCAACTGACTCATGAGTTCAATCTGTGAAAATTTCTAAAAAAAAATCTCCACAAAACACATTCTGATAAAAATATCATTTTAATGATTGTATATTTCTAACTATGACATTTTAGACATGAATCTAAAAAGTATTCATTAAATATGTGACAAATCAGTCAGATACAACGTAGAACTAGGAGCATATATATGCATCGGTCGAAGTTGCCATATCTCATTAGCACAACACGATGAACAACGGATTCATAAAAGTAGTTAATTCAGTGTTAGTAATATATAAAAGAAAGATTGTGTGTAAGGATAGAGTGTAGGAAGAAAGAATTGGTTCGTAGAAAGAAAGATATGAAGCGATTTTAATCTCATGGTTTAAGGGAAGACAGAGAGTGTATACACCGATGCAATTGTGATAGATTCTAAGCCATGTCACCAAGAGTCTCCAACTATTGGTTACGATAGTCAGGTGGACCCCGACCAAGTAGTTTGTATCGACCAACATGGCTCAGACTAGAAGTTAGTGACTTCAAGGAGTGATGCCACGTTTTGGTTTCAATGAATTATAGTAGAAACTAGAAATTCCAGAAATAACTCAATTTAACCAGCAAGTGTAATTTACTAAGATATGCTGAATGTTTTCGGTGATATAGTAGAAAAAGTTGCACATAAGATATTAAAGGACTCTCTAAGATCTCAGATTCCCATATTCTACAATTCTTGTTGATTAACAAGTTTGTTAACATAAATGACTTAATTCAATTTTTAGCACAACGATTACCCAGCTAAGCCTTGAGACTCGTCGATCATTCCCTGCCAATATTTATGGCGTAGGCGAGATATCCGTCTATCAACCAAAGGACGTGTTTACTGCGCAGCAGTTCGCTCCGTCCTACTTCATGACAGTGAAACATGGCCGGTAAAAGTAGAGGATAATCGTAGGTTACTAGTATTTGATCATATGTGTCTTCGAAATATTGCTCGTATATCCTGGGACCATCGAGTAAGTAATGCAGTTGTTAGGAAACGGGTACTAGGTAAGGATGGCAAATCAATTGATGACGTAGTGAAACTTCATCAGTTGAGATGGCTGGGACACGTGTTATGTATGCTCAACGACCGACTGCCTCGATGTGCGATGTTTTGTTGTATTGGAGTAGATTGGAAGAAAGGTTGGGGCGGCCAGACCAAAACATGGTACAAGTCCATGAAGTCACTGACAAGTGGACTGAGTCATGTTGGTAGGTGTAGACTACCTGGTTGGGGACCGCGAGATGATAGCAACTGATGGTTAGAGAGCCTGAATGACATGACTCAAAATCGTTTACGATGGTGTGCGCATGTGTATCCACTCTTTGTGTTCTCCCAAATTCTAATCTTCTGAATTCTTCATGTCCCTTTCTTTTTCCTCTTTCCAAATTTATTTCACTTGATTATATTCCTTGAATAACATCTTCAAACCCTAATCTTCCCGACTACTGCTTATACTTTTACTACCTCTACCACTATGGGATTTGAATCGACACTTGTATCTTTGTGCTAATGTGGTGTGACAACTCGAACTGATGTACGTACGTACGTACGGAGTTCTACGTTGTTACTGACTGACTGATATCAGACAAATGAATTGATTAATGAATAAATAATAAATATCTATTTCTGTCATGAAAAATTGAATATTATTATATTAATCAGTGAGATATTGTATTCTATCTGAAATGTTCATGTTTCCATTCTTTATAAAGTTTTTTTATTTATTTCAATCAATCAGTTAAACACTTTGTATAAATTATTTAAGAAGATAATTTAGAAACAGTTCAGTTTAGAGATAATCATAGTAACCTCGGAGTAAAGCATACTTTGCATATGATGCGCCTTTTCTTCTTCTATGTTCAAATCGTTGTGTAGAGTGAACCTGGCAATATTAATCGAGTTTACGAAACCAGTTCACTTGTACAGTCCTTGAATTGACCGTTGTTGCTACCTTGACGTGGTGGTCGGACTTGCCTATCGTGATGAACCAACCGAGCTATACTGGCTGGAACAACCGTTTTTCAAGGTCCTACCATGTCAGACAGGCCGGTTGAAGAGCGGTAAGACTAAAAGCAACAAACCCAAGGTCCGAAGGCGAAGTCGTATTGCGGACTGTACAGAGAAGTGACAGCAGTAAGGTGTTTCCTTCAGACAACCAGCATGACAGCGATGCCGCCTTCCCAAAAGGAGGGGTAGGGTTAGAAAAGGTCGACCCTAAAAATTCATACCTCGCCTTGTACCACGGATATCCATATCCGGCGGTAAGGTCTCAACAAGTACGGAGCTAACACAAAAATTACTCATAAAAAAGTCGTGTGTGACCAACCTCAAGCAGTTGTCCCTTGAGCACTGCGGTCACGCTCTCAGGTCACTAAGACCACCTCTAATCCAATTTTTTTCAGGCACCTCCAGAAGAACCCTTCCATGGTGTGGGCAACCGGTAAGTGATAACCGCCCTCATACCTCTAACAGCACTGAAGAGCACTGAGTAAAAACCTATATTATGATTGTGTGATTTTCAAATCGTATGGAGTTCTATTGAACAAACGCTTTAAATAACTTAATAATTATAATACTTAACACTGTTAATTTGAATGAAACATACTCGAAACACATAAGCATCATCATCTGACCGTAAAGTAAGACCTACTAGATAACTATTTCATTATTGTTTTTAGATTCCACAGATATGTATATTCATGATCTTCAACTATTCTCCATTGAATCTTTCTCATTGAATGACTCTTAACATTACACAACCTAAATCTTACTAAGAAACATAAACTCTGAACAAAAAATATCTAAGAATGATCTATTTTATTGGATTCTAGCTGATTTATATTTCACAAGGAGTTTTTATGGATATTATTAGTAATTTTAATAATTTTATCTATGAGTCAATTGAACCTAAACCACCATGAAAAACCTAAAAGTACTAGATAGCCGTTTCGTCCTATTGTAAGACTCTTCAACAATGTTCATCTACTATCTCGCTTGACGAAATTTAAACCCAAAACCTATCAGTCTTGCACACGAACGCTTAACCTTTAGATCACTAAACCATCCAACATCCAATAATGTTATTGTCTAACTTCAACTAATCCATTATTATCACCAATGAGTTACTATCTCACAACTGATTCGATTGAATTCTACTACTCACGTCTTCTCACTAAAATTCCAGGTAAAAAACCTCTTAGAGGCCGTCACTAGTAAATATTTGTTGATCAATCAATTTTTCTATGTACATATTTTACTGATTGAAATCATGAATCAACTGAACTTAAACCACCATGGAAAACCTGTAATCATTGGACGGCTGTTTCATCCTAGTATGGGACTCCTTCACAGTCCACATCCACGATCCCGCCCTACGCGTGGTTCGAAATTTTAAAACTACTTTTATAATCAATATTTTATTGATTATTTGTCTTTTTTTTGTTTCCTTTTTTCTTTCTATTAGATTCATTCAATAATAATTATCTGTCAAGAACTACACCGCATAATAGAAGATACTGTGAATATTCTACCTAATTATTATTATTAATAATAATAATAATAATAATAATAATAATAATAATAATAATAGAAATGAATATTTTTTTAATTTTACACAAAAAATCAATAATGAATTGAACTCAATCAAATTTAATCAATAATAGAAACGTTTATTTTGAATTTGCTTTTATTTTCCTCCTTTTTTCCTTTTTTTTTTCTTTCCTCTTTTTTTCTCTTTTCCTAATCAATATAAAATATGATTTCTTATTTTGTATATATAAAGGGGAAATTTAAATCCTCTTTCATTGAATCGAATGATACATTGTGTTTATTTATTTATTTATTTGGATTATCAAGCATGTTTTGTTTCTTTCTTTTTTTCTTTTTTTGTTTTTTCCTTTTTTTCTTTTATCAAATAGATTCTATAACGTACATTAGATTATTCTTTTTTCTTTCTTTCTTTTTTGTTGTTGTTGTTGAAAGCTTATCAGCCCTATAGAAACTTATCCATTTATTATAGTTAATTTAAACAAAGAAAATACAAATAAACAAACAAAAAAATTTATGATTATTATTTTTATTAAAAAAATGATTAAATTAAAGTTTAGTTAAATGATTAAATCTTTTTATAATGGTCAATAATAATGATTGTTTTGTATTGTACATGAATGAATGAAAGGATTCGAGCTAAGAAGGAATCATTAATTAGATAGAAAGATATTTGATGATGATGATGATAATAATAATTCAGATCATATTCATTATGAATTATCAGTGAAACTTTTAAAATCTCCACAAAAAACCCCGTTCTCATAATAGTCATCTACTTGCTAGTGACTGGCTTCATGAGGTATTTCCTGGAGTTCTAATGAGAAGCAGTGATCAGTGGAGTTCAACCAGATCTGTTGTGAGATATCAACTCACTGGTGACAATGATGTACGGTGGCTCAACTTAGTGGATTGGTGGAAGCTAGACATTAACACCGTTGGATGATGGCCGGCTCAATGGTCTACTGGTCAAGCACTGACGCGTGGGACTGCTAAGTCCTGAGTTCGAATCTTGCGGATGGCGAAGTCGTGGATGCGCACTGCTGAAGAGTCCCATAGTGGGATGAAAAGGCCGTCCAATGCTTTCAGGTTCTCCATGGTGGTATAACTTCAATTGACTCATGGCTTCAATCAGTGAAATTTCTAAAATCTCCACAAAAACCCCTTCTGATCATGTAGGAGATCGGCTTGTCAGAAGCTATCAGTAATAGTTGCTAGACCGACATACGATCTTGTGGAGTCTGATGATGCTTATATGTTTCGAGTATGTTTCATCTAGATTAACAGTGTTAAGCATTATTATTACGTTATTTGAACCTTTTGTTCAATAGAACTCTATAGGATTGAAGTATCACACAATGATAACATAGATTTTTATTACTCAGTGGTCGATTCAGGGACAAATAAATTCTTGATAATATCCCATAATGTGAAATTTTGTGGTGTGAATTCGAATCCCACATAGAGTATCTTTGTTTTAACTCTAAATAAAATGTGTTAAAGAGTAACAGCTAACACAGTAGCTGAGTTTCACGCCTCCTGTTTACTGTTTTAAATCTCAACACCAGACATAATGTATACGATGTTATTTCACTTAGACTATTAAAATTTGAGTTTAATCAGCAGTAACATCAAACAATTATGAAATTTCTATAGTTTGAATCACGTACTGATCTTAGCCAAACGATCGTTGAAAACCAGAAAGAAATGAATAGTACTTTTTTGTTTAGTATGTAACACCTCACCAATGAGCATCCTCGATCCAGTATTCAGGAATCAAACCTAAGACATTCTACAGTCTGTACAAATACCCTTATATTTAAAACCTGAAAATGGTTGCCAGTTCATATTAATGTTGCTTCATTAACAGCTTAGAATTCATCAATGTTCGACTATTCGCCATTTTCAGTTAATGCAATCTTTACAATGTCTACCTTAAGTAAATTTAATGAATCTGACTTGAATTGGATAGAGTTCGTCAGTCGGTACGTAATCTTAAAATAATAACATTATTTGTCTCTATAACATGCCATAATACATCTAAGAAATTGAACACAGTAGAATAGGATGATAATCTACATTGGAACATAATATATATTTTATAACTGTACGAATGAACTGGTTTCATAAACTGTATTATTATCGCCAGGCTCACTCTACACATTGATTTGAACATAGAAGAAAATGAGCGCAATACGCAAAGCATGCCTTACTCTGACGTCAGTTTATGTACAAGTAAATTGAGGGTATTTATAGCATTTCAGACGGCCCTCAACTTCTCGAAAGTTTCGGAACCCTCAGAAACATAATAGCAGTATAGGTAATCATCTACTCGAAAATGTGACAGGTGACATTTCATTTTCCACATGTTTCTAAGACACTTCTATCAACGTTTACTGGATAAAATATTCTCTACTGTTTCCAGGGCCTCTTTTGGTCTGTTTTGTTTTTCGAGGAATTTTCACGGTCTCCTCAACAGAATAAAATATGTTTTTAGAGATAACTCGAAATATTATACCATCCATTAACTTAAAAAAGTAACATATTTCTCAGCGAAAAACTCAGCTAGAAAATTCGGTGGGACTATAATTTATGGACGACCTTTCAGCGACGGTAAAGTGACATGGAGAGTGTCTATCTACTTACTAGAGCTAAATGAGTGTTATAAATCAGGGTGAGGAACTAGAGTTACGATTTACAGTTGATGGCTAAAATTAGGAATTAGATTTAGGCGTTTTCATCACAAACTAATATCATCTATAATGCCAAAAGACTATTCAGCCTAACGGATGAACGAATTTCGTGCCAAAATCCGAGATCTGTTATCGTATGCTTGATTGGTTCATCCAGAAATTATAGTCTCGCCGAATCTCAAAGAACCACTCAGCTAGAAAACCCATATTAAGTCGATATCAGGATCATCTGAACATGAGTAATGAATATAATACAATATATTGTAGTATCACGAACTATAGAATATGACAACATACAAGAACTTGTCATGGAATGTTTTATGCGCCATCTTCAAACGTAACTATTTTAATACAGTTATTCATTCATTTAGTTTTGTAGCATCTCGTCAATAAAACTTACTTTTCACTGTTTATCAGCAAATAATCAATTAGATTGTTCATTCACATCAACACTATTGTTCTTTTAATTGTATTCAATGATTTACAATTTCTTTTATTAAATCAATCTCATGTTTTTTTTTTCTAATAATTCACTGATGGGCATATTCAATTCTAGTCGATTGATTATGTAACATCAGGCATAGAGATAGAAATAATAATTGATTATCATCATGATAAGAAAATACAGTCTTGAAAGCTTATTGGTTAATGACTGACTTTATTTTAGTTCATTAATTTGAAATGACGTTCATTTCATATTCTAATAAATAGAAGAAATTGTATTTCTGATGTTTCGTGACTTAATCTAAGCCACCTTGATGTGAACAGAGAAACAATAAGTCATGACAAACTATGGAAACTATTTTTTTGGGGGGGGGACGTTAGTTCAGTTCATTCAAAGCTTGTAAAATATTAACATTTACTGTTGTCCCTAAATCTATTCTACAGATCATAAGCTTTCGTTTGATGTAGGATTCATTGCCATAGACCTTTTTCTTCCAAAGCTATTGTATTATTTTGTATTCTATTTCCTATTCTAATCCCCAGTTTTGGACATAATTGTATTTTCCCTGATTATTGTACGTTGTGGTTGAGTTATTCATCTATTTATTCATGTATCTCTCTTTACACTGATCTGAAATTCGGGAACCAGATCAGAATTGAGAATAAATCGAGTAGTGTTCCAGTTGACTTGTCTTTGCTCACTCGCGTGCTTGTCAGCAAATCAATCAGGTGATAGAATAATTTTCTTCTCTCTACTCCATTTCGAACTCACGAGTACTAGCCTCAAGGTTAAGCCGGTCAGCCTGTCGAGTCAAGATCTTAATATGAAGATTAGACAAGCTATCCTTAGCACCAAAAGTGGGTAGACAGATCAAGAACGTAACACGATTCTTCAGAGTAAATAAATAAACCTATAATTTCAATGGTTGAGATCATGAATCAGTTAAAGCTCACTAGTGACTGACTTTAAGAGGTGTTTCCTGGAGTTCTAGTGAGAAGCAGTGATCAGTGGAGTTCAACCAGGTCTGTTGTGAGATAGTAACTCACTGAGGATAATGGTGGATATGTCGCTCAATTTCGTGGATTGGTTGAAGTTAGACATCAACACCGTTGGATGCCAGCTCAGTAGTCTAAGGGTTAAGCGCTCGCGCACGAGACTGATAGAAGCTGCGTTCGAAACCCGCGAGACGCGGTAGTGGATGCGCACTGCTGAGGAGTCCCACAATATGACGAAACGACTGTTGAGTGCTTCCAGGTTTTCCATGGTGGTCTAGCTCCAACTGACTCATGATCTCAACTATTGAAATTACCGTAATATTCACAAAGCCCCTTATGATATTAAATAAACTTGTGTTAATTCGATTTCAGTTATTTATTTATCCTAAAGAAGTGGCTTATATTAAATCATGAGACATCAAAAATACAATTTTTCCTACTCATTAGAACAGCACAATACACAGTTTATTTGGAACTACCAAGTCCAACTATGGCATTGATACCTATAAATGCAGTTAGCATATAAATTTTATGTATTCGTGTTTTATGAATAAGGAGTATTGAATGGAGATATAAAAGAAACAATTGGCATGGCAACAGCCACATTCCTACAATTGAAGAATATATGAGACTCAAAACAATAGTCAATCAATATCAAAATCAAAATCTTCAATACGAACATCAACACATTTAGTCCTGCTGTACGAAGTAGAAACTTGAAGAACTACTACTAACATCTTTTATAGTTGATTTAAACAAAGAATCACTGAAGCCCCCAAATGCCCTGGTATGGCCGAGAGTGGGGTGGGCCCGCCATCCCTCTCGAAATACTCTCACACGGCCACGCGTATATAGCCTCTGCCAGGGAAGTCCTACTCACTGTTTTCTCGTGGCGGGGGTGTTGTTTATGAAATTGAGAGGACGAAAAGCGAATGTGCGGCGCTTTAACCGGATCTCAAATCAATGGTGCAAATGGGCTCCAGTATCCTGAGGAGACAAATGGCGTATGAACCCATTATTCGTCACCGGCTACCATGGGACTGTATCTCTTTCTGTTGCTCCACTGCCTTGTGGATCAGACCTTTAGGTCAAAGGCTCAGGGAGTGGCCCCCTAAGAAAACCACCTGTTTCGGTCTGAGCACCCATGTAGTATCCCAGCCTTAACACAAATCGAATGATTTATGTGGAGCATATCTATTTGGTGCCTCCTTGTACCAATATCTATGTGTTAAAATAAATAAATAAATAAAGAATCCCTCTATCTATACATATTTATTTCCTTAGTCATAATTATTCTATTACAATTTGTAATTGATATGATGGGAAGAATAGTGAAAACTTGATTAATTTACTCATTATGAGTTTTGGTTTCACATTACTTCCGTTTTGATGATTATTCAGTGTACAATCAATATATAAATCAGTGTATTTTCGACTAGGGTCACCATCATCATCATCATCATCATCATCGTGTTTTGGGGATTAATAAATCTTCACTGATAGTCGTCTTTGTGTTCTTACTTTCACATCGTCGGGAATTGCAGAGGTCACTTGTTTCAATTATAAATGATAAGCGTTTCCGACACAACAATCACCGATGACCAAAGATAACAAATAGCATTCAATCCGACAAGTTATAACAAGAATAGTCAATAATAATAATAATAATAATAATAGTGATTGTGTGCCTTTTTTTCATTTAATTACAATCCAAACAACAAAATACTAATCATAATTCTAAATAGATTACACTCATAAGTATAATAATAATAATAAGTGCTGTATTCTACATGGATGAATTAAAGGATTCGAGCTAATAAACATTCATCAATTAGATAGAAAGACATTTGATCATAATCATAATCATAATAAAAAATAATAATTAAAATCATATTCAATATGTATATGTAAACAAACAAAAAGAACCTACTCAACAAAAAAAATTGAACTCAAGAAAAAAATTTGTAAATGAGTTAAGACTCCCACCCCTTCCCCCTCCCCCCCCCAAATAAAAGAAACTCGGATGAGCAAATGGAATGTTTTTTTCTTTCTTTGTTGGTTGGTTGGTTAGTTTGAAGGAACACATTTACATCTGAGTTAGTATTGAGCATAAATAGGGATTTTTGTTTCTCTTCTGTGAAACTATTCTATAATATACACACAAATCATTATACATACATACATACATACATACAATTTTCTACAATAGAACAAACTGAATACAGGTTTTTTTTCTCTCTCTAAAAAAAGAAAAGAAAAGAAAGAAAAAAAGAAAAGAAAATAACGAATGAATACACTAATCCATAGAAACGTGAGTGAGAGGGGGGGAGGGAGATTGATGATTATGTTTGTTAGGATATATCAATCCAATTGATGAATGAAAATGCCTAAAAATAAAAGTAAAGAAAGTAGAAATTAGACAATATACGGGTTAATCGGTTACTTTATTATTATTATTATCATCATCAGTATTTTTAGTACTATCGGTGTGATATGTACTACTTATATCGACATAAGTAGTACATATATATGTATAACGCTAGTCAGGAATAGAATGTCTGGCAGCAGAAGATCGACGAAGAAAGAACGGGACTAGAAAGCAATTGATAAAGAAGTGAAGGAATAATGAAGTCCGAGACAATTGATTGACATGTTGCAAATAAAATATTTACTATAATGGTTCTTAGATTTTATTAAGATGTTCTGTGATATTGTGTGTTCAAAAATATTCATGATATCGCCTCAGGAGATTCAAACCCAGGATCTATCAGTCTCGCATGCAAACACTTAACCTCTAAACCATCGAGGCTGTGTTCTAGCTTCAATTGACTCATGATCTCAACTAATAAAATACTTTAATATTCACAAAAACCCTCCTTCTTATAATAATCAATCTGCTCACTAGTGACTGACTTCAAGAGGCATATCCTGGAGTTCAAGTGAGAAGCCGTGATCAGTGGACTTCAACTAGGTTTGTTATGAGGTGGCAACACACTGATGACAATGATTGATGTGTCGCTAAATTTCGTGGATTAGTTGAAGTTAGACATTGTTGGATGCCGGCCGGATCAGTGATGTAGAGGTTAAACGCTCAAACGCGAGACTGATAGGGTCTTGCTTTGAATCTCATGAGGTTAGATTGTAGATACACAATATTAAGGACTTCCACAATAGGACGAAATGGCCATCCAATACTTCCAGGTTTCCAACGGTCGTCTAACATCAATCGGTTCATGATTTCAATCAGTATCGTAGTGTTTGTATTCTAATTTCTTATGAATAAAGGAAGATTCTAACAGATCCCTTAAATCGAACTCCTTACTAGATATTACTTATCATGTTGGAAGGATATGTTCCATCAACAACAAAAAATTATAAAGGTAACTAATTCTTTCGAATGAAAATGAAACATTATCAGAAACTTAAATTCAATATACAAACTATAAACCATAAACAGATTATCTTTACATAGTTTTAAATACATTCGTTGTTTTATAGAAGAATACAATACTTTAACAAGTTGATTCATTACGGGAGAAATCACATTCAGTGAAACGATCATTCATATCAAACTGCAAACTTCATTCAATCTTCCTTCCATGATATTAACCAATTAGAATAACACATGGCATATTTATAGTATTGATCAGTTGTGAAATAGTCAACTTATAATTATAGGTTGGATAGTGGCTAGCAGTGGAATCCAGGACGCGCGTTTCGTCCTGTTTGGGATGTACCTGCATCTCAGAGTTGATGTTCACTCTGGGACTCGAACCCATTACCGTTCGCTTCAAACGCCATCGCGTTATCCACTTAGCTACTGAGTCCTGATAGCCACTTGCTTGTGCAATGGGTTGAAGTTTAATTCACTTGATATTGTTTTACTTGAATCTTCCCATTGTTGTTTTTGGACTGAAATTGATCAGTGGCGCGTCCTGGATTCCACTGCTAGCCACTATCCATCTTTGCTTATAATGCTTGTAAATTAAGGCAATATCGAGGCATACGCACAGTATGCACATATGCCAATAAGAGACTGATCAATTTCAGTCCAAAAACATCAATGGGAAGATTCAAGTAAAACAATATCAAGTGAATTATAATTATAGGGTTCCAACGTTAAGTTTTCATAAATTGTTCTTAATAATCAGATGATAATCATTTGATGTTGGTTTATTTGTATCTTCTCATTGTTATTTTAGTATTACAATTGATCAGTCACTTATTGGCATATGTGTATCCTGTGTGGATTGCCTCGATATAGCCTTAAGTCACAAGCTTTTTAAGCGAATATAGTTAGTGACTAGCAGTTGAATCTATTAGGCGTATTTCTGAGATGCAGGTACATCCACCTGACAAGTCTCGTCTTGGATCCCAATGCTAGCCATTATCTATCTATGTCAATAATCATATTTCACTGATTGAAATCATGAGTCAATTGAAGCTAGACCATCATGGGAAACCTGGAAGCACTGGACGGCCATTTCTTCCTAGTATGAGACTGTCTAGCAGTGCGCACCCACGGTCCTGCACACAGCGGGATTCGAACCTAGGACTTATCAGTCTCGCGCCATACGCCTAACCAACTAAACTACTGATCTGGCCGGCATCCAACGGTGTTAATGTTTAACTTCAACCAATCCACGAAGTTGAGCCACCGTACACCATTATCTTCAGTGAGTTGATATCTCACAACAGACCTGGTTGAACTCCACTGGTCACAGTATCTAAATAGAACTCAAGGAAAGACCTCTTGAAGCCAGTCACTAGTGAGCATATGGTGATTAATAACAAAAGAGGGTTTTGTGCACATTATAGTTGTTTCATTAGTTGAGATCATGAGTTAATTGAACCTAAATTGATAGGTTCTGGGTTCGAATCTTGCAAGGTGGGATCATGGATGCGCATTGCTGATGAGTCCTACACTGGAACAAAACGGTTATCCAGTACTTCCAGGTTTTCCATGCTGGTCTATATTCAATTGACTCATGATTTCAATCAATGAAATTTCTAAAAAATCTCCACAAAACCCCTTTTGATAATAATCATATTGTTTTGATTTAATCAAACATAAGATGATGAATAGTCCAAGTGGACTTGCTTCATTCAATCTGATATTCTAACTTCTACATATTAAATGATAAAAGTGATAATAATGCTGTTAAACATATTCGATACTAGTAGTTTATTGTAGTACATAATCATTATGCAAAATTAATTAATAAACATCAACTGAACGATTCATAATGAAATATATGTATTACCCAATGGTGATCTAACTTAAATAGATTCAGGAATTCCAATGAAATTCAACAATCTACAGAACTTTATACTAACACTTATGATGCCCTTCTCACTAGTGACTAATTTCATAATGAAACTCTTAGATTTCTGTTGAGTAGGCTTTCGGAGAACTTCAGCAGAGGCTACAGAAGCCCAAAAGGAGCCGAAGAGTCTTAGCCAATCAGAGCATGATGGAGCATTCTAGAATTCAAAAGTGGCATGCTACTATTGGTCAATAGCATAATATGTCGTTAACGGATTGGCCGAAATATGATGTTGATTTAACAAACGTTAACATCTGTAAAGACCCATGTTTTCTGTACAAAAACGAACCTTAGATTAAAGTATTTCTCTCATACTTTGCGTCTTCTCGCTAGTGTTCAGGTAGCTGTTTAGTTCTAGCTTCCGGGTTACCAGAATAGCTTAGGAAACAAATATAGCGTTCAATCGACAAGACTTATCAATTTCTAATAAAAAAACCCCATAACCAATGAAGTTCAACCATATTGCATAGAAAACAGTTATCGAACACATACAATATATGATCATTGTGTCCATATCATGAATTGATTGAAGTTAAACATACGAACAATGTTGAATTCCATGTTACTGATCTAGAAGTGAAACATTTATACGAAACCAAAAGTTCTTGGTTCGAATCCCAGTCGGGTGTGTGTGTGTGATTGTGTGCGTATGGATGATTACTATTCAGTATTCCTGTACTAGAACAAAACGATCATTTCTATGGGTGATCTATTATGGATCTGGTTCATCATTTCCACAATATGACACAAGTTCATAAAAAAAACAACAAAGGACTATTTATTTCTTTACAAAGAAAAAAACAAAAAAGCATTTTCCATATTAATTAATTACCATGGATTCATTGAAAGTTTTATTCAGAGATTTCTGTTCTCTATTCTAATGAATATCATTTTCAATAATTGAATTTTGATAAATCTTCATTGATATTTAATAAAATAGGTTTAGGTGCTGGTGGAGGTGGTGGTGATGATGATGATGATGATGGTGACGATGATGGTGATGATGATGAAGGTGCTAAATGTTTTAATGGAAGATCAAGATGTGACCAATCTTCATCAATCGATTTATATTTCATCATTGATTCATTTAAATCATTAATAACTAGCTACAAAAAGACAAAAACAACAACAATAAAAGTAGGTTATTATCATTACAAATGAACAAAAGTTCCAAGCGGACTGTTTGAATATCTGGGTTATCTATTTCCTGTCATTACGATATTTCACACATTTACCATTTATTTATTTTACCACAGATATTGGTACAAAGGGGCACCAAATAGATATGCGCCACACAAATCTCATTTGATATGTGTGAGGGCTGTGATACTGTCCGGGTGCCCAGACCGAAGCAGGTGGTTTTCTTAGGGGGTCACTTCCTGAGCCTTTGACCTAAAGGTCTGGTCCACAAGGCAGTGGAGCAACGTAAGAAAATGCAGTCCCATGGTAGCCGGTGACCAACCATTGGTTCATACGCAATTTGTTCCTTTAGGATACTGGAGCCCATGTGCACTATTGATTTGGAATCAGTTTTTTAACTCTCCTAGGTGAACTCTCCATGTCCACCAACCCTGTTAAAGTGCCGGACATTCACTTTTCATCCTCTCAATTTCGTAAACAACACCCCCGCCACGAGAAGGCAGTGAGTAGGACTTCCTTGACAGAGGCTATATATATTTTACACAAGTTATCTATTTTCTTGTTTGTCATTATACTTATTTAGTCACATAACCTATTCAACTGAGTTTGTGAAAAGTGTACAACTTATTGTTATACAAGTTACAAAATAGCCTAATCAGAGACACCATAGTTGCTAGCAGGCAATATGCATTGAAACGAATGAACATTAATCAGATATCGATTTCTGAACTGCTTACTTCTAACTGGCGATCATTCAATATATTATCGTCAGGATAGATAAAGATATATGAAAAGGAAAGGTGTTGAATTACTTTATGCTGAGAATTCTATATTGTACCAAAAATATAATAATAAATAGAGCCAATAATAATAATAATCAGTCAGTAACAACGTAGGACATCGTACGTACGTACATCAGTTCGAGTTGCCATGCTACATTAACACAGAGATAAAATTGTCGATTCAAATCCCATAGTGGTATAAGTAGTAAGAAGATAATCAATAATCGAAAACATTAGGGTTTGAAGCTGTTATTCAAAGAGTATTATCCAGTAAAATAAATTTGGAATGAGAAAAAGAAAAGGGATATGAAGAATTCAGAAGGTGAGGATTTTGGAGAACACAAAGAGTGGATGCACCTGTACCATTGCAAACGATTTTGAGCCATGTTACATTCAAGGTCTCTAACCATCGGTTGCTATCGTCTCGTAGGTCCCAACCAGGTAGTCTACACCTATCAACATGACTCAGTCCACTTGTTAGTGATTTCATGGATTTGTGCCACGTTTTGGTATGTATAGCGACAAATAAATCTTCAAACTAAATAGTTCTTTAAGTCTTTGAAATAGATTCTGACATTATTGCTTTTACTAGACAATTCCAAGCTGAAGGTTCTCGGTTATGCATCAGTATTGGATTATCATTGGGTACACTGGACTAAGCATTTCCTAGCAATAACTAGTTGGTTTACATCACACACACACACACTTCATAACTTATCGAATATCTTTCAAAAAGTACTTTATTTCTGACTCCTAGTTTGAATGTGTTCAGAATCCTTCGATTACAAAGTTGTTATGAACAACAACGTTGTCAAACTCTGAATATTCATGACATTTTTATCTATATTTCATAGGAAATTTAGACTTCTC
Organism: Schistosoma intercalatum; assembly: GCA_944470365.2. Lineage (NCBI taxonomy): Eukaryota > Metazoa > Platyhelminthes > Trematoda > Strigeidida > Schistosomatidae > Schistosoma > Schistosoma intercalatum. Next base: position 2,440,277 of record OX103726.1, read on the forward strand.
CTAAAGCAAATCAATATTGTTTCATTATTTAACATGCCATATGAATAACATTGTGTTCACTTTCGCAAACGCATTCGGCGAGACTATAATTTCTGGATGAACCAATCAAGCATAAGATAACAGATCTCGGATTTTGGCACGAAATTCGTTCATCCGTTAGGCTAAATAGTCTTTTGGCATTATAGATGATATTAGTTTGTGATGAACACTCTAGATCTAATTCCTAACCTCAACCATCAACTGTGAATCATAATTCTATTTCCTCACGCCGATTTATAACACTCATTTAGCTCTAGTAAGTAGATAGACACTCTCCATGTCACTTTACCGTCGCTGAAAGGTCGTCCATAAATTATAGTCCCACCGAATTTTCTAGCTGAGTTTTTCGCTGAGAAATATGTTACTTTTTTAAGTTAATGGATGGTATAATATTTCGAGTTATCTCTAAAAACATATTTTATTCTGTTGAGGAGACCGTGAAAATTCCTTGAAAAACAAAACAGATCAAAAGAGGCCCTGAAAACAGTAGAGAATATTTTATGCAGTAAGCGTTGGCAGAAGTGTTTCACAAACATGTGAACAATGAAATGTCACATGTCACATTTTCAGTTAGATGAATGCCCATACTGCTATTTTGTTTCTGAGGGTTCTGAAACTTTCCAGAAGTTTACTTTGTACATAAACTGACGTCAGAGTAAGGCGTACTTTGCATATTACGCGCCTTTTCTTCTTCTCTGTTCAAATCATTGTGTAGAGTGAGCCTGGCGATACTAATACAGTTTATGAAACCAGTTCATTCGTACAGTTATAAAATATATATTATGTTCCAATGTAGATTATCATCCTATTCTACCGTGTTCAATTTCTTAGAGGCATTATGGCATGTTATAGAGACAAATAATGTTATTATTTTAAGATTACGTACCGACTGACGAACTCTATCCAATTCAAGTCAGATTCATTAAATTTACTTAAGGTAGACATTGTAAAGATTGCATTAACTGAAAATGGCGAATAGTCGAACATTGATGAATTCTAAGCTGTTAATGAAGCAACATTAATATGAACTGGCAACCATTTTCAGGTTTTAAATATAAGGGTATTTGTACAGACTGTAGAATGTCTTAGGTTTGATTCCTGAATACTGGATCGAGGATGCTCATTGGTGAGGTGTTACATACTAAACAAAAATGTACTATTCATTTCTTCCTGGTTTTCAACGATCGTTTGACTTAGAAGTTATTCTATTAAAATCTAAAGGTTAACATTCGATACTTTTGATGATTTATCAAAAAAGCTTTTATATTCTTACTAATGTTCTTCACTTCATCAAAACTATCAATGAAGTATAAATGATATATAAATGACAAACCTGATTTAACCAATTTTGTCTTGGAGTTGTTGATTGTTTTAAATACATTTGAGATAATTCTTTATTGATTTCAGTAGATTCTATATTATTATGATTATTATTATGCCTTGAAGACCATAGATTAGATTGAGGAATTGATGAACAATATACAGGTGGATTAGGTGCAGGACCATGTGGATCAATAGATGGTGGTTGATATACAATAACAGAAATATCTTCATTGATTTGAGATTTTTCCTTCTTTTGTGGTATACTCATAAAACCGGATTTTGTATTGTTCATCTGAAAGGGTATAATAAATTGAAAAAAAGTATCGTAGATTAGTTGAAGTTAGACATTAACACTGTTGGATGCCGGCCAGCTGTGGTCTAGTGATTATGTGCTCGCGCGCGAAACCAGTAGGTTCTGGGTTCGAATCTCACAGGGGGCGAGGTCATGGATACGCACTTTTGAGGAGTCTTACAATAGGACGAAACGGCCGTCCAGTGCTTTCAAGTTTTCAATGCTAATCTAGCTTTAACTGACTGATGGTCTCAACCATTGAAATTATTATAATATCCACAAAACCTAACTGATATATATATATATCCTTTACTTCAGCCTTTACAGAAAATAGATATAACTGTAGGTCATATTCTTTACAATCAAATGTATCATCGAACACATTCATTTGTAGTTCATTAAACAATTTATTCCAGTCAAATTTCTCGATTCCCTATTCTTTGTTTCTATAGAAACCTTACTTATCTGACGAAATAAATAAATTTCACACAGCAACCATACATGGATGGTAGCTGGTAGTGTAATCTAAGATTCGTGTTTAATCCTATTCAAGAATCATCAGCCGAATGTATCTACATCCCACAGTTTTATTATTCAATGATTGATTAATTACACTTCTCAAATCTATGAGAAAATTCAATTAACCAATACAGATGAATTAAATTTCACAGAAGTATATATGTGGTATGTGCTACTTATATCGACATAAGTGGTATATGACGTTAGACAGGAACAGAATGTCTGGCAGTAGAGAGACAAGAGGATCGAACAGTAAAGAATGGGAACAGAATGCAATTTGTATGAAAAAGCGAGAACAATGAAATCTGAGTCATTTTAAGACAATTGATGGACATTTTGCAAATTAACTAGTTACTATATGGTTCTCACATTTTATTGAAATGCTCTATAATTTTGGGCTCAAATACGTTCGATTGTCTTCCACTACTGTTCTTGTTCACTACATATATATATGCTACAAAATAAATTTCTTTAATCTATGCATGACTTACTTGAAATCTGTTTAAATAATCCAGATAGTGCGACAGTGTAAAAGATTATTAACGTTTTGATGTTTTACTTTCATTTAACATCTTAATAGAACGAACATCATTAGTTAATTCTTGTTATATGATTATGAGTAACGGTGAAATCTAGGACGCTAAGTGGATAACGCGATAACATTTGAAACGAACAGTACTAGGTTTGAGTTCCGGATCAAGTACATCCAGCTGATGGTTCGCAAGTAGGACGAAACGCGCGTCCCGGATTCCACTGCTAGCCACCATCCATCTTTGCTTAAAATGCTCGTAACTTAAGTCAATATCGAGGCAGTTCTCACAGGATGCATATATGTTAATAAGAGAGACTGATCAATGTCAATCTTAAATAACAATGAGAAGATTCAAGTAAACAATACCAAGTGAATCTAGAACAAAATAGTAATACAGTATTTCTTCTTGAACCTTCCCATTGACGTGCAGGACTGCACTTGATCATTCTGGATTCCACTGCTAACCACTATTCATCTTTACTTAAAATGCTTGTGACTTAAGGCAATATTGAGGTGATTCGTATAGGATGTATATATACCAATACGAGAGACTGATCAACTGCAGTCCCGAACATCAATGGGAAGATTCAAGTAAACAATAATATTAAGTGAATATGATAATAATGTTTAGAATATTCCATTACTGTTTCAAACATAACACAGAATTCATTACATTACTGTATTATAATAATTAATTCTACAAATAAGCTATATGGTTGTGTAGAGCTGAAGGTCTCATATAAGACTGGAGGTTCGCCATTCATATTCTGGATGGCTCGACATTACTTTGGTAAGTTTTACTGACTGTTCATGCACAAAACTGGTTTGCTTGCTAACCAATTTCATTCATATTGGTGGTTGCTTTTCAGTGTTCTCAAGGACCATTGTCACTGGAACACTGTAATGCTTGTCGCCATTGCTAACAATAATGGATTTGACTGTCGTGTAAGCGGAATAGGTCAACTTTGGCCTGTTCATGCTGTCTATAATTGATTCACGCGATTATTGACGTGAATGTGTATATGAATGGTCCACCAGGGCGCTTGGTACCTGTGTGGTTGCGACACAGGGTTAAGCCGTACTGTTCAGATTGTAGCGTTAAAGCCCATACGATGTCTGATTCTCTTGTGAAGCGGGACTGAACTGTACTCTTTGGGTTGTCACATGAAAGTCTGGATGGTGTTTGGTTCTCCGGAAAACCAATGTAAAATTATCCTGGCCCACAAGGGTATATTATATAACTATAATGACTATGAGTTCTACTGTGAGTTTCTAGACCTAATCTCTTGAACTATGATTCATTCATTTAGAATTGGTTCTAAGACTATCAAACAAATTATGAATGTAATATTATAATGATTATCTAATTAATTAAATACTTTTGTAATTATACTTTATAGTAAAGTACTTGATTCAAGCCATATGATACTTTATATTTCTGTAAGTAAACTTATGGAAGTACAATTTCGAATGAAAGTACATTATAATGTTCTTATTAAAAAAAGTATTTACAAAGTGATGATTCAATTCATACAAACTTTGGTTATAGCTTTTCTAGAGTTACTGCCGATTCCAAGCCCAGATATAGGAAGTTGGGTTGGGCATATAGGTTAGTGACTTCATTTCATTTAAACTTATACAAACCTTACTACTGTGCTAAACCTATGACATTCGACTGGTATATGAGCAGTCTAGTGTTCTTATTGGTCTTTTGTTCGCCTAACTCGTTCAGCTGAGTCCAGAACATCAATAACTGCTTCCACTATGCGAATCACTTATTTCAAACATGATTTATATTATCAGCCAAACAGGACCACATCAAACCATGAAATAGGAAATACACATTTATACAAGATCAAGCCAAAAAGTGTCTGTGAACGTGGGGGACTGTATTTAATAAACTGAGTATTATTTAACAATAGTAAGTCGTACAGTAATAGTTTATAGATCAAAATGAAGAGGAATGTGGATATACACAATCTAGTTACTGAATAATTATACAATAGGAATATATTTTATTTTATTTCAACACATAGATATTGGTACAAGGAGACGCCAAATACATATGCGCCACACAAATCTCATTTGATATATGTGAGGGCTGTGATATTGCCCGGGTGCTCAAACCGAAGCAGGGATAGGAACAATAACGGGGCGGGTTTGCATTCATATAGCATACAATTCTTTTTGAACCTAGCACACAACAATAGCATCATGCACTGTCCCATCGCCTTTGGCAGATCAGGCAACCCGAAGGTTACGAGAACACCATCAGGACATACGACAGGCTAGGTACCCCATAGGAATATACTTTATAATATTAGTCCATTATTAGGTCTTAGAAGTTACTTGTAATGTAATCTTCGCTAAGATATAACAACTGAGGAAATCAATATGACATTTATAGATGACCTATAAGTGGTTTTTGTGAGCAATGATGGATAGTGGCTAGCAGTGGAATCCAGGACGAGCGTTTCGTCCTATTTGGGACTCGTCAGTTGGATGTACCTGCATCTCAGAGTTGATGTCCACTCTTGGACTCGAATCCAGTACCGTCCACTCAGCTACTGAATCCTGATAGCTACTTGCTTGTGCTGATAAATTGCAGTCTTATACCTCAATGGAATGATACAAGACAAACAATACTAAGTGAATTATAAGTGGGTTTCGGAGTTGATTTTATAGAAATAAATATTCTTGTTATGAGTTTATCATAGCTCTTAGTACGTTTGGAAGTCAAGAGAATCAACAAAAGACGTGACAAAATTAAGTTATTACCTTTGGACAAATGAAATATGATTAAAAACTAGTTGGAAATGTTAATAGTTGAATTCATGAATCGATGTAAACTGGATGCACTGGACGGTCATTTCATCCTAGAAGCCATGATCAGTTGAGTCGGATAAAGACAGGTATTTAACTCAGATAATAGATGAATGATTGTGCAAGATTATGGATCGATTGAAGTTAGACATTCACACTGTTCTTTGCCAGCTTATTCGACTAGAGGTTATGCGTTCGCGTACGGGACCGAAGGTCTTCATTAGTTCAACTCGTGAGTTCTGGATCGTGGAACGCACTGCTGAGAAGTCCCATACTAAGATGGAACGGTCATTCATTGCTTTCAAGTTTTTAATGGTAATCTAGCTTACATTAACTCATGAATTCAACTACTAAAATCACTACAATCTCCGCAAACTCCTATACTAATAGTTCAAAATGTAGTGTTTTATGTACTATGAATGATAATGAATAAACTAAATTATAAAACAAAAACGATAATCCATTTATTTTAAATTACCTTCAAGACGTCTGTTAACAGATTATCTCTTCCTTTTTTTATTCCTATAGACGTGGATATTTGACAAGGATTAGATGTATCTCTAACATCTATTTTATTAACTTCTGAAGGTATTTGAGGTAGTTGACGTTTGTAATATTTAACACTTCGATTAGAATGAGAATTTCCATTGATTGGCTGAACATCTGGTAAACAAGCGGTCCAAATAGTCTTGATTAATGAAAGGTATAACAATAAAGTACAATATATGATGTATTACATTTAAATATTATAAAATATACTCAAAAACGGTTGAATGACAAGTCTCAAAATAGGATGAAATACGCGTCAAACTGGATTCCACTGCTAACATCACTATCCATCTTTGCTTATAATACTTGTGAATTAAGGCTATTATGAGGCAATACGCATATTATACACATATGTCAATAAGAGACTGATCAATTGCAATCCTAAACATCCATGGGAGGATACAAATAAACATTACCAAGGTTCGATAATAAGAGTTTAACTGTTATAGTTGATTATAAAACTCTTGTTTATAGACTGATTTGGTAAGTTTGATAAATCAACAGAGAAATGGAAAATAATGGAATTACTGGTTAATTGGACATCCTATTATATAGATACAAGAAAGCTGTGATTCTTATACTCTAAGTTGGAAAGAAACTAAACAACTAAGATTCATAGTCACTTAGTGTTGTTTTAGTTATATCTTTCCATTATTATTTAAGAATGGAATTGATCAGGCTCTTGTTGGCATATGTGACCCCATTGTACAGGCTAGCGGATATCAGGACTCAGTAGCTAAGTGGATAACGAGATGGTGTTTTAAGCGAAAGGTACTCGATTTGAGTCCCAGAGTGAGCATCAACTCTGGGATGCAGGTACATTCAACTGATGAGTCCCAAATAGGACGAAACACGCGTCAAACTGGATTCCACTGCTAGCCACTATTAACTAATATTCAGTTTCACAAAAATGATTATTTAAAGATATTCAATGAGAACGAAGCTACTATAGTAAGTGACAATCTTTAAAATAATAAAAGGTACTATCTTTAAAACAAATATTGAGTGAATAAAATATTGTCTAAAATATGGTTGATTTATAAAATGATGTATCTAGCTGTTTCAATGAAAGTCATTTGTACCTTGCTCTAGGAAGTGTATAGCAGTATTTTCTAAAGTTGACATTTGAAATAGTTAACTCTTTATTACAGGTTTTTACAACATTCTGTTAAATAAATCTTTCAGTAATTGAAATCATGAGTTAATTGAAGCTAGATCAACATGAAAAACCTGGAAGCACTAGACGGCCGTTCCGTCCTAGTATGGAACTCTTCAGGAATGCACACCCACAATTCGAACACAGGATCTATCAGTCTCGCGCACAAGCGCTTAGCCACTAGACCTCTAAGTTGGCTGGCATCCAACAGTGTTAATGTTTAACTTCAACCAATTCATGAAATTGAGTGACACATCCACCATTGTCTTCCGTGAGCTGATATTTCATAACAGACCTGGTTGAACTCTAATGGTCACGGTTTCTCACTAGAACTCCAGGAAATACTTCTTGAAGTCAGTCATTAGTGATCAGATGATTATTATGAGAAGGGGTTTTGTAGAAATTTCAATAATTTCAATAGTTGAGTCAATTAAATCTAGACCAACATGAAAAACCTGAAAGCACTTAACGGTAGTTTTGTCCTAGTATAGGACTCCTGAGCAATACAGATCCACAATCCCGCTCGCGAGATTCTAACTCAAAACCAAACGGTCTCGTGAGTGAACGCTTGATCTCTAGATCTTAGTTCACCTTTTGTAACTTAGAGAAACCTTTACCAATCAAGCTTCAAATTTAATTTAATGGTAATGTGTTAACTGTAATTGTTTTGTATGAAGTACATATCAAATTATATTTCATAAACATTATGTATATATACAATAATATAGTAAATAAATGATTGATTTATACCTTAGGTAAATCTAATAATTCTTCCAAGTTCTTATTAACCATACCATTAGAATATCCACTAGTATTCCCACTTTTATTGATCAATTTATTCATCATTAAATTTCTTGGTATACTAGTATAAACTGTAAAATCTGAAGGATCAATTGTTTTCCTATGATTATTAATTTATGTTCTTTTAAATTAGAATAATAATTTGGCCTAAGTATAGCTGCAGCAATTGATGGTGCTGGACTAGGTGTTTCACTTCTTATTGTTGTAAATAAATCCTCTTCATCATCTTCTTCTACTTCGAATACTTCTTCGTCTTCTTCTTCTATTTCAGATCTATTCTCTTCTTCATTCATATTAATCAAATCATTTCCTTTATTATTTACATTTTGTAATTCATTTATAACATTGATAGATTTTGATGGATTATAATGATTTGATTTATATAATGGTGAAATATGATGAACTGATTCTTGTATATAAGGAATAGTTGAAAAGTCTGTTGATTTATATAATGCAGAATTTGATCCATATGGTAAGGTTGATATAGGGCTTATAAAAAGATAAAATTGGTAAGAAAATAACAAAATCTAAATAAAGATATATATATATATATATATATATATATATATATATATATATATATATATTTATTAAAACGTGTTTATTAAAGTGTGAGATTCAACTAGAAAAAAACACCAGGGTTTCGTGCTACTTCTCATTCGTCTCAACATAGTGCACGCAATGTTGAGTCACCTAGACTATTGGTCACTTTGTAACTTGGTTGAACTAAGAGGGGCTTGACATACATGACATTGATCATCACCCAGTGATCAATCAATCGTGCTTATCAAAACAATTTCATGTTATTTTTACCTACTCATAAGTAGTTTAAAAAAATGAAGTAAATTGTGATATGGAATCATATAACAGTCCCTATATTATAAATTCACCGACAGAATTGGATTCGTACTACGATCAATAAAGCATGAGAATAGGTACTGTTTAAAGATCGATTGATATGAAAATCTTAATCACGCAGGAAGTTTGTAGTGATCATAACAGTTCAATGATGCTAATTAACATACATTAAAATTCATAAATTATCTTTGGTAATCACGAAGAAACAACCAAGGAATGTTGAAATATCCTGTTAAGGTTTATGACGTTTATTAGGTCAAGTAGAATGAATTTGGACAAAATTTTTTTCCATTTAAATACTAAAGCTGTATGTGTGAAATGAGCTATTTTTTTCTGGTTATCATATATTCTTTTCGGTAATACTGTGGTGTGTGCTACTTATATCGACATAAGTAGTATATGATGTTAGTCAGGAACAGAATGTCTGACAGCAAAGAGACAACAGGATCGAACAGGAAAGAATGGGAACAGAATGCAATTTGTATGAAAATGCAAGAACAATAAAATCTGAGTCATTTTAAGACATCTAAAGGACATTTTGCAAATTAAGCATTTACTATATAATTAGATTTTAATAACAAATCATGTAAGCTTGAGTTAAATGAATTCGATTGTACCCTCTCGTGTTCTGTTAACTACAACACTATCTAACCAAAAAGCACACTTTAATTTCATGTTATGACTGTACAAATCCATTGAATCAGCCAAATCAGTGACAACAATGTGAAACTCCAGGTATATACGATTACGTTGAATTGATAATTTAATCTCTATGGGAAATAAACAAACATTAATGTTTTAATAGTTGAGGTCATGAGTCATTTGATACTAGACAACCACGGAAAACTTGGAAGGCCTATATGGCCGTTTCGTCCTATTCTGGGGTTCCTCAGTAGTGCACATCCACGACCCCGCCTGGTGGGATTCAAAATCAGGAACTATCGGTCTCGCGTACGAACGCTTAACCTCTAGATCACTGACTTAGCCTGTATCCAACAGTGTTTATATCTAACTTGAAAGGATTCGCGAAGCCATGCCACAGTCCACCATTATCTTCAGTGAGTTACTATCTCATAACAGACCTGGATGAACTCCCTTGGTCAGTACTTCTTACTAGAACTCCAGGAAATACCTCTTGAAGTCAGTCACTAGTGAGCATATGTTATCAGCTTCAATGTATCATCTTTCATTTCATGGTTAATATACTTTTATGACTATTAAATGAATTATTAGTTTTGTACACATTATATCTATTGCGTTTGATAACTAATGGCATATCTTGTAGGTGTTATTCGTGTACTATCTCTAATGATTAACAACACGATCTGGAATTATCGCTAATTTAAGTTTCTATATGAAATACTGAAACATCGCTTGTAGCACTTCCATGGTTACTGCCGTTCCCAAGCTTGGGTAAAGGTGAAGGGTTGGACATAGGGTTAGTAACCCTATCCCGTAGAAAACTAAATCGCTTAAAAAAAAACGCTAACCAGAAAAATAAAATACTGAAATAGATAAATAGTTATGCATATCTATTGAGTAGATTATTATTTAAGTAATATATAATTGGTCTAGGATGCAGTTGTCTACGCAAAATACTTCGGATCCGTTTGCCAGACACTAACAGCAACAACCTGCTGTTGGAAAGAAAAAAACCAGATCTCAGCGGACGAAGAAATCAGGAAGAAGCACTGGAAGTGGATAGGACACACATTGAGGAAAGCACCCAACTGCGTCACAAGACAAGCCCTCACATGAAATCCTGAAGGCCAAAGGAAAAGAGAAAGACCAAAGAACACAGTACACCGGGAAATGGAGATAGACATGAGAAAAATGAACAAGGATTGGATGGAACAAGAAAAGAAGGCCCAGGACAGAGTGGGTTGGAGAATGTTGGTCTGTGGCCTATGCTCCATTAGTAGTAACAGGCGTAAGTAAGTAAGTAAGTAGTATATCAATTGAAATGTTAAATATATCTCAAAATGATAATGTAATACAATAGTTACCGATTTTTAACATTATTTCTATCCGTATAAATAGTATTATTCCAATCAGCTGGTTTTATTGAATATTGTTGCTGTGGTACAGTATCATCAATTATAAATCCATTATCAATTCTTTTATTTGGATGAACAGAATAATATTTGTCATTAGATGTATTATACTTCTCTATATGTATAGCCTGTTAATAAAATACCAATAAAGTTTAATGAATATAGAATTGTAACAAAAAAAGTTGAACAAATTACTTTCATTAATCAGCAATGATGGATGGTGGCTAACAGTGGGATCTATTGTTGACATTCTGGTGTCGATTGGACCAATAAAGATGTCAAGCTGCTCATACCAGTCGAACGTCATTGATTTAACACAGTACTAAGATTGAATAAGTTGTATTACGATTGTCGAATAAATCATGTGATATCTGGTCGGGCTAATTATAATCACAACATCATAACATTCTTCGATATTCACAAAGTGAATTAGAGTGTTCTTTATTATCTAAAGTATAAAACTATAGATTTACTCTTTGCGAAGAAGATGATGGTTGGTATTTCTAATAGGTTTCTACTTGAATAGAGCTTACAAAATTTAGAACAGTAGTTATAATCAGCATAGAAGTTCGTGGAGAATATTGAATATCATTGAGATCATGAACCGATCCAAGTTACATATATACATATCTCGTAAATCAAAATTAAGTGATGTTATCAGTTCAGTTGAATTCATAGAGGCTCATAAAAAAACATAATAATTCAGGGCATAAATTTGATATATAAATATTTCAGTATAGAAGAAATAACCGATGGTTTCCAAATATCCTATGCATTTATCTTCGGAATTGAGTACTTTAAAAAAAAGATTTCTTTCTCGCTGTTTAAAGACATCATTGAATTAACCAGTCAGTCAGCTACAACATAGGACCAGGCACATATATGCATCAGCCCAAGTTGCCATACCTATTTAGTACAGTAAGGTGAACACCGGATTCATAGTAGTTAATTCAGAGGTGGTAATATATAAAAGAAAGATTGTAATAAGTATATAGTAGAGGAAGAACGAATAAGTTGGTAGAAAGAAGGATATGAAGTGATTTCAATCTCATCGTTTAAGGAAAGACAGCGAGTGTATACGCCATTGTGATATATTCTGAGTCATATCACCCACAGTCTCTAACCATTGGTTACAATAATCACGCAGAACCCAACCAAGTAGTCTGCATTTACCAACATGGCTTAGACCAGAAGTTAGAAGGGACAAAGTCTTCAAGGACATATATCATATTATTTACTACTAATTATCTTATCTGATCATTAGAGTATCAAGTTTCAGAAATCTATTTTCGTTTCTTCTTGAAGAACTCGTACCTCTTACATTGTCGAAACATAGAGTTGGCCAAATTAACAACAACAACAACAATAATAATAATAATAATACTTGACACCCCAAAGATGATTAATCAACATTCAGTAATCAATAAAAGTTACAACTCAAAAAAAGAAAAAAGAAAATGAATACATACATTTCCTTCCATTATTTTATTGAAACCTCCAATTCCACCATTATCAACATCTTCATCTTCATGACTACCTTGACTAATTGTTGGTAGCATTATTCTTTGTGATGTAGAACTTGAATAATCAGGAATCAATACTTTGGATGTATTCAATTTTGATGTTTGATTTGATTGTAAATGATCATTAGAAATTAATGGTAACTTTTTATCCGTTGACTCTAATGAAGGTTTGTATGGTTGTGATAATTTTTCACGTTCATTACATTGTGAAACTTCTGAATGACGTCTTGAACTACCTACTCGATGTATAACACTTTTTACTGAGTCTAACAAACTATGATGCTATAGAGTATGAAAATATAATGAAAAGAAAACTTTAAACTCAAAGAATTTATAATATTTATGTGAAAAGACAAATATCGGTATAGGGTTGTGGAGATGAGTAAGTTATTGATTGAGATTATAAACCGAAAGATGTTAGGTAACCATTGAAAATCTGGAAGCACTGAACCAGTGGAGCTAATCCATGTCGTGTAGAGACAGGTATCTACCTCAGTAAAATGGAAGATCGTCACCCAATTTTGTGGATTGGTTAAGGTTAGATATTAAAACCGTTGGATGCCGGTCAGCTCAATGGTCTAGTAGGCCGAGCGTTCATGCGCGAGACTGAAGACCCTGTGTTCGAATCTCGCGAGAAGAGATTCTCGATGCGCACTACTGAGGAGTCCCACAATAGGACAAAACAGCTGTCCAGTGCTTCCCGATTTAATAGTGTAAATCATCTGACAAATTAGATTTTCTATTTTTTGTTTTAGGGTTATTGACTTAACATCGATCAATGGTGAATATCAACATTAACATGGTAATATACTGTGAAGAATTTAATTTCATAATGTTGGATTATTGAAGGCTAGAAAATACAGGTCTGTGATAGTTTAGGGATCATTTAATGAGCCAATTAACTGACAGTCATTACCTTAAAACATAATAAATGTAAATTATTTACTAAAATGTGGGAATTTTAAAGTCAAAGAATGAGGATAAAACCACAACAACGTCATTTAGTAGCATTTATGATCAAAGAAAACAACAACAACAACAACATCCAATCACTGGATTTTGACTAGTTTGGTTATATAGTTGAATTCATGAGTCAATTAAAGCTAGATCACCATGAAAAACTCAGAAACACTGGATAGCCGTTTCATCCTAATATGGGACGTTTCAGAAGTGCGAATTTACGATCCCATCTGCGGGATTTAGTTCATTAACCTGGAAAGTTATATCATCATAATAGTTGAAGAATAAATGATCAGTTAGTACTATTATTATAATTTACTTTAATGAAATTTATTCAATAATCAGTTGGTTTAAATAACTGAATGCTTGACGATACTATAATTTATGGATGAACCAATCAGTTATAGAATAATAGATCTCTCATTTTGGCGCAAAATTCATTCATCCATTTGACTAAATGAAGTTTTGGCATTGTCGCTGATGTCGGTTCGTGATGAAAACCCTAAATCTAATTTTTAACCTTAATCATCAACTGTATATCATAATTCGAATTCCTCACCCTAGTTTATAAACCTCAGTTACTCTTAGTTATTAGGTGGATACACTCTCAAGGACAGTCTAGCGTCCCTCAAACGCTGTCCATAAATTATAGTCTCACCGAATGCTTTAATCATTTATCAAAAAAGAGAATGTTATAAAATGAAAATCAGTCAGTCAGTAACAACGCAGAACTTCGTACGTACGTACATCAGTTCAAGTTGCCACATCACATTAGCACAGAGATTCAAATCCCCCGCTTCAGATTTCCTATAGATTTTTCAACTTCATCAAGGGTCGGAGGACCTACATTAACTTGTCATTCAAGTTGACTACAGATCGTGAGAAACCAAAGTGTGGCTGAAAACCAGTTGAAATGATCCGTTAAGTGTTTTGTCCATCGATCCTATCGCTATTAGTCACCGATGGAGGGGTTCGATAGAGGACTGTCAATCATTCTGGAGCACATGCTTAGATTCAGATCATGCTCTAGTGTGAGCGTGTATTTGCCTGCGTCTTACCGGACGTAGGAAAGACGCTGCAAGGAAACCTCTTAGGTTCTTACTTAATGATAGTCAAGCTAAGAGTATATTTCAGGAACATTCTAGAAAGCTATAAAATTTTATCACACAAAAATATTCAAAATGCATAAAATGTGGATGAAAATGCAGAAAAGAAATTAGATGAGACTATAATTTATGAATGACTTTTGAGTGACTCTAGACCGACTATGACAGTGTACACCTATAATAAGCAGTACCAAATGAAGGTTATAAACTAGAGTGATAAATTTGAATTATAATTAACAGTTAATGATTAAGATTAGGAATTAGATTTATGGTTTATCATCACCAAATGACATCAGCTCTAATGTCAAAACTCTATTTACCCTAATGAATGAATGAATAACGCGCCGAAATTCGAATACCTGTTATCTTATACCTGATTGGTTCATTCATAAATTATAATCACACCAAAGTTTCTTTAAAGAAATAAACAAAACTGTAAATTATTGAAAAGAATTAGTTTATTAAATAATAATAAACATTTATTATGTATTTCATACTAACCGTATCCCCATCACCAAGGCTACCAGAACTTCCACGTTTACTTGTTTCTTCAGATGGTGGTAATAAAATATTCATTGAAGTATTTTGTGTTTCAAGAGAACTAGTTGTAGGTTTTCCAAAACTCTATTATTATTATTATTATAGAAAATGAATTATACATCATTATAAGATGAAAATCTAATTTAATTATCTTATATCTTTCTTTTTATAAAATGTAACATACTACTAATAATAATATCAATGACTTAGTGACTAATGAATAAAATGTTGTCCAGAATATTACTCAGTATGGAATATAATTATGTTTTATTTATTTGAGTAATGTCTGTTGTGATTTCGGTAGTTAAGATCATAAGTCAATTGAAGATAGAACATCATGGAAAACCTGAAAGCACTGGATGGTCGTTTCGTTCTATTGTGGGACTACTTCTCAGCAGTGCGAATCCACGAACTCGACTCGCGAGATTCGAACATATGCTTACTGGTGACTGGATTCAAGAGGTATATCCTGGAGTTTTAGTGAGAAACCGTGACCAGTCAAGTTCAACCGGGTGTGTTGTAAGATAATAACTCACTGATGACAATGGTGGATGTGTTGCTCAATTTCGTGGATTAGTTGAAGTTAGACATTAACACCGTTGGATGTCGACAGGTTCAGTGGTCTAGTGGTTAAGCACTAGCGCGTGAGACTGACAGGTCCTAGATTCGAATGTCGCGAGGTGGGATCGTGGGCACGTACTGCTGAGGAGTCCCACATTAGAATGAAATGGCCATCCAGTGCTTCCACGTTTTTCATGGTGGTCTAACTTTAACTGACTCATGATCTCAGCTATTGAAATTACTACTTACAAAAAAACCCTTTTTAACACCTACGTTTTTGTTGCTAAAGTCTAAAAGAAGTCTGGGTATCATCCAAATAAAAGCTATCAATCTAAAGATACTGGAATCTTTGATATAGTGTCTTAGTTACACAGTTAAGAACATATATATTAGTGTGAGGGGATTTTTGTGCACATTTCAAGATTTTCACAGTTTAAACTACGAAGTGTACATAGCTAGACCACCATTGAAAACTTGAAGGTATTGGATGACCGTTTCATCTTCATATGGGAATTCTCAGTATCGTCCACCTACGATTATGCAACCGGCAATTGTACACAGGATATTCAGTATCTTGAGCGAACACTTAACCTCTAGAGTCTCGAGCCGGTATTCAATGCAGTCATTGTTTAACTTCAATCAAATCACAATATGGAGTAACCATCATCCATTGAATGTGGTGGATAATTGTTCAACATTCGACACAATTAATCTGCACTAGTCATGGCTTCTCATTAGAGATCCAGCACATGATCACTGTTACTCTTAGGGGGATTCACGGAAATCTTAAAAGTTTTATAAACTTAATCACAAATATGTCGTTTATGTCATATCTTACCTCCATATAAATTCTTTCCCAGCACATAAATGATCATATTTTGTTCTTCTATCTTTATTTGATTCGTTTTATTACGTTCTAATGAATTGTGTAGTTCATGGATGACGGGCAAACTACTCATCATTTACGTTTAATGATGATATCAATAAAGTAATTGTAACCAAGTAATGAATAATCAATTTGTGTTACATAACTTCTTAGTTAACTAGAAGTTACAGCGTTTTATAATTTTAAGTAAGTCGAAGTTGCAAAATACAATCTAATGAACAAAATCTGATTTAATTCAGTTTGGAATGGTTTGTTGCCTCAGATAGACGTAATAAAATATTCTTCAGAGTAATTTGTTTCAAGAAGAATAGTTTTTGGTCTTCTAAAATCAAAGTATATCCAATTGATAAGTTTCAAACATGACGAAGCACACCTCCTAGAATCCGCTGCCAGCCACATTTCATCTATTAAATCTCATAATTGTTGCACAAGTGAGTAGTTATCTGTTTTCAGCAGCTAAGTGGATAACGCGATGGAGTTTGGAGTAAAAAACACCGGGTTCAAGTCTCAAAATGAACATCAACTAACATCAAGCTGACGGGTCCTAAACAGGACGAAACGCACGCCACTATTCATCTCTCCTTATGATGACTTACTGTATAGTCATATATTCGGATAATCTATAAGCGTTTAACCTAATGGTATAAAGAAACTAACTAGGACATACGTAATTTATGTGTTTGTAAACGGTCATAAGGATCTAGCTATTAGTTAATACATAAAAGTATATATATGACATTTGTTCTGAACAATTCATCGGCACAAACTTACTTTGAATGGCATGATTGAATGTCTTTTCCCCTAGAAAAAAATAATGATTAAAAAAAACATTACAATGGATGTTTTAGAAACTTAACTTATTAGCAATAAATAAGGGAAATTATGTAATTCAATCATTTTTTACTAATGTTAAACACTAAGTATACTCCAAAATAACTGTGTATCAGATTATAAAACAACATCAGTATAGGGTTGTGCAGATTATTAAATTATTGATTGAGATCATGAACCGATTGACGTTAGACCACCATTGAAAACCTGAAAGAACTTGACGGCCGTTTCATCCTATTGTGAGACGAATCCTCAGCAGTGCGCTTTCACGACCTCGCCTCGCGGGATTCGGACCCAGGATCTATCAGTCTCGCGTCAGGCGCTTAACCAACTAGATCACTGAGTAATCCAAGTAATATCACCTAACTCTTGAACACTAACATGAAACGACGAAAACTATGAAGATAAATAGCAACTAATGAAGATTTGTGATAAATTCTGGTCTAAGTGTTATAGTTACTTTATCTTAGGATGAATATCAACAAACTAGACTGATTCTTGCTTCAATAGATAATATTCAGGATAAAGAGAAGACAGTCATATAATCAATCAGAATCGTATACAATATCATCAAGGTAGTGACTGAAAGTTTTCTTTTTAATTAAATAACTAGCTGAACAAATCTAACATTCTGAATTAAGCTTATTAACATTAGAATTCATTTTGATTAAAACTAGTATTTGTTTGAAATAAATACTAGAGCTACTGCCCATACCAAGTCTGGGTAAAAGAGGAGGGTCGGGCATGGGGTCAGCAATTTCAGATTGTAAAGAAAAATCTTGTTGAAAATAAAACATCAACCAGTTTAAATAATGTAAGTCTTTCTTTGTCGTAACATAATTCAGTTCATTTTATCAAAGACATTACACTTTACTATGTAATTGAATAACTCCATGATTGATGAGTCAAAACTGTAAGGAAAATATGATTGTCAATCAGTCAGTCAGCTATAACATAGGACCAGGTATATATATACATTGGTCAAAGTTGCAATATCTTATCAGCACAGAGAAATGAACACCGGATTCTCATAGAAGTAATTAATTCAACGATGGTGGTAATATATAAAAGAAAGATTGTATATAAGGATATAGTGCATGAAGAAAGAATTAGTTTGTAGAAAGAAAGATATGAAACGATCTTAATCTCATAGTTCAAGGGTAGACAGAGAGTGTATACACCTACATACGCCATTGTGATCGATTCTGACCAATGTCACCAAGAGTCTCCAACCATTGGTTACGATAGTCACGTTGACCCCAACCAAGTAGTCTGGATTTACCAACATGGATCAGACTAGAAGTTAGTGACTTCAAGGACTGATGCCACATTTTGCTTTGGCCACTCCTAACTTTCTTCCATCCATCTCCAACACTAGTCAGCATTGCACGTTGTGGCGATCGGTGTTCAGGCATACGTAACACGTGGTCCAACCAACTCAGTCGATGAGAATTCACAACCTCATTAACTGATTTATAATCATTCCCTAATACCCTGGCATCTAACCTCACTATTACTTAGCTGGTGATCCCAGCAGAATCGAACAATATTTCTAAGACATCTGTAATCAAATACCAGTCTAGTTAATGATTATTCAATACAATGAAATCAATATAGTGAATAAAAAAATTTAAGAAAAATGTAGTAAGTTAATATTTGGTTACTTGTCCATGTAATAAAGCTTTTTGTTCTTCAGCTTTTTTTTGTTTCCATCTACGAAACCATTCTTGTATTAAAAAAGTTGCATAAAATTTACCAACTGTTACATCATTATTTCCTATATACATTGAATAAGTACAAAATAAAGAAAAAATAAATAAATGAATGATCATAAATATAGATTAGTTTATAAGGTGTATGTATGACTGCCCCAGAGTTGATGTTCACTCTAGGACTCGAACCTAGCACCGTTCACTTCAAATGCCATCGCGTTATCGCCTTAACTACTGAGTTCTGATAGTCACTTGCTTATGTAATGAGATGAAGTTTAAATGACTCGATAGCTAAGTGGATAACGCGATGGTGTTTAAAGCGAACGGTATTCGGTTCGAGTCCCAGAGTAAACATCAACTTTGAGATACAAGTGCATCTAACTGACGAGTCTTAAATAATACGTAATGCATGTTCTGGATTCCACTGTTAGGCACTATCAATCTTTGCTTAAAATGCTTATGACCTAAGGCTATATATCAAGGCAATCCGCACAGGATGTACATATACCCATAAGAGACTGATCAATTGTAGTGTCAAATATCAATGAGAAGATTCAAGTAAACAATACCAAATGAACGTGTTTACATGGTTTTAAATATAAAAATATACAAAAATGTCAATTCATGCCTTTTTGTTTTACTAGTAGATATTTCATGGTAAAAACGTGTAAATTACTTAGTTATTGTAATGTTAAACTATGATATTCCCTAGTAATAGACAAATTCTATCAATAAGGTAGGGGGTATAAGAACAATGATACTAATTGATTTGACATGATAATCATCACATATGACAATGAGTAACTGAAAACAATTAAACAGAAGCATTTGAAAGTATATTACACAGATTGTTTCTACTTATAAGTAGTATGACTAAATATTGTTTGTTCTAAAATTCCAATTTGTATTAATCATAAACATCAATAGATTATAATCTGTTGAATTTGTTTTATGGTGCTATCATAACATTAGTGAGTAGTATAAATCATGAGAAAAACCATGAAATATACTGATCAGTTAGTTACTTTTACTGATCTGTAGTCCAGTAGGTTAAGCGGTCGAGCGCGAAACTAAAGGCCCAGGGTTCAAATCTGGCGAAGAGAGATAGTGGATGCGCACTGGTGAGGAATCCCATACTAGGACGATACGGCCATCCAATGCTTTCAGGTTTCCAACGATGGTTTAACATCAATCAGTTCATGATCTCAATCAAAGATTCAAACTGTCTATATATTTGTAACAAGGTGTTGTTTTAGATATTATACTACTGATATTTTTAACATCAAATTTGCATTTGTCCTAAATTAATTTAAAAAATTTCCACCCAACATACAAAAAGATGGACAGTTTATAGATTCATTTAGCCTAGCTCATTATAATCTGTTCATATATCTACTACTTTACAAGAAAACCTTTAATTTCCTTTTGATTATAAATAAAAGCTATGAATTTACAGTAGACTATTTGGTTTTTATTACTCATTTAATGTAACAGATGCGTAATCTAATGATCTCTAGTTTTCATTGATGTAAGCGAAGAGATGAGTTTCCTAATAAAACTTATTTGGATTAAATTGTATCAACATATAAGCATATAAACTACATATATAAGAATTTACTATAGCACTCAAATACCTTGGTACTGCCCCCAAACTCCCTAGTACGGTTGAGAGTGGGGAGAGTCAGCTTTTCTACTGGAAATGTTCTCAGATGAACACGTGCATACAACCACCGTCAGAGAAATCCTACTCTATACCTCCTCGCAGCATTACTGTTGCTTATGGAATTGAGAGGACAAAAAGCGAATGTCCAGCGCTTTAACCGGGTTGATGAACACAGAACGTTCACTTAGAGGAGTTGGAAAACCCCGATTCCAAATCAACGGTGTACATAGACTCCAGAATTTTGAAGGAACAAATGACGTATCAACCAATTGTTTATTACCAACTATCATGGGACTGAATCTCCTGACGTTGCTTCACTACCTTGTGGATCAGAACTTAAAGCCGAAGGCTCGGAGTGTGACCTCCTAAGAAAACCACCTGTTTTGGTTTAGGCACCCGGGCAGTATGCCAGCCTTCACACAAATTGAATGATTTATGTGGCACATACGTATGTGGTGTCTTCTTATACTAATGTTTATATGCTTAAATAAATGATATAAAATTCAATGCTTTTAGCCTTAAAAAACTAATACCTAAATCATATAGATATTTCTATGCAGATTTAGTTACCATTAAATTAAATTTAATTGGTAATCGATAACTGCAATTTCGGTAATCACAATTAGAACATTCTTTTGATATTCGGAAACAAAGTAGTTTAAGTAAAATTATCAATTGAATAAGATTAATTTGACTCATTTCATTAGTAATTCAATTGGGAACAATATAAATTCATTTGATATTGTTTTATTTATATCTTTCCATTGTTATTTAGGATTGCATTTGATCGATCTCTTTTATGATATATGTGTATCCTGTACGGATTGCCTTGATATAGACTTAATTCACAAGTATCATAAACAAAGATGGATGGTGGATAGCAGTGGAATTTAGTTTGATGCGCGTTTCGTTCTACTTGGGACTCGATAACTGAATGTATCTGTATCTCAAAATTGATATTCACTCTGGGACTCGAACTCAATACCGTTTGCTTCAAACACCAACGTATTATCCACTTAGCGACTGAGTTTTAATATCCACAAGCTTGTACAATAGGGTGTGGTTTGAATTCACTTGGTGTTGTTTTACATGTACACATACTCAGTGAATCAATTAGATTACAATACTATAAATAATAACAGATTGTCAATTTTGAGTTTCTGGCAATGATTTCATTATTGTTTGAACGAACATTTATGATGAATCAACCCGTTTGTAGTTTGTTGCAGATATATATATATATATACGAAGAGGGGTATTTACGCTTGAAAAACGTTAAGCTACTATGCAATAGCACAATATTATGATTAGTAAATATATCATTTATATAATAAGAAATTTTTTTTATCAAACTGAGAATCTTCAATACGAACGTCAAGGCAGTTCTACTGTATGGAGCTGAAACTTGGAGAACTACAACAACCACCATCAAGAAGGTACAAGTATTTATAAATAGCTGTCTATGCAAGATACTCAACATCCATTGACCGATACTATTAGCAACAGCCTACTGTAGAAGAGAATAAACCAGCTTTCAACTGAAGAAGAAATTAGGAAAGGACGATGGAAATGGATAACACATACATTACGCAAATCATCAAACTGCATCAGGAGACAAGCCCTAACTTGGAATCCTGAAGGGAAGCGGAAAAGAAGAAGGCTGAAGAACACATTACGTCGGATAATGAAGCAGATATGAAAAGGATAAATAATAACTGGAAGGAGCTGGAAAGGATTGCCCAGGACACGGTTGAATGGAGAATGCTGGTGAGCGGCCTATGCTCCTTCACGAGGAGTAACAGGCGTAAGTAAACAAGTAAGTAAATATGTCAATTATATTAAATGAATACGTAAACCAAACGATTCAAGATTTTTTTTATGCGCGTAAAGAGTTAGCAAACATAAAACCTTGACGATATTTACTGCATTACACCATAGTAACTAATATAATATTATTTATTAATCAATCAAATTGTATTCATCTATTGAATTCATTTGAAACAAGGTAAACAAATAATTGATAAATAAAAGTATATATTCAAAATGAATTGATTTATGAACAAACAAAAAAATAGAGGAGGAGGGGGGGAGCGTGGGAACATTTCATGCATTTTTAATATTCGATAGTTTATAAAACAAATCAATTATTACATCATAACTAATCATTAATAAAACTGAAATATATAGTTACTATATTATGTAATTCATTTAGTTAAGTCTTGGAAACAAATAAATTTGTCTCATGATCTCAACTGTTGAAATTACTACAATCTCCACAAAACCCCCTTTCTGATACTAAACAACATGTGCTCACTAGTGACTGACTTCAAGAGGTACTTCCTGGAGTTCTAGTGAGGAGCAGTGACCAGTGGAGTTCAACTGGGTCAGTTATGAGATAGTAACTTACTGATGACAATGGTGGATTTGTCACTCAATTTCGTGGATAAACTGAAGTGAGACATTAACATAGTTGGATGCCGGCCGACTCAGTGGTCTAGTTGGTTAAGCCTCTGGGTTCGAATCCCACGAGACGAGGTCGTGGGTGCGCACTGTTAAAGAGTCACAGAATAGGACGAAGTGGCCGTCCAGTGCTTCCAGGTTTTCCATTGTGGTCTAGCTTCAATTGACTCATGATCTTAATTGTTAACATTTATTATATATTCTTAATATCAACTTTAAACAATTACAAGCATATAATCTTCAATTCATTGAATGAAACTAAACTCTCTCTTATGATCTAGTAAATGGTTAAAATAAAAGTATAATCCTTAAAACTATTGTTCGTTATAAGGAAAACAAAACGTGGAACTACCTAGAAAACGTTTTAAATAACTGTATGCTGAATACTTATTACAACAATTAGAATTGCTGCAAAACCTAAGTTCATTCTTAAATTTATTTATTTGTTTATATATTTATTTGAACAAATAAATATTGGTACAAAGGGGGACCGAATACATATATATGCTAAACAAGTTACTTGATTTGTGTGACGGCTGTGATACTGTCTAAGTGCCCAGACCGAAGCATTTGGTTTTCTTAGGAGGCCATACCTGGAGCCTTCGACTTAACGGTCTGATCTATAATACAGTGACGTAACGTTATGAGATGCAGTCCTATGGTAGCCGGTGACTGGCGATTGGTTCATACGCCATTTATTCCTTCAGGATGCTGAAGCCCATGTACACAAGTGATTTGGAATCAGAGTTTTCTAACTCCCCTAGGTATATCCTCTATATCCATCAACCCAGGTAAAGTGCCGGACATTTTTAAATTATTGGAATCTATCATATGGATAATAGTTTTTTTGCAGATTTCTTTTTAAAAAAATTGCAATCCTATTGTGTTATTTTTAAAACAACCAACCTGTTTTAAACAAAATAATCTGTATATTGAAAATCTCACTTCATGTAAAGAGTAACCAATCGATTTGATCATATACTAGTAAAGATACCACAAGAATTCGGAGTTTAACAACACCTTAACCAGTAACACCTTTTATAATTGAAATGTGCTCACCCAATAAAATCAAAAGTCAGAAGCGAAGAGGTTCGAAAATATATCTGATAGGCTATCAATATATTGATTGACTGTTCTAAACTGATTGATGGTTGCAGGAGAAGTTGAGCGCTACATTCCGATTCAGCATCTGGTGCGAATGCATGACCGAGCACCTTCAGCTAAATGAGTCCATTAAAACTAATGTGGTCAGCATCAAACGTCAAAGACTTACAGAGCTATTGATTTTGTGGATTTATTTACCGCCACACTAATTATACAGTTCTTCATGAAACAAACTAGTTTTTTATAATCTTTTTAACAATACTTATGCTTGATTCACAACTCAGTAGCTAAGTGAATAACATGATAGCGTTTAAAGCGAACGGTATTAGGTTCGAGTTCCAGAGTGAATATCAACTCTGAGATGCAGGTACATCCAACTGACAAGTTTCAAATAGAAGGAAAAGTGCGTTAAACTGGATTCCACTGTTAGCCACTATTCATCTTTGCTTAAAAATTTGGTGACCTTATATAATATCAAGGCGATCCACATAGTATGTCAACAGTGGACTGGTCAACTGCAGTCTTATACATCGATGAGAAGATTCAAGTAAATCATACCAAGTGAATTTATGCTTGATTATAAAAGAATTAGGTATCCATATATATATATAGAAATCATTAACAAATACCTGATTATAGTATGTTTCATATTTTTTGTTTATTTTTTTAGTTACCATGCGATTTTTTTTTAAAAAAAGGACTACGAGATATATATTTTTTCTTCTTTTCTTTCACATGCACACTAAACACAAATAGAATAAAATTTAAGTAAATAGAATGTTTGAATGAAATTATATCAATATAGTTGTGAACTGATAAAACGTTCGATACGGAATGAAAAAAAAGACAAAAAAAAGAAATAAAATTTTTTTAAAAAAAGATTACGTCATGCATAGTAACCAACATTATATATTTCATATTATAGGAAAAATACATTCATTGTATGAAATATATAAAGAACTTAAACAAACTACTATAAATGATAGTACATTTTGTAGATATGTTTTTCATTATATGAATTCACTAACAGACCAATATATAGATATATACATATAGGATTCCATGCTGAATGAATTAGACTAATTGAAATCATGATTTCACTGGTTGAAATCATGAGTCAATTGAAGCTAGACCACCATGAAAAACCTGGAAGCAGTGCACAGCCATTTCATCCTGGTCCCGGCTCAGTGGTCTAATGGTTGAGTGGTCGCTCGCGAAACCAGTAGGTGCTGAGTTCGAATCCCACGGGGTGTGGGATCATGGAGGCGCACTGCTGAGGAGCCCCATACTAGGACGAAACGGCCGTCCAGTGCTTCCAGGTTTTCCATTGTGATCTAGCTTCAATTGACTCATGATTTCAATCGGTGAAATTTCTAAAAATCTCAACAAAACCCATTCTGAAATCATTATTATTTTGATAATGTAATAAGAAGACAAAGATTATCAGAACTATGTGACGATATATTAGCGTAATACATTTCGAACAATCTGATCACACATACACTAGTTAAGAGCATTTATATATAAAAATAAAAGGTCAACTAGACTGGAAATTGGGTAAGAGGAGATAAGGATAATAATGTGAACACGATTCGAAACCTAATCACTCTGGCTAATAAGTCAATATTACCAGGGGTAGGCATAAAGTAAGAATAAACTGTTTTTGAACACACAAAAGGGGTTTTGAATTTTCGTATGGCTAAGGCTTCAATGAACCTTAGTATACGCCCTTTTACACTATTATTAGTTCGATAATATATGCGAAGAAATTAATAATATCAGAATAGGGGGATATTTATGGATATTATAATCATTTCAATAGTTGAGATTATGAATTAATTGAAGTTAGATGGTAATAGAATGAAATGATCATCAACACAATGCTTTCAAGTTTTCAATGATGGTCTGGTCTAGCTTCGATGGACTCATTATCTCAACTAGTGAAATTAATAATATAATAGTCAAAAAAGAAAGAAGTGGAAATTTTTGAAATGTTCAACAAGTAAAGTGACAAATTAAGAGGGAAATGAAAAACAAAAACAAAAAAAACCCCGAACATCTCTTATATATTTGGATAAGTTTTGATGATAAAATGATAAGGTAGAGCTTCACAGTACCTTGGTTTACATCGGTTTAATCTCCTTTCATTAAATACTAGTATTCAAGTGAAACTTGATACTTTATTACAAAGTTAATCGAAAGGTTACATCATAAACTCATAGATTGTTTCCGGAATCTTCAAAGAAACAAAAATACATTTTATTCACCTTCATAATGAATGATCACATAGTTGTAATATTTTACATACACACGTTACCCTTCTAATAAAGAATCAGGTTTTATTTTACACTTTAAGCAACTATCTCAATTATTATTTGTTATAACTTGAAATAGAAATAATCAGAATAGCATACACAAGTTTCAATTTTGATGATTGAGATCATGAGTCAATTGAAGCTGGGCCACAACGGAAAACGTGGAAGCACTGGACGGTTGTTTCATTCTATTATGGGACTCTTCAGCAGTGTCGATCAGTTTTATGGATTGGTTGAAGTTGGACATTAACACCGTTGGATTCAGGCCAGCTCAGTGGTTTAGTAGTTAAGCGCTCGTGCGCAAAACTGGTAGGTTCTGGGTTCGAATCTCGTGAGGCGAGATCATGGATGAGCACTGCTGAGGAGTACCTCAATAAGACGAAACCGCCATCCAGTGATTCCAGGTTTTTCATGTTGGTCTAACTTCAATTGACTCATGATCTCAACTATTGAAATTACTATACTATCCACAGAAACCCTTCTGACATTGAAATTTTAATTATTTATTTTCTTATAGTAGATTATCTTAAAGTTCATTTCCATTAATGAACCAATTGACTTAATGATAAAGCTTGAATTAATCAAGTAATTACAAAAAAAAATTCGGTAAAGATTAACGATTAGGGAATACATTAAAGCAATAAGCCATAGGTTCATATGTAAACTTGATTATATAAACAAAACAAGAAACAAAATGTTTGTAGAACTGAATGAATCAGATGTAATTCACTACTTACACTTTATACATAAAAGCTGATACGGTGAATGCTACTCAAAAGATTATTTATAAGCAAAGAGAACAGTTCTTGAAGGTCAAAAAGTACATCGTATACAGAATACTTTAGAGGTCAGAAGTGAAGCGCAAGAAGATAGTCAACAACCAAATGAGATTTCAGAAAATAACAATATTCAAACGAATTGTTGAAAACTAGATACAAATGTTGCACAAATATTCTGTAGTTTAAATAAACATTCACTTGGTATTATTTAGCTTGTATCTTCCCATTGAGGTTTAAGACTGCAATTGATCTGTCTGTTATTGACATATGTGCATACTGTGCGTATGCCTCGAAATCACCATAATTCACAAGCTTTTTGTAAGCAATGATGGATAGTGGACTAGCAGTGGAATACAGGACGCGAGTTACTTAGTCTTATTTACGTCTCGTTAGCTGGACGTACCTGCATCTCACAGTTGATGTTCACTCTGGGCCTCGAACCCAGTACCATTCACTTGAAACGCCATCGCCTCATCCACTTAGTTACTGAGTCCTCATAGTACAGTATGCACCTATGCCGATAACAGACTGATCAATTGCAGTCTTAAACCTCAATGGGAAGATACAAGCCAAATAATACCAAGTGAATTGAAATTCACCCCACTGCACAAGCAACTGGCTATCAGGACTCAGTAACCAAGTGGATGAGGCGATGGCGTTTGAAGCGAATGGTACTGGGTTGGAGTGCCACAGTAAACATCAACTGTGAGATGCAGGTACATCTAGCTGACGAGTCCCAAATAGGATGAAACGCGCATCGTGGATTCCACTGTTAGCCGCTATCCATCATTGCTTAAATAAACGTTGTTTTGATAAACAAAGTCCCAACATTAAGAAATGATCCTTAAAGACAAGATGGAGATATCATAATCATAATTGTACGAGACGACGATATCAGGAAACATTCTGTTAATATTTACAAATATAAGTATACTTAAGTTTTCGTCATCTTAATTATGTGTACTGTAATCCAAGTTGATTCGAGACTATTTTCTCTTAATTTTGTTCTGATTTCCAAAATTATTCTACAAACATTACATTTTATGACCTCCTAGAACACTTCTCTTGGATTATTGACTGTAGCAACTTACACGAGGCATATACCGTCTATAAGTAATCTTGTGATCAGCATTATATCACATTAGTAAATTAATTAAAGTTGCAATGTTGTTATATACTTATATATATTTATGCAAAATAAAGACGCTAATTGTAATAAATAGTTTAATAAAAGACGTGTAAAGAAGATATTACTTATATGTGATTATAAGATGACTTTTTTTTCTTTTGGAATATTATTTTTGGTTACGTAATACAATAAACAATTTCATGAGTATAAGAATGTGGTGCGCGCCACTGATATTGATATAAGTAGTATATAATGCGAGTCAGGAATGTAATGCCTGGCAGCAGAAGATGGGGAAGATCAAGAAAGGAAGAACGGAAATAGAAAGCAATTACTATGGAAATGCAAGAACAATAAAGTTCGAGACAATGATTGAACATTTTGCAGATTAAGTATTATAGTATAGTTTTTCTATTTTACCAAGTAACTCTGTATATTAAGGTTAAATACGATTCGGTTGTCCTCACCTGTGTACTCCTTCACTACTAGAAGAATAGAATTACTTAGATTTAAAAGGGAATTCGGCGAGATTATAATTTATGGATGAATCAATCAGATTAAAGATGCATTTGGCTAAATAGAGATTTAGCATTACAGCTGTTGTCAGTCCATGATGAAAACCTTAAATCTAATTGTTAACCTTAACCATCAACTGTAAATTATAATTCTAATTCCTTACGCTGGTTTATAACCTTCATTTAGTCCTGGTTATTAGGTGAACAGTCTCCAGGTCAGTCTAGCGTCGCTCAAATGTCATCCATAAATTATAGACTCACTTAAATAGAAATCTAGAAATCTGAAAAAAAGATTAAAATCTTCACTAGGGCTAATTCATATTACTAATTATTAGTTGCTGTTAATTTGATACTCTGTAATCAATTAATAATAAGATTATGGATGTGTTCTCCTGAAGAGTCTCATAGTACGATGAAACGGCCGTTTAGTGTTTCCAGGTTTCCCATGATGATCTAGCTTCAATTGACTCATAAAATCAATTATTAAATTACTAAAACCTCCACAAAACCCTCTTCTAACAATGAGATAATACTTGGATTTCCATTTTTTTAATTACCTAAGTATTCCTTAGTCTAACTGTTATATCCCAATCAGAATAATGTATGGTAACTGTGGGAATCTATTTCAGCACTAATACTATACATATGTTTTTCATAGTGAAATTGTTGAGTAACTAAGCTATTCATATTCATGTTCCTCTTTTTGTAAGTTTTATTTTGACCTATGGACTATTATGATACGATTTACTATTCTTGAGTTATGCACAGTCTATTAATTATTATCTCCCACATTCACAACCACTTTTGGCTAATTGTTGTACAAATGTTATTTTCTATTTTATGGTATATAAACTCATTATGTTTGAAATATAAGGATTTATATTGTAGAGGCTGAGATTGGTGTTCTGCATTTAACAGGCAGGGCTAGTCAGGAAGCAGGACCGTTAAGGACTCTAGACTGCTCACATGGGTTTTATGCGTCATTGGTCCAGTCAATAAATCACTGCTCGCTAATTGTTGGTGTCATCACGTTATGCATTAACAGGGCACACAGGTCACAAGTTATAACACTAACAAAGCTGAACAGTAAAGATGGATAGTGGCTAGCAGTGGAATCCACGATGCGCGTTTCGTCCTATTTGGGACTCGTCAGCTGGATGTACCTGCATCTCAGAGTTGATGTTCACTCTGGGACTTGAACTCAGTACCATTCGTTTCAAACGCCATCGCGTTATCCACTTAGCTAGTTGCTTGTGCAATGGGTTGAAGTTTAATTCACTTGATATTGTTTTACTTGAATCTACCCATTTGATGTTTTAGGACTGAAATTGATCAGTCTCTTATTGGGATATGTGCAAGCTTATGATGCTTGTAAATTAATGCAATATCGAGGCATACGCACAGTATGCACATATGCCATTAAGAGACTGATCAATTTCAGTCCTAAAACATCAAATGGGAAGATTCAAGTAAAACAATATCAAGTGAATTAAAGCTAAACAGTGTTCAAGTTAGCAACAAATGGCTAGTAATGTTATTTTGTCAATAACCTACTATGTTTACTGAAATCAGCAACATATAATGAATGTATGTATGATATTAGAACATAAACATCATTTATTGCATTCTATTTTTAGAAAAATCAGATAAATTATTTTAGAGGTGAGGGTCGTTGTTCTTGATAAAGAAGAAGAGTGTTCAATGTTCAGTATACTTATAATGAAAACAAAAATCAGTTGATTATTTGTAATATATATAACTAATGGAAACTGTTCTATAAGCTGAGGAATGTCACAGTGATGATACGGGGTGTTTCTTTTAATTTGACAATAATAACTCAAAGAGTATATATTCATGTTTTATAATAGTCTTTAGCTGTCATCCGGTTTTAAACAATCTACCTATTGATATCTAATTTTGAAATGAGCAAGAACAAAAACATTCTAGTAGTATAGCATGAATTCATTTTTATTTCGTCTGGGTCTCGTCAGCTGCTTACAGCCTGTGATATTTAAAAATCATAATTGCATAATGGATTTAAATTGCTTACTGAATATTGTAAATATATACCTAATGTGAAAGAATATTCTACAACAGTTCAAAAGTGAGTTAGCAACAATTGATTACATAATGAATAAACATTGATAGAAATATAGTGAGTAGAGTTCAGTTGAAAGATAGTTGAAAAATAAAATCAATGATATAATAAATATAAAAGATTTAAGGTGCAGTGAAACAATATTTGTCACCAGGGGAAGGAAAGACTAACCACCGTCTCCTTTTGAATACATAGGACAGGTTTTTGACGCCTGATAGCAACGGTTTCAGCCAACTTCAGAAGACTGGAGTTTGGCCGCTTACTAATCACCCTAAAGGATTGTAAGATATCATCAGGTAGATACCTTACTCACTATATTCCTATCAATGTTTATTCATTATGTAATCAATTGTTTCTAACCCACTTTTGAACTGTTGTAGAATATTCTTTCATATTAGGTATATATTTACAATATTCAGTAAGCAATTTAAATCCATTATGCAGTTATGATTTTTAAATATCACAGGCTGTAAGCAGCTGACGAGACCCAGACGAAATAAAAATGAATTCATGCTATACTACTAGAATGTTTTTGTTCTTGCTCTTTTCAAAATGATAATGGGAACTATGTGTATGAGATATCTAATTTGATAATCATAATCCTCAATTGTATTTAATAATTGCTGATGAAAAAACAACATATTCAAAACAAAACAAAAATTGCAATTTTGATGATTGAATTCATTGAAGCTAGATTATCATGAAAAATCTGGAAGCATTAGACAATCGTTTCGTCCTATTGTAAGACTCCTCATCAGCACGCATCCATTTCTTGGAATAGATTTTCTTTCACTTGTCTTCTGTCTTCTCATTTGCAACTTAAGAGGGTTCTAGTATTTGAGTGCCTAAGTTATACATGGTGTATTAAGAATGTAAAACTCTAGATATAACATAACTCAACATTGAATTGATTCAACTCAATACTAATCTCTTTCACTATAGTAATAATAATAATAAACAGATAAAAATCCCTTATCAACTAATATTATACAAATATGTGACCAAAAAAAGAAAAAAATTAAAAAAAATATATATCTAGAAACCAGAAAGAAAAGAAGAGTAGAAAAGAGAATCATTTATTTAAACTAACCAAAACACAGTTCGTTTTTGTTTTCCTCAACTATAAACTTTTATGATTATGTATTCTCTTTTAACCTTTTCTTCTTTTTCCTGTTTTTTCTTTCTTTTTTTCCACTTTGAACTAAGAGATCTCTCATATTATAATAATATAATTTGCTTATATATATATATATATATATATATATATATATATATATATATATATACAGATATTCCACATATACTAACGTGCTATTTGTTAGTTGTCAGGAGAAAAATAAACAAACAAAAGGAAACATTATTCATGCAGATTAGAAAATGTTAGGAAACAATATATATACACACACACACGCACGCACACACACACACACTCGAGAAAAAAGAAAAAAATTCATAATTAAGATGAAAAGAAACATAAAAGAGATGAAAGGTTTCTATTGAATTATGTAATTTATCTAGAATTTGGAAAGAAAACTGTCTTTTTTCTCTCCTTTCTTTCCTTCGCTCTCTCTCTCTCGCAGAATCCTACTTTACCATGGACAGTTTCTATGAAGATTTAATGAATATAATAAATGAATATTACCAACAACAACAACAACGAAAAAAACAGGAAAAAGCAAAGAAAAAGAGAAATCTAATAAATAATTCGATCATAATTCAGTTATTATATTGTATCCTACTATCTAGATTTGTAATGATTATTATTATTAATATTAATATTAATGGTTTTATCTTTTATTGTTTGATTGATTGTGATCATTATATATTGAATGATCAATAGTTAGATGTTAGCAGTTCAAGAATTGATATGTTAATACTGTTTATTCATTTTAATGAATATTACCTGTCAGATACTATAATGTTCATGATTGTACCTATGTTTTGTTGTTGTAAATTATACAGTGAAAGGTTGTAAACGTTTTATAAACATTATCGGTGACATTGGCTCAGAATCAATCACAATGGAGTACGTGGGTGTGTACACTATTTGTCTTCCCTTAAACCGTGAGATTAAAATCATTTCATATCTTTCTTTCTACGAACTAGCTCTTTTTTCCTGTACTAATTAAGTAGTTTTATGAATTCGTTGTCCATCTTGTTGTGTTAATAAGGTATGGCAATTTAGACGGATGCATATATGTGCTTGGTCCTACGTTGTAGCTGACTGACATAAATGTGCCTCAATAGGTTATATGATTGAGAAACATTATGATGTGATCGAACAAACAAAAAAAAACACAACAAAAACAGATAACTTGTTGAAATGCCTAGATGGTTGGAATAAACAGTCCAAATAATCAAATAGGCTGTCAAAGATCAATTACATTTAAGCTAATAGTATATCTATATCTATATCAATGTATGAAACCATAAATATGAATCTTATCCATTCAACCATTACACAAACAATTGTTTATATCATTAGACAGATACAAATAGAATAGAGCAAAAAAAAAGAAAAAACAAAGACAAAAACAAAACAATAATACAAGCAACCAAATAAAAAAGGAAAACAATTCAACAAGTAATATACAGACAATATAAGTATAAACTAATTAAAATAATAATAAGGCTAATAGTAACTCAATAGAACCATGCATTAAGTCGATTAGGAGTAAAAAGGAAACTATCTATCTATCTATGTATCTATCTATCTACGTATATATATGTAGTCTAGGAAAAATAAAGGAAAATAAAATATGATTATGGCAACTCCCTGAGAAACAATCAATATCCATTTTTATATTACACTAAAAGATGAATTAAAGAATAAACAAATATACATATATATATATTGATATTATATAATATAAGTAATAATTGTATACATAAATTTATGGTTAAGATCATGAGTCTGTTGAAGTAAGACCACCATGGAAAACCTGGAAGCACTGGACGGCCGTTTCGTCTTAGTGTGGGACTCCTCAGCAGTGCACATCCACGATCCCGCACCCACGGGGTTCGAACCCAGGACCTACTGGCTTCGCGCGCGAGCACTTAACCATTAGACCACTTAGCCGGGATCGTGGATGCGCACTGCTGAGGAGTCCCATACTAGGACGAAACGGCCGTCCAGTACTTCCACGTTTTGAGTGGTGGTCTAGCTTCAACTGACTCATGATTTCAATCTGTGAAAACTCCTAAAATCTCCACAAACCCCTTCTGAGAAATACAATTAGTTATTTCCACCTGTATTCTCATTCATAACAAAATTACTAAGTAATTGGTTTATTAAGTTAACAGTTTTAAACAAGATATAAGTTAAGAA
The DNA here is from genome assembly GCA_944470365.2 of Schistosoma intercalatum. Taxonomy (NCBI): domain Eukaryota; kingdom Metazoa; phylum Platyhelminthes; class Trematoda; order Strigeidida; family Schistosomatidae; genus Schistosoma; species Schistosoma intercalatum. Next base: position 2,474,730 of record OX103726.1, read on the forward strand.
ACCATGGTAATTATTCATGTAACTAATCAAATAAGTATTATATACAAAGAGGTAATAGATCAGTTACTGTCTATTCATTATTTTACTAATGAATAAGAATAAATTTACAATCATAACCAACTATCTAGAAAGACTGATTAAGATTTTCAAGACAGATATACATCAGGAAATTTGTATTCTGTATTGTTAAGTACTTTGGTAAGTTATATCAACTTTTCCTATAAAATTTGTAAATAGTTTAACAATATTATACTATTTAGAAATTCTGAAAGCACCAAACGGTCATCTTGACTTAATATGGTACTTTTCAGCATTGTATTCCTTCAATACTTTTAGATTTTCAATAATGGTCTAATATGGATTAGTTAATGATCTCAATTAAAATTCTACAATCTCCACAATTCTATATTTATTAAGATTTTTTTAAAATGGAACAATCAGAATAAGGATTTATAGGAGATTTTAGTAAATTTCATGTCCCATTTTCAAGGTCGTGAATGTGCAACTGTTCAGGAGTTCTATAGTAGGATGAAACGACTGTTCCAACCTTTCAATGATGGGTCTAGCTTAGATCGATTCATGAATTTAACCATTAAAAATATGTAATTATTGTTTTGTGTTATTATCATTATTCAGGAGACACTTCTGTAGTTCTAGTGAGAAGTCGTTACCAGTGGAGTTCAACCAGGTCTGTTGTGAGATAGGAACTCACTGAAGACAATGGTGTACGGTAGTGCAACTTCGTGGATTGGTTGAAGTTAGACATTCACACCGTTGTATGCCGGCTCAGTGATCTAATGGTTAAGTGCTCGCGCGCGAAGCCAGTAGGTCCTGGGTTCGAGCCCCGGGTGGTGCGGGTTCGTGGATGCGTACTGCTGAGGAGTCCCATACCAGGATGAAACGGCCGTCCAGTGCTTCCAGGTTTTCAATGGTGGTCTAGCTTCAACTGACTCATGATTTCAATCTGTGAAAATTTCTAAAAAATCTTCCCGAAACACATTCTGATAATATTATTAATATTAATGTTCTGGTAATATTACCCCTCCCCTTTAATATATTACGTCATTTTATAATTACATCATTAATCGATTTTCAGTTACTTCATTGTTTAATCATTTAGCGTGGTTTTTTAATTCCATGATTTCTAATCACCATTTCAATGTTCTGGAACCTTCCCTCTCAAACTCTATATATTCGAAACCAATAATTTTATGACCTCATTAACTCTAACGAAATCTTGGCTACATCATGATACACATATATTCATCCTTTATCACCCTCTGATGTATAAGTATTGTCAATATCTATAATAACATAAAATTTCAAATAATTTAGGTTGTAAGCAGCTGATGAGAACCTAACGAAATAAAATGAATTCATTTATTATTCTGCATCAATCATTGTTCTTGTTCTCTTTAAAAAAAACCTGAAAACACTGAACGTCCGTTTCGTTCTAGTATTGAACTCTTGAGCAGTTCACATTCACGATCTTGCAAGTAGAATGCAAAATTTACTGAAATCTTCATAAATGCTCATTCTGATTATTTTGATATTGTTATTTAAGGCTGTAATTGATCAGTCTCATGTTGGCATATGTGAATCCTGTACGGATTGCATCAATATAGACTTAAATTACAAGCTTATTAAGCAATGATGGATAATAGCTATCAGTGGAATCCAATTTAATGCACGTTTTGTCCTATTTTGGAATCGTCAGGTGGATGTACCTATATCTCAAAGTTGATGTTTACTCTGGGGCTCGAACCGAATACCATTCGCTTTAAACACCATCGCGTTATTCACTTAGCTATCGAGTCATAAATAGCAATGTGAAGATACAAGTAAAGTAACACGAACTGGATTTAATCTTCACCTCATTGCATAAACAAGTGGATGATGCGATGACATTTAAGGCGAACGGTGCCGGGTTCGAGTCCCAGAATGAACATCCACTCTGAGATGTAAGTGCATCCAATTGACAAGTCCTAAATAGGACGATGTATCGCGCTTCCTGAATTCCACTATTCATCTTGGCTTAAACAAATTACTAGTATAGATTACTTTTTTTGATCTTGATAATTGAATTCAGTAGAATGATTAAAAATAGAAGTGATGTTTTCTTTTTCTTTCTTTTCTTTACTTTTTTTTCAAAAAAAAAATTGTCAAACAAAAAAGGAATCTAATTAATAAGTTATGATCAGCTGATAATTAAATGAGTTACCAAGTAAACAAACATTCCACACTTATTAGTTAGTTACCATATTTATTTTTCCATAAGTTAATAACACTGTGAATTATGATCATTAACAGTATAAATGATTACTAATGAATCGATTTTATGACATTCATCTACGTTGTATATTAGTGTTTAACATTGTTTTTACATTATCACTTCATCAAAAGTGATTCATAGAGAATTATAGATTGAAGTTGTGTGTGTGTGTGTGGGGGGGGCGCCGTTAAATTATCAAAATGATGTGTTCATTTAATTGATTTAAGTAAGTATTTTGTTTGCTCAAAAAGAAAATTTCACTTCTTTCTATGTATTGGTTTATCAGTAATGATGAAAGAAATTCAGTTAATAATATCATTGATATCATGAACTAATCACTGTTACAATATAGAAGCATTGAGTAGCCGTTTCGTTCTAGGACTGGACCCATCAATAGTGTTCATCCACGGTCCCTTACTAACAGCAATCGAATTCAACACTTTTGATTTGGTGTGTAAACACTTAACCACTACTACACTACTATATCGTCATTTAATAATGTTAATATCTTAATTCAATCAGTTCACGACATTGTGTCTCCAGTTTGTATTGTAACTAAATGTACCACATTCGATAGTGATTAGCTCGATTAGTTACAACTTTTCATCAAAACTTCAAAGATTTCTTATCAGAACGAAGTATTATTGATAATGTCACGAAAGAGTTATGACTACTGAATTTTATTACAATCATGAATTGATCCAGCATACAGGATCATAAATTCGCATTTCTAAGGAATCTCATAATAGTATGAAACAATCATCCCGTGCTTGGAGTATTTCATTAGTGATCTAATTTATAATAATTTGTTAATCAAAACAATTCTTAATTTGGAAATCTATTATTCAGAATTAGAACATAGTTTCAATGATATCCAATTAACAAATACTCACAATGATAAAAGAATTTTCAATGCTCTATATTAAGTTAACTTCTAACTAGATATAAATAAGGTTAAACACATTGAAAGGTGAATGTTACTCATTTATTATTATCAGTTTAGGGATTGTGAAGATATTTAAGTTTTTGATCGAGATCATGAACCGATTGATGTTAGACCATCACAATTGAAAACCTGGAAGCACTGGGCAGCCGTTTCATCCTGTTGTAGGACTCCTCAGCATTGCACATCCACGATCCCGCTCGCCGGATTCGAACCCAGGGCCTTCAGTCTCGCGAGCGAACGCTTAACCTACTGGACCACTGACCCGGCCGGCATCCAATAGTGACAGTGTCTAACATCAACCGATTCACGAAGTTGCGCGACCATCTTCCATTGTACAAAGGTAGACACTTGTTTCTACCCGATACGGATTAACTCCACTTGTCACGGCTTCTCACTAGATCTCCGAGAATTTTCTCACGAAGCCAGTTATTAGTAAGCATATGGTAATTATCAGTTAAAAGGTTGTGAAGATTGTTAAGTTTTTGATTGAGATCATGAACCGATTGATATTAGACCACCATTGAAAACTTAACATCAATCGGTTCATGATCTCGATCATTTATTATTGTCAATTTTAGTAATTTCATACAAAAATTCACATGATTATAATCATTTTGATTTATAATTCAGTGATAATGATTTTATTAATAATTAATTAGTTTATGCTTATACATTTTATGCTTTAACTTGGAATTCTGTAGGGAAATAAGAAAAAGAGAAAAAAAGAAGACCAAAGAACACATTTCATTGAGCGTTGAAAGTAGACATTAAAAAGACGAATAACAATTGGAAAAGATTATTCAAGACAAATGTTGGTAGACGGTCTATATTCGTCCACGATGGGTAACAGACGTAAGTAAGTAAGTATAAATTATATATATAAACATTATTTCTGATTAATCTAAGTGGATATAGTTTTAGCAACATTTGAAAACTTACCACCTGCAGGAGGTACAAGTTGATCTAATAATTTATTACTTGTTCTTTTCCATATTTTTTTAATTACAGCACGAAGTTCTTCATTTAATTGATCAATGGCTGCACCTATATCATATAATAATAGTAATTATTATTATTATTATTTATATGAATATTTGTCAAGATTAGACCGAATAGTTTGACAGAAATCGAGCGCCGAGCATAAAGAAGTCATTATATGTTAAAATTATATTTGAAATAATCTCAGCAATTAAAATGTAAATAATTCCAACGTTTCATCCAGCTAACTTGTCCGGACTTCTTCATTGGATTATTACTCTGAAGAAGTCCGGACAAGTTAACTGGACGAAACGTTGGAATTATTTACATTTCAATTGCTGAGATTATTTCAAATATAATTTTCACATATATTAGTATTAATATTATTATGGATGTTATTCAATAACAATGAAATATTAAGAGTATGAACAATTTGGTTGACTATAATATGTAATTTTGAAATCACTTAGATGGATTAAACGATAATTATATTCAAAAAAATCAATCCTTCAAATCTCAGATGCAACAAATTTCGAGAGATATCATCATGAGTATAACCAGTTGAATATGTTGATCATTTCGTATTTCACAAGCAACTTAGAACTTAACATTTGTGTGTCGGTTCACGTGGTCACACCATATGAGCATAGAGAGATGAAATTGTCTAGATATATATCAGAATGATTAAAGTTGGAGCAGTATCAGAAACAATAAAATGCCCTAAGCGTACTTACTTACTAACGCCTGTTACTACTCGTGGAGGAGCATAGGCCTCTCACCAGCATTCTCCATTCAACCCTGTCCTGAGCAATCCTTTCCAGCTATTTTTTAGTTGTTATTCATCTTTTTCACATCTGATTCTATTTTCTGACGTAATGTGTTTTTTGGCCTTCCACTTTTCCGCTTCCCTTTAGGATTCCAAGTTAGGGCTTCTCTCCTGATGCAGTTTGATGATTTGCGTTATGTATGTGTTATCCATTTCCATCGTCTTTTCCTAATTTATTCTTCAGCTGGAAGCTGGTTTGTTCTCTCTCACAGTAGACTGTTTCTGATGGTATCCGGCCAATGGATGTTGAGTATCTTGCATAGACAGCTATTTATAAATACTTGCACCTTCTTGATGATGGTTGTTATAGTTCTTCAGGTTTCAGCTCCGTACAGTACAACTGTCCTAACGTTTGTATTGAAGATTGTGAATTTGATGTTGGTTGGCAGCTGTTTGAATTTCCATATGTTCTTCAATGGTAGGAATGCAACCCTTGCTTTGCCAATCCTCGCCTTTACGTCTGCATCTGATCCTCCTAGTTAATCATTGGTGCTTCCAATGTACGCGTAGGATTCTACATCTTGCAGAGTTTCGCCATCAATTGTGATTGGGTTGGTGTTCTTCGTGTTGTATTTGAGGATCTTGGTTTTCCCCTTGTGTATGTTGAGGCCTACTGATGCAGAAACTGCTGCTACACTGTCTGTCTTTATCTGCATTTGTTCATGTGTATGCGATAGGAGGGCTAGGTCATCTGCGAAGTCCAAATCATCTAATTGGTTCTGAGCTGTCCATTGTTTTCCGTGTTTTCCTTCAGATGTCGAGGTCTTCATAATCCAGTCAACCACCAGAAAAAAGAGGAAGGGGAGAGTAGACAGCATTGTCTAGCTTACTATAAAATAACACTAACCCTAAGCATAGACGATATAATTTGCGGAATAAAAATGGATTTGTACGGTGAAAGGTATAGAATCATTTTGAAACTCGCAATCTAAAGGATACTAATGCGCGGATGTATTTGTGTTATTGAAACTGATTCTGAACCATATTACACGTGTTTAACCGTTAGTTATGGAAATAGTGCAAAACATGGATTGGTACTATGTCTTAGCTTGGTCATCCCATGTCGACTGTATATATTTGTATTAGGGAATTAAAGTAATTTGACTTGATATATGTATAACAAATGATTGTTCATACACAAAATTGAAGATCAATAAGGAATCAGTAGTAATATTTCAGTCCTATCCATCATAATACAGAGGACATAATTAAACTATTGAAATTCTGAATAGCTATTTCTCAAACTAATTTCTTTATGAATTACCGAATTTAAAATACAAAAATAATTGAAAAAAGCTGAGATTCATAGTGGTGACCCAATGTTCTGTACACTTTAGTTATCGACGAGATGGTTACTACGACTTATCCGGACTTAGTTAAATCTATTGAGGAAAGCACCCAACTGAGTCACAAGACAAGCCATCACATGGAATCCTCAGGTCGAAAGGAAAAGAGGAAGACCAAAGAACACATTATGCCAAGATATAGAGACAGACATGAGAAAAATGAACAAAAATTGAACAGAACTGGAAAGGAAGACCCAGGACAGAATGAATTGGAGAATGCTGGTCAGCGGCCTATGCTCCATTGGGAGTAACAGGCGTAAGTAAGTAAGTATGTTAAATCTAACGATATATGTTAATGACGTCTCAAATGCATATAACCCACGGGTGTGGCCAACAGTCAAAATTAACAGCTTACAGTAACCCGTATGCATGTTGAAAATAGAAATTATACTCAACTTCTGGCAGCTTTCTATTATTATGAATTTTAATATTATGGATGTTATTCAGTAGAATAATAGTCTGTAAACAAGAAATTTCTAAATTGATGTTTAAATTTTCCTAAGAAATCATTCATCAGCACTACATTAGAATGTTTTGTTAAGGGGGCACTCTCCGAGCTTTTGAAATATAAAGATCTAATCTACAAGACAGTGGAGGAACGTTAGGAGATGCCGTACCATGGTAAGTGATGACAAAAAATAGGTTCATACAGCATTTCATCCCCCCAGAAAATCCGTGAACCCATGTGCACTATCGATTTGGAATTAGGGTTTTTCAACTCCTCTAAGTAAATACTCCACATCGACCGACTCAGTATGAGCGCTTAATATTCGGTTTTCTTACTTTCAATTTCTATAAACAACAGTTCTGCCGTGAGAAGGCAGTGAGTAGGACTTCCTTGAAAGTGATTGTATATGCGTGTCCATGTGAGAGCATTACGAGAGAGAGCTAACTTTCTTCACCCTAAAACGTACCGTAGTTTTCTCTTTGTTTGTTTTTTTTTGTAAATTTAATTTGACATGAATGTGAAGTTATGTATGAATAAAATGTGAGAAAAATAATTTAGGAACCATGATAAAAATAATCTATTCAATACAACTAATTCATAATAGCTTACCTTCAGTTTTTATTTTTAAATTAGTTCGAACTAAAGCAAAAAGTGTTGCATTGAACATGACAGTTCCATCACTATTCAATGGCATATTCATACGTACTAAAGTCTGAAACAAAAATATTCAAATATTGATGTAAAGAATGGAAATAAGATGATTGATAGATATTAATAATGATATACATAGAAATATCATCAGAAAGGGGTTTCGATGGATATTATAGTATTTTAATAGATGAACTTGTAAGTCAATTGAAGCTAGTCCACCATAAAAAACCTGGAAGCACTGGATAGACTTTTCGTCCTGACGTGAGACTCCTCTTCAGAAGTGTGCATCCACGATGTCGCTTACGGGATTCGAGGCCAGCGTTTATCAGTCTTGCGCGCGAACGATCAACCTTTACATTACTGAGCTAGCCGGTATTAATGTTTAACTTCAACTAATCCACGAAACTGAGTGACACATCCACCATTATGTTCAGTGAGTCACTATCTCACAACAGACTCAGTTGAATTCCATTTGTCACTGCTTCTCACTAGAACTCCAGGAAATACCTCCTAGAGCCAGTCACTAGTGAGCATAGGATGATTATCATCAGAAAGTGCTTTTTTCTGGGTATTGTAGTCTTCAAATAGTTGAGTTTGTGAGTCAATTGAAGTTTCAGTGAGTTACAATCTATCAATAGACCCGGTTGAACTCCACTAGTCTCTGCTTCATAATGAAAGATTAGAAGCAGATTTTAAATTTCTTATCAGTTAATGAATTCTTTATCAACGATCAAAATGTAAACAAAAAAAGATAATAAGGTTAGAGATATGGGAACTAGGATAAGTACACTGATATTAAAGTAATATTTATTTTAATATCAGATAGGTTTTGTAGATATTATAGTAATTTCAATGGTTAAGATCATGAGTCAGTCGAAGCTAGACAACCCAGTAGGTTCTGAGGTCGAATCACACAGGGGGCGTGGTCGTGGATGCGCACTGCTGAGGAGTCCCACAATAAGACGAAACGGCCGTCCACTGCTTCCAGGTTTTTCATGGTGGTCTAGCTTCAATTGACACATGATCTTAACCATTGAAGTTAATATTTATTTCACAGTTGTATATGATGTGAAAACACCACTAATAGACACTTTAAATGCTTTTTTTAATAGGTATAGTTTACTGTCTTAAATCAACGAATCTTATTAAAAACAATTCAATTCAAATTAACTGATATTCATTTGATCCTCAAAATATTTTCATTCGAAGGTGATTATGCATGTAATTTCATTAAAATCACTAATTGATCAAAGTTAAATACAACCACTGAAATCCTGGAACCATTGGACATCTATTTCGTCTGAATATGATTGTATGAATCAATTTTATAGGTTGAAAGTAGTATATTCCACATACATTGAATTTTAAAATAATGACAATATGTATCATTGGTAAAATATAAAAATCTATACAAGAAAGGGATAAGAGAAAATTCCTTTGTCTTGTATATATAAGTCTCTTTTTTGATTAAGTTGATGCTCATTGTTTTTGGTAATATAGAGAATGGATAATCCTATGCCTTTGGATAAATTGCTGTAGACTTAATAAACATTTGAGAAACCAACATCTTAATACTACATCCATTGTCACTTAGGTGGTAAGGAATGATTGTTTATTGACTTAGTGACAATTCTTGTTAAATAAAGCAGTTCATGTATGTTGAAACCCATAAAGAAAAAACCTGGAAGATACATGACTATACTGAATAATGTTTGACATTCCACATAACAGTAACAAGGATCACATGCACAGCATACGGATTAAGTTAAAGTCGGATGAGAATTCAAAAGCCATCAAAGTAGATAAAATAACCCAAGTATTCTAATTCTGACAAAGAATGATTACATAGATACAATGAATTGTATACTGGCGGATCAGACTGAATTCCTAAAACTTGCATTATGTAAGATTGGTTCTTATCTAACTATAACACATTAAAACCTCTGGAATAATCACAGATTTCTGATTCTGTTACGTACTTAAATATTACGAGACACCTACTTGACGACTTTATGACCTACTGAAGGTTCAAAATCTTTGGGTACATGATTCTGGAAATGTCAAACTCAATGTACCAATCGATAACGAAATATTTGGTAAAACTATTGAAAATATTACAATGGAAATGAATTAAACGCTATGCTAAAGGTGAGTAGAAACGTTTAGACGTGGTAAAATGTACGAATGTATGGAAAAAATTGTTTTATGTCTGAATGTGACAACATATATGACATCACACGAGTTCAGAAATATTCACCATTTGTGTATTAAGGAATGTACGATATATTATGCTGGTTATATTCCGTAATCTGAAATATTTTATTGCGTACATCTCGCGAATCTCCCTCTTGTCTACTTTTATTTAAATGATGTTCTCAATTTAAATTTGTACTTTTGATAAGTCATCAGTATAAAATTAAAAGTCCTTTAATAGAACAGTGCATTTGACGCCGTAGACCGCAAGATTCTGTGGCAATGTCTGCCATTGAAGGGCATACCTCAGAAGTACATAAATCTTGTAAAGGCTCTTTACTCGAACACTACTAATCGAGTGAGAGCTTATGGCGAACTGTCATCTGATTTTGCAATCTCAAGTGGTGTCCGTCAAGGCTGTCCACATTCTCCATTTTTCTTCAACTTCATCATAGATCTACTGATCGAAATAACATTCTCGTCGACTGAATCCTCGGGTATTGATCTCCTTCCAGGAGGTCCACTTATCGACTTAGAATACGCAGATGACATAGTCTTGTTTGGTCAAGACGCTGATAAAATGCAGAGTCTTATGGTAGCACTAAGCAACGATGCCAGAATGTTTGAAATGCGCTTATATATGTCAACATCAGTAGCATACACTACATTATGATTTACATCTGTTCAATATTCAATAAAGTCTTCAGGTATGATCATATTATGAACGAATAATATAGTCAGTGAAAATAAAGTTATTATCTTTGAAATGTTGATCACTGTCGAAATGAATGTAATCCCAATGATTAACTGAATCACTTCCTTCAAGTTGTATCAAACATATAGTGGTCAAAGACATTTTATATATATAGTTTTATGAAGCTTTTTCTCAGTTTAATTTGTGTACACCAAGAAATGATCATTTGTATGGTTAATTGAAGAGAATTGATATTTGTACTAGATCATATGATTGAATAGATTTATTGTTACAAGATGATACAAAATCTATGATATCTTTTAATAATGCTTGGATTCATAAATGATTATATAGACTTCCAGTAATAAAGTGATTAATTAATGTAATCAAATGAAGTATCATACAGTTCTGTTATGCTTTGAATGTATAGGTCTTAGTTTTGGCGGTTAGGTTAAAACGATCAAAGTATGAAGGTCATATGATTACAAGGTGTATAGTGCCAGCTTAATTACTGTAATGCATAATAGATGTACTTATTAATGCTTTCTTATTAAATCATTCCATATTACATAATGAAGTTGCTTTGTTATTTTTTGTTCACAGTTGTGTTAATGTGACTTCCTATAAGATTGTATATGTTTATTTGGATAATTAATCAATGAGTTTATTACTTAAAACATAATTATGAAACATAATCTGACCTTATTAATTAATGTAAAATTGTTACTATCAAAGTTTAATTAGTATAGAAAGCTTAATGTTGAATAAGATCAATGATGAATAATTCAAGAACTTGAATAGTTAGACAAACAAACAAAAAAAAACAGAACTTAATTAAGTCAGCAATTCATATTAATCTTATAAATTATTTAAAGAAATACCTTTTTCCTTTGTAGAGATATCATTAACTCTTCTGATGAATATTATTTATTTGAACATAGAAATATTGGTACAACAAGGCACCAAATATGTATGCGCCACATATTTTCATTATCATTATATTTCGGTGTGGGCTGTGATACTGCCCGAGTGCACAGACCGAAGCAAGTGGTTTTCTTAGGGGGCCACACCCCAAGCCTCTGACCTAAAGGTCTAACCCACAAGGCAGTGGAGCATCGTAAGGAGATGCTGTTCCATGGTAGCCGATGACCAAGAAACTGGTTCATACGTCATTTGTTCCCGCAGGATACTGGAGCCCATGTGCACCAATGGTTTCGGATCCGGTTAAAGCATCGGACATTCGCTTTTCTTCCTCTCAATTTCGTAAACAACACCCCCGCCACGTGAAGGTAGTGAGTAGGACTTCCCTGGCAGAGGCTATATACGCGTGGCCGTGTGGGAGCATTTCGAGGAGGGTGGGCCCACCACACTCTCAGCCCTACCAGGGCATTTGGGGGTAATGAATATTATAAATGAGGTCTATTATATACATATTTTAATAGGCTTGGTACAATTCTCTAAATAAAGGTCAATTGTTCTAGATATATTGTAATTGTAAATGTATTTTAAAGAAAACAGAGAACTCTTAGAAGGAACCAGATATGACCTATCAATGGAAAGTATACTCTCCGAGTCTGTTTTGTAAGATCGTTATACAAATTGTACTCATTAATGAAAGTTTGAGCAGCATACATTATTTTCATTTCTTGTAATAAATGAAGGAAACGTCAGTTTTATTTAAAATAGCTACTTTACGTACGTACGAAGGTTTATGTTGTTGACTGACTGACTGACTCACTAACTGACTTTACTCATAAACTCATAGGATTATCCATAATATGTAGATACAACAATAAATGACATATATTACTGTAAAACTTCTAAAATGAAAATGTAAATTTATTAGTATAAGGAAACTTGAGTTAACATGTTAGTTAGTTAACTATTAAGCTTATTAGTTAAGCTTTCCACTGGAGTGTGCATTGCTTACATCTTCATAAGTAGTATATAACGCTAATAAGGAATAGAATGTCGGGCAGCAGAAGATCGAGGTGGAAAGAACGTGAACATAAAGCAATTGGTATGAAAATGCAGAAACTATGAGTCCGAGACGATTGATTGATCTTTGCAAAAGGAATAGTCAAGTTTGAAACAATTGATTGACATTTTGCAAATTAAGTATCTACTGTATGGTTCTCAGATTTTACTAAGATGTTCTGTACTTTTGTATTAAAATACACCTGACTGTCCCAACTTGTGTTCTCGTTCACTATACTAGTAATAGTAGAACTAATCGTCGTCGTAGTAGTCATAGTAGCGGAAATTGAATTAGAACAAAGTAAATTCTTAATTTTCTAATAACAATTGAGAACTAGATGATCAAAGGATTGATTTACAGCTTCAGTTATTTAGTGATAAATGAAATAAGAAAAGAACAAGGTAATATTTTGTTCAATGAAGAATACTGATAGTTTCAAATAAATTGAGCATTGAGTGGAAAGTTGTATTTCTGAAGTTTCGTGACTCAGTGTAAGACACTTCTTCAAAGTTGCGTTATTCATTTACTCTGAAGAAGTGACTTATATTCAATCGCAAAACGTCAGAAATACAACTTCTCTACTCATTGGGATATAACAAAAACTATATTGATTATTATATTATCTATTATTTACACATAACCTGTGTTACATCTGAACGAAGAATAAATGAATAGCAATCGCTAGGAATTATTTATGGGCTTTCATTACATATATTCTTAATGGATAATTACTAATTAAATCATAAGCTTTCATTTGACCTATTAACTAATGTTATACGATTTACGATTCTTAATATATTCCCAGTCTATTAGTTACAGTCTATCACACTCACAGACACTTTTGTTTTGATCTTGTGAAATACCTGACGTCAGAAGGTTAAGAAGATTGAAGGAAAAAGAACAAGAACAAAGAATGAGTGGTGCGGAACCTTGTACAAATATGTATATTCTATTTGATGGTACGATGTGGTCTGTTTGGTTAGTATATATAAGTCCAGTATGTTTGAAATAAATAATCCATATCTCAAAGGCTGAGATTGATGTTCTGAACTTTAACAGGCAGAGCTAGTCAGCAAGTGAGCCCGTTAAGAACTCTAGACTACTCTGCAGGGATTTTTTGCGTCACTGTTCCAGCCGATAAATCTTTATTCTCTAATTGGCGATATCATTACGTTATATATTGAAGGGTCACAAATCCACAAGTTATAACGAAATTCAAATTTCCGTAGGATGAATAAACATTATTACATTTTGTGTCATCATGAATCTATATACTAACTAGTCCACAATCTCTAAACCAACATGGTTGTTTGAAAATAATACCTTAAACACATTTAAACAACTGAATGACATTTACAACTGTCAAATATTCAAGAATTCAATACATTTTTTTAAATTGAATACACTTACTACACATGCAGTTCGATGAGGACATAATTTACCAAAACCTAATGGAGGTGATATTTTACGAAGGAGTGTAACTACATCAAGATGTTTAATTCTTCCTCTAAAATGAATCAAATCAAATGTATGTTCATGAATAAATGTATATATAGTATAATACATTGTAATAGACAGTAAGAAATAACATCAAATTGTAGGCAATTTAAAAACTAAATGTAGTGACCATAGGGTAATAAAAAGTCTTAATCGGATATTACTGGTTAGCATTTTTTTAGCGAGTTAGTTTTCTACGGGATGGGGTCGCTAACCCCATGCCCCACCCTCCTCCTTTATCCAGCCTTGGGACCGGCAGTAGCCGCCGGAGGGACTCCAGTCGGAATTTTAATCGGATATTATAACATATTAAATTCATTTTTATTTTCGTTGGTTAAATCTTCCCATTAATGTTTAAGACTACAATTGATCAATCTCTTATTGGTATATACATGCATCCTGTGCGAATTGTCTTGATATTACGTTCAATGAAATAGGATGAGACGCGTGTGCTGAATTCCACTGTTGCCACAGTTGCATTAATTGTTTTTGATGCTAAGGCACAACGCACATGTGATCAACGCTCATCATTATATAATTATCACTTATAAAGCGTTAACTTCAGTCGCATTTATATGAAAAAATTGTACGGAAATTGGGGTAGGATGTATTTTGAACATATATAAGTTCAAAGTATTTTCCATTGTGATCAAACATGGGACGCTAAATACGTTTTAGTAAAAAAAGGTTCATTAGGTTTACGTATATAGAACGTAACAGGGCCAAACGTTTTATGATCAGAATAGGGTTTGTGGATACTGTAATAATTTTAATAGTTGAATTCATAAGTCGATGTAAGCTAGACCACCATTGAAAACTTGGAAGCACTGGACGACCGTTTCATCCTAGTATGGGACTCCTGAGCAGTGCGAATCCATGATCGTCTATTAAAGGGAATCAAACCTAGCACTTCCGGTCTCGTGCGTGAACTCTTAACCTTTAGACTACTGAGCATCCAACGATGTTAATGTCTAACTTCAGTTGATTACGCATGCGCGGTCGTGAATGCGCACTGCCGAGGAGTTCCATACTAGGATGAAAAGGCCGTCCAATGCTTCTACACTTTTTAAACGCTAATAATCTCTTTGAAATAAACAACACATTAACATTTAAACATTCTTAAGGGTCCTTAGATCCGCAAAACCAAACTCATAAAACATATTTGGTTCATGAATCCATGAATATATTTAACGCCTGTTTAGTTTGCTTTGACTCAATAATATCCAAGTCCAATTTGTCATCATATGACTATGGAAGCAAATGTTCTAGCATCCTTATTGATTGAAATGATAGCTTTGTAACAATCACAGGAAAAATTTTTTTACTATTTGTAAGTTAGCGCTAAGAATCATTCAGATACGTGCAGCTCTGAGACACCAGATCAAAATGTGGATCAACCCGGTTAATATTACTGAACTTATGTCTTTAAAGATTTATGAGATCTGTACTATGAACAGTAATATTTTCCTTTGATTCAGGTTGGTTATAATCTTTTCAAATACAATATTCAGATAATGACAAACTAAATGTTAATAATAAACAACCAAGACCGAGGTTGACAGGACAAACAGTGAGTTATATATACCCGAAATGTGTCCTGATGATGTTGTTGTTCAGAAGCACAAAAAAGCTCCATGATTAAATCAATTAGCTTAGAGAACGAAACTCCATCAAAATCATCCACCTGAGAGCTTATGGCGAACTGTCATCAGAATTGATTACCTCAGGTAATGTTCGTCAGGGCTACCAACTCTCTCCATTCTTGTTTAACTTACTCGTTGAAATGCTTCTAGAGATGACACTATCATCATCTAAATTTCCAGGAGTTGAACTTTCTCCAGGAGATTCACTTGTTGACTTGGAATATGCCGATGACATAGTTCTATTTGGTGAAGACGCTGACAAAATGAATAGTCTTCTAACCACTCTAAACGACAATGCAAGCATGTTCGGGATGCGATTCTCGCCCTCGAAATGTAAAATGTTGCTTCAGGATTGGGTTGCATCGACACCCGAACTAATGATAGGGAGTGAAGTAGTTGAGCGTGTCGACCACTTCACTTATCTTGGAAGTCTCATCAGCCCTTGTGGTCTGGTGTGTGACGAAATCTCAGCACGGATACAGAAGGCCCTATTAGCTTTTGCCAACTTGCGTCATTTATGGCGTAGGTGAGATATCCGTCTACCAACGAAAGGACGTGTTTACTACACAGCAGTTCGTTCTGTCCTACTTTATGGCTGTGAAACATGGCCAATAAGAGTTGAGAATATTCTTAGGTTACTAGTATTCGATCAAAGGTGTCTTCGAAGCATTACTCGTCTATCCTGGGACTACCGAGTAAGTAATGTGATTGTTAGGGAACGAGTACTAGGTAAGAATGGAAAATCATTTGGTCAAGTAGTGAAACTTCATCAGTTGAGATGGCTGAGACACGTGTTACATATGCCCAACCGCCGACTGCTCCGATGTGCGAATCAATTTGTATTATAATTACAGTAAAAATATCATAAATATGTATAGCTTACTTTGCCTCAGGATCATATTCTGACCATAAACGTATAAATTCATCTAAATGATGTGGACCTAATATTGACCAATCTCGTGTTAAATAATCAAAATTATCCATTATAACAGCAACAAATAAATTGATAATCTAAAATAATCAATTATAATAATGATAATAATCATCATTAGAAAAACATGTAACAGTATATGAAAAAAATGTAATTAGCATATAGAGTAGGATGAATAACAAAGTAGATGGCTATAAAAAACGGTGTTATAGTAGTTTGGAACTTCCATAACCTACAGACATTTAAATTCATTTGATGTTGGTTTACTTGTATCTTCCCATTACTATTTAGGACTGCAAATGATTAGTCTCTTGTTGGCGTATACGTGTATCTTGTGCAGATTGCCTCGATATAGCCTTAACTTATCAGTTTTTTAAGTAAAGGTGGATAGTGACTAGCAATGGAATCCAGAATGACGCGCGTTTCGTCCTATTTGGGACTCGTCAACTGCAGTCCTAAATCACAATGGGAAGATACAAGTAAACAACATCAGGTGAATTTAAGACTTCATCCTTTTGCACAAGCAGGTGGATATCACGACTCAGTAGCTAAGTGGATAACGTGATGATGTTTGAAGCGAACGGTACTGAGTTCGAGTCCCACAATGAACGTCAACCTTGAGGTGCAGGTACATCAAGGTGACGAATCCCAAACAGAACGAAACGCGCGTCAAACTGGATTCCACTGACATTTGACTTAATCAAATCTAGAACATCCCACTCTCAAGAAGTAGTATATTTCTGTCGGGTTTAAAAAAATAAAATGTCATTTTCTTCACTGATTAAAATCACGACTCAATTGAAGCTAGACCACCATGGAAAACCTGGAAGTACTGGACGGACGTTTCGTCCGAGTATGGGACTCCTCAGTAGTGCGCATTCACGATCCTGCCCCTCGCAAGATTCGAACCCAAGACCTATCGGTTTTGCGCCAGGCGATTTACCAACTAGACCGCTGAGCCGGCATCCGACGGTGTTAATGTTTAACTTCAACCAATCCACAAAGTTGCGGCTGTCCAGTGCTTCCAGGTTTTCCATGGTGGTCTAGCTTCAATTGACTCATGATTTCAACCAGTGAAATTTCTAAAAATCTCTACAAAACCCATTCTGGTCATTTTTTTGTTCATTCGAGATTTAATACCTTTCCAACGTTGAAGAACTAGTCAATAGAACATTTTCATCACAATTGGGCAATTCAAAATAACATAAACT
Source organism: Schistosoma intercalatum (assembly GCA_944470365.2). NCBI lineage: Eukaryota > Metazoa > Platyhelminthes > Trematoda > Strigeidida > Schistosomatidae > Schistosoma > Schistosoma intercalatum. The sequence continues at coordinate 2,492,344 of OX103726.1, forward strand.
ATAAATACTTCTTAAAGTTAGACCGATAGTTTCAGGTGTCCTTATCCAAAAATGATCCTTGGATCATTGAAGCTGGGATCTAAATCATTTATATCTACAAATTAATAGATTCTTCAATTCAATACAATTAGAACTGAATAGTTTACTTTAACTATTAGTTTAAGCATATGAAATACATAGAAAAGGAACTTACAAGAAATGAACAAACCATATAGAAAGAAATAAAATATGGATAGGCAAAATTTGATCCACATGTTGCACGTGGTCCATTATATCCTAATTCATCTAATTTCTTCCAACTAATTGTTCTTTCATCAAACTCTTCAATAGATGAATGAATAAGTTGATTATGAATTGGTTTTAATGATGAAGATAATGATAATTGTGTTGAAATGATAGGAAATGTTTCATTTTTATCATTTATTTCTCTACTTTGTCTATATCTACTTATCAATTCTGATGAATAAACAATATCATCTGGAGGATGTATATTTTCAACTGATGAAAACGATGAAGAAGAAGAAGAAGACCGGTCCTTTTCTATTGTAGGATTATCTAATCCAAGTATTGTGGAAGGATGTGAATAAGTAAATAAGGAATTCTGATTATTATCCATTAATCCATTATTCAATGCATCCCAAATAGAATGATTATCTCGTTCATGATGATAAAATGACACTGATGGTTGATTATATTCTGTTGAATCATCTATAGATGTTACAAAAGGTGTCGAAACTTTTGTTGAATTATTACCATTTTGTTTTATCAAAATATATTGTGTTGATGTAGTATTCATTAAAATAATATGTTGTTGTTCATCTAAAAAACTTCGTATAGCTTTCATTTCAGTATCTGAATATCGATCACATTTGACAGTGTGATCTAAAATAAAAGAGAATTAATAAGCAAAACAGTAGAGTACAACCGGGTCAGTTGTGAGATAGTTACTTACTGATGAAAATGCAGAATGTGTCGCTCAATTTTGTGGATTAGTTGAAGTTAGACATTAACACCATTGGATGCCGTTTGGTTCAGTGGTCTGGAGGTTAAGTGTTCGCGCGCGAGACCGATAGGTCATGGGTTCGAATCCCGTGAGATGGGGTCGTGGATGCGCACCGCTGAAGAGTCCCACAATATGACGAAACGGCGATCCAGTGCTTCCAAGTTTTCCATGATTGTCTATCTTCAATTAACTCATGATCTCAACAATTGAAATATCATATAGTCTAGACACTAATTAATAGAATATAATTTCAAGTTTTGAAATTAGGTTAATGTTCAACGAAATGTGAATTTTAGAACCTGTTGTTCAGTTTTTTTAAAATTTTTTGTAGACCCAAGTATTTCCAAATGTCATGACTACAAATTGAAATCTACGGAATGTTATTTATATTAAATAGATCTAAGAATAAAAATGCCACACAATGAAACAGAACTGGTGAAATTTGTTATAGAGTTGAAGTTATTCCTAGTTAAATTAATTAGTGATGAAATTCACCTTCGAACTTCAATATTATCATACTAATTCATCATATCAGTTTGGATGTTATGATTATGGTGAACGGGGCATGATTCTAGTATGTGGAGAATAACATTTTTTTTGACAACAGTAACCTGAAAGTATACGATAAAAGGTTTTTCATACAATGGAATAACTATGAGAAGTATGTCGCATGTTTTAGTGACGCATACTTCTCGATAACTCAATGATGAGAAGATTATTTATAAGTAATCTAGAAATAAAATGAAATCCCTATATTCCTCAGTACGTCAGTAACAGCGTAGAACGCCGTACGTACGTACATTAGTTCAAGTTACCATACCACATTAGAACAGAGATACAATTGTCGACTTAAATCCCATAGTGGTAGACGTAGTAAAGGTAAAAGAAGTAATCGGAAACATTAGGGTTTGAAGATGTTATTGAAGGAGTATAATCCAGTGAAATAAATTTGGAAAGAAAGAAAATAAGGGGATAAGAAGAGTTCAGAAGATTAACATTTGGGAGAACACAAAGTCTGGATGCACCTGCGCTACTGAAAACTATTTTGTGTCGTCACATTCAAGGTCATTAACCATCGACTATATTCCTCAATTATAGTTTGTATAATCATAAGAGAAAGAAGAACACCATGAACGATTTACAAGCTACATATTAGTTCCGTACTTAAATTTTCAACTCTTCTGACCGTGAATCCTCAATAATGTTGTAGTGACCTACTTTTATCAAGAGAACGCGATTGGTTTAATGAAAACAATTATTATTATAGCCGATTGTATCAGTGATTGTTTTACTGTATTTGTTTGTTTAACTGTACTAAAGACATTCATTATTCTTCCATTCTTCCCTCCATTGATTGTTACCTTGCACGAACTCACGTTTGCTCAGTAAATCCGCTTGTACTGCTTTGGTACGATCTCTGTATTCTGTCGATACCACGAGATCACCAACAAAATATACTTAGCTACAACCTTCAATTGCCTTCTGATAATTGGTACGCAACCTTCCCGTAGTGGTGATCATAGTCAACAGCGATTCGACCTTACGCTACAATGTCAACAGTTTGTTTTCAATGAACTTACCATTAACACAACTTAACATTATTTCTTGCCAAGCTTCACCAGTTGCAGAACGAAATAACACTAACAATGATTGAGGAAATGTTTGAAAATTATTATTACGATTTATTGAACTATCTGGATTGATTAATGCAATTTTACCAAACATTTGCATTCCAATTACAGCGTATATAAAAAATAACATGATGATCAGTAGAGCAACATAAGGTAATGCCTATAAATGAGTTATAGAAAAAAAGTGTAAAAACATTTTATACGTCTTTGTATTCAATCAAGCAATAATCATAAAATCAGTATATCTCTCAATAGTAAGCAGTTATCATCAAAGTATTATCTAATACTTTAAAACAAAATTTGATGGTGTCTGGTAATGAAATCCAGGACTAGTGTTTCATTCTACTTGAGATTCGTCAGATGAATGTGCCTGCATTCCAGTGGTGATATTTACACCAACATAACAGCTAGAGGTTTTTGTTTCAGCTAGTTTAAGCGCGTTATTCAATTAGTGACTGAGTCTAGTTATCAAAATATGTTCCAGAGTTCACTGATAATCAGTATCAACTTTACCTAAAAATCCTTATAACTAAATGATGATATCGAAACAACTTTCTCAGTACGCAAATGTGACTGATCACTAACTATCTTCAACATCAACAATATGATGCTCTAAATACTTACAAGTTAATTAAAGTAATCGATGGTTTTTAATAGGCAAAGATGGAATGTGGCTATTAGTGCAATCCAAACAGGACGAAATGCGCGTCATGGATTTACTTATAATACAATACATCACCTAAAACTATTAGGATATTTAGAAATCAATTCTAGTAATGTTTACAAGACGTGTGGTTGAGAAAACACTGAAATCATGTTAGACTTGAGTTTCACGGTCATGGCTGGTGTTAGGTATGCTGAGGAATATACCAATCATTATCATGTTAAGTCTAATGATGTCCTTGGACTCTAAATGGGCATTCCCTATTGGCCATTATTTATTTCGCTTGTTAAATATTGTGTAAATGTTGTTTTCTATTTTTATGGTACGATGTGGTCAGTTTAGTTGGTATATAAATAGAGTATGTTTGATTCATCCGTTATTCTCTAACACGAATTACCTCGATAGAAATATATGACGGTTGCTGGCATATATATATATCGATGTCAATAAGAAATACGATCTAACTGGAGTCACATATAAGGCAACTCAAGTCAGGCCTTTTTCATCAGAAAATAGCTTATTTAAAGCTCAAATTGTTGACAAAAAAATCGTGGGTGCGCACAGTAGGACGTCCGTCCAGTGCTTTTAGGTTTTTTATGGTGGTCTAGCTTCAATTGACTCATGATTTCAACTACTGAAATCATTATAATATCCACAAAAGCACTTGGTATTAATCAGCATTTGCTCTTTAGTGACCGGCTCCAAGAAGTACTTCCTGGAGTTCTAGTGAGAAGCAGTGACCAGTGGAGTTCAATCGGGTCTGTTATGAGATAGTAACTCATTGAAGATAATAGTGAATATATTACTCTATTTCGTGGGTTAGTTGAAGTTGGAGATTAACACCATAGGATGTCAACTCAGTGGTCTAGAGATTAATCGTTCACACGTGAAACGGATACGTCCTAGATTCAACTCTCGCGTGACGGGATCGTGGATGCTTACTTCTGAGGAATGCCACATCAGGACGAAACGACTGTTCAATGATTCAAGGTTTCGCATGATGGTCTAGCTTCATTTGACTGATGATCTGAACTATTTAAAAAATGTATTATAATAATTATTACTAAAAAATAAACACGATATATACCTGAAATGATTTAACAAATGTCCATAGAAGTGTTCGTATACCTTCACCACGATTTAATAATTTAACCAATCGCATTACACGGAATAAACGAAAAAAGTTTATACTGATGAATTTTGAATTCGCCTTTTAAAAAAACAAAACAAAACGAGAAATAGATGTAAACTATATTAGATGATGAAAGAATACAATTTATAATGTTTACCATGGCAACAATGTGACAGCAAAAGTACTGTGATAATTGAAATGGATAAAATTAAAATATAATTGAACTTTTCATTCGTTCAAATATTTTATGTTCATCTTGGTTACATAAATCTAGGGACGCCAGTTTAATTCACTCAAAATTGTAAATGTGTTTTAAGATATTGAGAGACTTTGAAACTGTATTTCGTCTTAGTTTACTGACGTCGGCTAGCCTTACCTTTATTCTTGACAAAATCGATATTTCTGATGAGATTACAATCTATCTCACCTGATTTTACAATATGAAACATTTAGCCGGTTACAGTTCAAATTGTTCCGGGGCTTATAAAATGTGATTTGTTATTGTGGAAATAACTAATCTATCAGCAGAATAAAATAATTGGCAAAGAGAAGTTTCAGGAAAAGCGGATGTGTATAAGATTTAAATTTAATAATCTGTATCTTGAATGCTCAGAATCACTCATAGTGTTACTGACAGTAGGACTGGTTAGTTCATTCTTAAATCTTCCAGTCACATTATCAATTTTAATCAATCACATCACTATAAGAGTCTATTCAGTGACTCATATTGCTCTATCAATGGAAGGAAAACTTCATGACAAAGTATTCCAATCCTATTTTATTATACTATAATGTTTGTTAAAACTTGAAAAATAATCTTTCTAGCCGTTTTAACTCAATATAAAATATACAAACAAGATATCTAATAAATAACTAGTTGTAATCATGAGTCAATTGAAGCTAGACCACCATAGAAAACCTGTAAGCACTAGCCGGTAGTTTCTTCTCATTGTGGGACTCCTCAGCACTGCGTATCCACGATCCTATCCTCCAAGAGATTCGAACCCATGACCTATCAGTCTCGCGCGCGAGCACCTAACCATTAGACCACCAAGCCGGAATTTAACGGTGTTAATGTCTAACTTCAACTAATCCACGAAATTGAACGGCACAACCACCATTGTCTTCAGTATGTTGCCATCTCATAAAAGACCTAGTTGAACTCCATTGGTCACTGCTTCTCATTAGAACTCCAGGAAATACCACTTGGAACCAGTCACTAGTGAGCATATATATTGATTTATATCAGAAGGGGTGTTTTTGTGGATATTATGTAATTTTAACAGTTGATTCTTATTAAACATTTCAAGATCCAAACAAAAAAACTTACAGCAAGATGTGACATATTAATATCAACGAAACTACCAACAACAATGATGAAATCGAATACATTCCATGGATCACTAAAATAATTCTAGATAAGGTGATCAAAACAAAACAAAAAGCAGATTATTTATTGATTTTTAATAACATGTAAAACGTCCATATCCATGACAGGTTAAATTAATTAACAGGGTGATTTAACAAAAATATAAATCATCTAGTATTGTGATGTATGCTACTTATATTTGAAGGTATTTGAAGATAAAACACCAGTCGGAAGTGGAATGTCTGCGAACAAAAGATTGATAAGAGGAGAGAGGAAAGAAAACGTAAGTTATCAAGATAACAACAGCAATCAAGGAACAATGAAGCTTGTAAGAGACGATTCCAAGATGATGTGTATATCATGTATTTGATGTATAATTTTCACTTTTTGCTAAACCTTTAAGTGATCGTGCAATAAAAAGTAAAATTGTCTTCTCCCAACTAAGTTCTCCTTCATTATAGTAAGATGAGGCTTATTTTCATATGTTGTATAGCATGGTTTATCTAATGGAAAACTAACATATAAATATAATTGTATGGTTGTAGAGATTGTTAAGTTTTTGATTGAGATCATGAATCCATAGATTTTTGACCACAGTTGAAAACCTAGAAATACAGGACGACCGTTTCGTTCTAACATGGTATCCCTGAGGAGTGCAAATCCACGATCACGCTTACGGGATTCGAACCGAAGACCTTCAGTCTCGCGCGCGTGATCGCTTAACCTACTGGACCACTGAGGCGGCATCCAACGGTGTTAGTGTCTAAGTTCAACCAATCCACGATACCGTGCGACCATCTTCCATTGTCTGAGGTAGATACCTGTCTCTACCTAATACGGATTAGCTACACTGGATGTCAGCTCAGTGATTTAAATATTAAGAGTTCATGCTCGAGACTGAATGCTCTAGCTTCAAATCGCGCGTGTGAGATCGTGGATGTGTACTGCTCAGGAGTTCCATACTAGGAAGAAACGGTCATCCAGTATTTCAAGGTTTTCTATGGTGATCTTACATTGATCAATTCATGATCTCGATCGGTAACATATATTTCTATAACAGGAATTTCAATTCATTGTCTGAAACTATAAAGAACATAAATTATTAATGCAGTGTAATTATTAGGGTTAGTAATTGTTTTATTACAGATGGAAAACTAAACAATCGTATTATATCAAGTACTAATTATGGAATAGAATATTTAGAACTAATGAAGAGCTGAAGAAGAAGAAGAAGAAGAAGAAAAAGCAGAATAGATACAATCAGATTATTCGATTTCAAATGAAAATCATACTACAGATTTATAGTTTATCTTAACGAAATCAGTAATAAAAATGGTGCGTTTATTACTTCTACTCATAAGAGTATTGAAAAATCAATAAATGAAAATGTAACTATATTTTTATGCCAACTTCAAAACAACTGATTAACAACCCACTGAAAAAAACCCTCAGTAGATTAGTATTCTGTAATTACTTGGAAATGAACGATTAATGGTCGTCTTATTGCTCTAATTGAATCACTTCAATAAGATATCTTCATTCTGATATATATATATATATATATATAATCTACAAAGCATTGGAGCAACGTTAGGAGATGCAGCCAATCATGAACAACTGGTTCGTACGCCGTTTGTACCCTCGGGATCCTGAGGCTCATGTGCACTATTGGTTTGGAACCAAGATTTTCCAACTCCTGTAGATGGATCCTCCATATCCACCAACCCGGTTAAAGCGCCGGACATTCGCATCATGTTTAGAAGAATGAAAGTTTTTATCAGGATGGGGGTTGTGGAGAATATTACGTTTTTGATTGAGATCATGAACCGATTGTTGTTAGACCACCACCTTTGGAAACCTGGAAGCACTGGACGGCCGTTTCGTCCTATTGTGGGACTCCTCAGCAGTGCGCATCCACGATCCCGCTCGCCAAATTCGAACCAAGGGCACTCAGTCTGGCGCGCGAACGCTTAACCAACTGGATCACTGAGTCGACATCCAATGATGATAGTGTCTAACATCAACCAATCCACGAAATTGCGCGACCAACTTCCATTGTACTGAGGTAGATACCTGTCTTAACCCGACATGGATTAGCTCCACTGATCACGGCTTCTCACTAGAACTCCGAGTATTCCTTCACGAAGTTAGTCACTAGTGAGCACATGTTGATTATCAGTATGGGGGTTGTGGAGATTATTACGTTTTTGATTGAGATCATGAACCGTCCAGTGCTTTCAGGTTTCCAAAATTGGGGGTCTAACATCAATCTGTTCATGATCTCAATCAAAAATGAAATTTTTATCAACGTAAAATAGGTAATTAGAATTTCATAATATAAATATTGAAAATAATAAAAGACAAGAATGTATTTCGTGAATCATACGACTATACAAATCAATGTATCACATAATAATGCACCAATGTAAACAAATTGATACTATAGTATTCAATTACAGAGAAAACGGACCCAAGAAAATTAGTCATCCTGTAGTTGTGGTGATGGGATTCAGTATTTAGTTAAAGAAATAAAAAAAAATACAAACTTTTATTATGACTAACCTTGAAACCAAAAGCTGTTAACTTCAGCACGAACTCCACAGTAAATACACCAGTAAATATCATATTTAAATAGTCTAATGCATCTGCATAAGCATTTGGTTGTCCTTCAACCTATTGTATGATTGAAATAAAACAATCCTCAATCGGAATATTTACACAAAGAACAAAAAGTTACAAATCGCAACAGTCATACTGAGTTATTTGTTTGGGCTTAATTTTCAGAATGTAAAATTCCTATTGAGTATAGCATTATAAATGTATCTAATATCCCTTGGACTAGTATCAATGTGATACACAACATATTTATTTAGTGGAATCCAGGATTCGCGTTTTGTAACAATAAATATAAATTTCAATAATTAAGATCATGAGTCAACTGAAGCTAGACCACAATGAAAAACCTGGAAGCACTGGACGGTGGAACTCCTCAGCACTGCTCATGCATGACCAGTGCTTCCAGGTTTTCCATGATGGTTGTCTAGCTTCAATTGACCCGCATCTTAGAGTTGATGTTCACTCTAAGAGTTGAACTCAGTACCGTTCGCTTTATTCACCATCACGTTATCCATTTAACTACTGAGTCCTGATAGACACTTGTTTGTGCAATGGGGTGAAGTTTAAATTTACTTGGTATTGTTTACATCAATCATCCCATTGATGATTCAGATTACAATTGATCAGTTTCTTATTGACATATGTGTGCAAGTTGTGCTTAAAATGCTTATGAATTAAGTCAATATCAAGACAATATGCACAGTATCCATATAAATCAATAAATGACTGATCAATTGCAGTTCTAAACATCAATAGAAAAATTCAATCAAACAATACCAAGTGAATCCAATGGATAATTTTGTTAACAATTCGATCTTTGTCTCCAAACAACCAACTTTAGTTAATAGGGTGACAAACGTATATATATATATATATATATATATATATATATTATTATTATTATTATTATTATTATCAAAACATTTTAATGATTTGATTTACCGTCAATTAAAAACCTTTTAATTGATTATTTATATTTCATTAGAATTTTATACTATTTGTTGCTATATAGAATTAGTAGTCCTTCAAATTTAATCTGCTCATTATTATGTAACTATTGTATCTATGTACATGTTGAACTGAATAAAACGAACTGATCAATAAGGTGAATAATGAAACGAATTATAGATTGATTGAAGTTAGACATTAACATCGTTGGATGCCGGCCAAATCGGTGGTCTAGTTGGTTAAGTGCCTAATGCGAGACTGGTAGGTCCTGGACTCGAATCCCGTGAGATGGGGTCGTGGATGCGCACCGCTGAGAAGTCCCATACTAAGACGAGACGGCCGTCTAGTGCTTCCAGGTTTCCAAAGGTGGTGGTCTAGCTTCAATTGACTCATGATCTCAACTGTTGGAATCATGGACAATTTATAAGTACACGTAACTAATAAAACAACTATAAGTAATCTATCATCTAATTCAAATAACTATTCGATTTCTTTTAACAAAAACAAAACATGACCCAGTTTTGTTTGATAGAATAAAAATGAATAAATTACAAAAGAAATCGATTTGACTGTTCAAAGAGTACAACAACTGAAAGTTTACATTATGTTTTACAAAAGTTTAAATTCACTTCTTAGTGTTGTTTTATTTGTATCTTCCAAATGTTATTTAGAACTGAAATTGATCAGTCTTGTGTTGGTAAATGTGTATCCTGTAAGGATTGTCTCGATATTGCCTTAGATCACAAGATTTATAAATGCATAACGCAATGGCGTTTGAAACGAAAGGTACTGAGTTCACGTCTAAGAGTGAACATCAAATCTGAGATACAGGTACATCCAGCTGACGATATACCTGCATTCCAATGATGATATTTACATCACGAATAACAGCCAGAGCGTTTCAGCTAGTCAATGCGTTATTCAATTACTTATCGAATCTAGTTATCAAAATGTGTCCCAGAGTTCACTGCTAATCACTATCAACTTTACCTAAAAATCATTATGACTCAATGACGATATCAAGACAATCTCCTTAAGATTCAAGTATCTCTAAGGAGATTGATCACTGATGATCTTCAACATCAACAATATGATGCTTTAAATACTTACAAGTTAATTAAAGTAATCGATGGTTTTTAATAAGCAAAGATGGAATGTGGCTATTAGTGCAATCCAAACAGGACGAAATGCGCATCCTAGATTCCACTGATAGCTACTATCCATCTTTAACTTGTAAAGTTTAATTGATACATTCATAACACTTGTTAACCACTTATGATAATCTTAATATATAATGACTAATGACTAACAATGATGGTAATTGAGAAATTCAAAACATCTAATAACCATTATTTAGTGATGAATAAATGGCGTATAAATAAGAAGTGTCTAAGGTAACATAAATTCTTGAAAAATTGAACTCTGTCTTTCTTTGTATTGAGTTTTTTCGGTTTTTTGTAATTACCTAGTTTTTTTTTATGTGTGGGCATTTCATATTGTTTTTAGTAGAGTTTTGTTCTTTGAGCTAGATGGTTTGATTGTAGAGGTTTCATCGTTCTTTTGAACGACATCATCAGCATAAATTTCAGGTAGATAAAAGTTTCATGATCAAACCATCCAGCTTACAGAACAAAACTTTACGAAATTCATCCACTTGAACTACAAATCTTCTCCACCATTTCATATTGTTTTATGCAGTCGATTAAATGATATTATATACTTAATGTAGTATCTTCAAACGATAACAATCATAGAAAATAGGTATGCAGTCAATAATAATAAACAATTTAATAATGACATGATGGTCGGGCTGGCCTATCGTGATGAAGCAACCGAGCTATACTGGCTGGAACAATAGTTCATCAAGGTCCTACTATGTCAGACAGGTCGGTTGAAGAGCGGTAAGACTAAAAGCAGCTAACCTTAGGTCCAAAAGCGAAGTCGTACTGATGATTGTACATAGGTGTGATGGCAGTAAAGTGTTTCCTTCAGACAATCAGCATAACAGCAATACTGCCTTCCCACGAGGAGGGTGGTGTTACAAAAAAGCTCGACCTTAAAAATGCACACCTCGCCTTATCTCACGGATATCCGTCTCCGACGGTAAGGTTTCAACAATTACGGCGTTAACACGAAAATTATTCACAAAAAGGTCGTGTATGACCGACCTGAAGGAGTCTTTCAACTAACCATTCTACAAGTGATTCTGTTCACAATAAAGTTTTTCGATTTTTTTTTCTGTTTTTAAAATATTTTATTTCAATGTATCTTACATAATACTTTTAATGTAACAGATTAATTTGGATAACTCACTGTTATTATGAATGAATGAAAGAATATAAGTGATTTTACATAATCTATCTTGAATATCGTTTATTTCTTCAGATATTCTCAGCAACAACAACAACGACAACAACAACAAGAACAACAACAAAAATTAGTTTTTGATCTCTACATGTTTGAAATAATGGAACAATAAGCCTGTTGATCTAATGGTAAATTGTTTATACTGTATTGTATGATCAGAATTATTTTTAATTAAATGTTATATAGCTATTAAGACATGAAATAAGAAAGATTGGTTCAGTGAAGAGTTCTCTTTTCAGCGAATTCATTTACAAAGATGTACAATCGCAAATATATATATACGTATGTTTTGCTTTCTCAGGATGATAATAAACTTCTGCTCATATAAAGCTAAGTATATAGGTCATACGATGTGTACTTTATTCAAAAGAATTCAAGAACATTGTCCGACATGGCTTAAAAAAGAGAAGGAAACGGTTCAATGAGAAGTTCAATAATCGAACACCTTGTGAATACTAGTCACTCGATCAAGATAGACTCTACGTTCAAAGTCATCTACAGGGTAAGTAAAAGTCATTCAATGGTATTTATATTGCATCTTCTTAGCATTGCCAAAGCAATAGCTATACATATGGGGAAATCAGAATTGTGTATCCGAAACAGATTGGTACAACCTCTTATTCTATCATGGACTTAATGTTATTTAAATTTTTTTTCTTTATGCTCTTCTTCCTTTATAGCCATATGCTCTCCCTTCCATCTACTCCTTTAATCTTTTACACCTCCAACTGGTTTATTTCTGTGTTTTTGTTTTTAATGATCTTTCTGATTACATTTTATCTTATCATGCTAAACTACCCTTTCCCAATGTCAATTTCCCTATCTATCTTTTGATAAATACTTAAGCCATTAACAATCAAACGATTATTGATGACCCTATTTATAAAAAACAACCTTTGTTTCTTCTATCTTACTGTCACCATGTATAATAGAAGTTTATTATCAGTATTATCATCATCGTGAGAAAACAAAACATCTTGTATATGTGTTTGTAAGTGTACAGCTTTGAAAATGAATTCATCGAAAACGAGAACACTTCACTGAACTAACCATTCTTATTCTTTTTATTTCTTTCAGTGAATAATGTAACTGCATATTATCTTTGTAATATGACATTTATGTATTTTCTATGATGGTCAACCTCCAATTAACTCATGATCCCAACTATTAACTTTACTATGATATCCACAGAAACACCGCTTCTGATATTAATCGACATATGCTTACTAGTGACTGGTTCCAAGAGATATTTCCTCGAGTTATGTTGTGAGATAGTAACTCATTGAAGACAATAGTGAATGTGTCGTTCAAATTCGTGGATTAGTTGAAGTTAGACATTAACACTGTTGGATGCCGGCCAGCTCAGTAGTCTAGAGGTTAAGCAATCGCACACGAGACTGATAGGTCCTGGGTTCGAATTTCGCGAGGCGAAATGTTAAATCACGAACTTATCCCAGTTAGCCAACCACCAAAAACCAGGATGCATTGAACATCTTCTGAATCTTAATATTGGGCTAATCCATAGTGTGCATCCACAATCTTCCTACAGAAAGCCAAATTCACATTCTTTGATCTCGTGCGTGAATGTTAAGCCTTTAGACCATTCAATAGTGTTCATGTTTAACTTTAAGCAATTGATGATATTACACAACCACCGCTCATCACGTAGAGTAAATAACTGTCTCACATTCAACACTACAAAATTCGGTTAGTCATGTCTTCTCATTAACATTTCAAAAATTGCATCTAAATATGTCCTATAATAGGATGAAATCGCCATCAAACAGTGCTTCCAGGTTTTTCATAGTGATTACTATCATATCCATCCACAAAAAGAACCCATTCTGAGTTTTTATATTTATTGATTATTCAATGAAGTAAATAAAATCATTTCTCCTCCTTTATATACACACATCTTATAATAGAAATTATTTTCTTCCGGGTTTTATAAATTCCGAATACACTTCAAATGTATACAGGTCAATCAATAGTTATATGATAATCTAGTTTTATATAAGACACGCACATAAATAACACATGGGTCTTTTCATAAAGATACATATAGTACAAATCAATATTTCTTGAATAATAGAGTGAATCAATGTTGGACATTAACAACAACAACAACAACAACAACAAAAGAGAGAATAGACTACTTACTTAAGATAACAATCCATCAAAGAAAGTAAATGATCATCATTTTCTGATTGTCACAAAGTATATTTATATTATATTGAAGTTATAAACAAGTATACTATTTTATACAAGTATTCATCAGGATTAGAACAAAGAGCTTGAGTCAGTTGAAGCTAGACCAACAGGGAGAACTTAGAAGTACTGGACGACCGTTTTGTCCTATTGTGGGAATCCTCAGAAGTGCGAATCCACGATCCCGCCTCCCGCCTGCGAGATTTGAATCCAGGACCTATCAGTCTTGCGAGCGAGCGCTTATTCACTAGATCAGTGAGTAGGCATCCAATGGTGTTAATGTTTAACTTCAATTAATCCACGAAACTGAGCGACACATCCACCATTGTCATCAATGAGTTACTATCTCACAACAGACCTGGTTGAACTCCACTTGTCACTGTTTCTCACTGCCTCTTGAAGCTAGTCATTATGAATACTACTTGATCATAAACAACTGTTTTTATGATACCTTTTATTTTGACGAAGTTTTTGTTCTCTGGATAGTTTGGTCTTGGAGCTTACATCAACACAAACTTCAAGTAGAAGTGAAGTGTTCGAATTTCTTCATATATCGGTCACAGCTTGTCCTATAGACCTCGATGTTGATTGGTTCTTGTTGACCTTAAACTTGTCATTGTTTACTTCTTTGTTTTGGTTGCATCTTTTATTGGTTTGATTTTTCGTTTTATATTTGTGCATAATTTTCTAATAAGGGGTTAAACGCCATGATATATCCTCATTTATATCAATACACGTGGACTACTGCGGACACATGTTCACTGAAGAAAATGTGGAAATCTTGGAAAGAGGAAATTCCAAAAACACCAGAGAATTTTTAAAAGCTTAGCACTCAGGTCAATCAGCAATTGACAAGCACATTGAAATCGATCTAATCAGGAAGATTATGCACAAATATAGGAACAAAAATCAAACCAAAACAAAGAAGTAAACAATGACAAATTTAAGGTTAAGAAGAACCAATCAACATCGAGGTTTACAGGACAAGCTATGAACCACATGTGAGGAAATTCGAACATTTCACTTCTATCTGAAGTTTGGGCTGATAATGTTCAGAAGAACAATGAAAGCTTCACGACCTAACCATTCAGCTCAAAGAACGAAAACTCCATCAAAATAATTCACATGAGCTATAAATAAAGGATTTGTAAATTCTTTTCATAGAATAAAATCATTCAGTAACAAATTCATTATACACATAATCATAGAAATGAATTCTATTCACTTAGAATTGTCAAGTTGTATTTTAAAATTAGTTTATGGAAGAAAATAGATGTTGCACAATCGTTTTTTTCACGTTACACAACTTACTTTTATTATTTATTTATATATTTGAACACATAAATATTGGTACAAAAGGAAACTGAATGTATATGCACCACACAAGTCACTTGGTTTGTGTGTAGGCGGTGGTACTTTCCGGGTGACAAGACTGAAGTGGGTGGTTTCCATAGGTGGCCACACCCGGAGCCTTCGACCTAAAGGTTTAATCCACAAAACAGTGTAGCAACGTAAAGCGATGCAATCCCAATAGGTTCATACGTCAATTGTTTTCTTAGGACACTGGAGATCAAGTACACCATTAGTTTGGAATCAAGGTTTTACAACTCTCCTAGGTGGATCCTTCATATCCATCAACTCGATTAAAGCTCCCGACATTCTCTTTTCCTCCTATTAATTTCTTAAACAACACCCTCACCGCGGAGGGGTAGTGAGTAGGACTTGCATGACAGTGGTTGTATACGCGTGTCCATGTGAGGACATTTCAATAGGGAGAGCACCATCAATAAAGATGGACGTTGACTAACGGTGGAATCCAGGACGTATGTCTTGTTCTATTTAAGACTCGTCAGCTGGATTAAATGATTCATATCTATATGAATATTCTTCAATATTTAAACGACATAGTATGACAGGAATCGGATACAAACAATGAACAATAAATATGAATATTGGCAAGTTGAACTAACTGCAAATGTTTTCATTTTAACATTAAAATCGATGCAGAATTACAGATAAGAGAATAATTCAAATATAGTGAAATGAATTTATAATTTGTTCAGTGGACTGGTTTTTTCTTTTCTTTTTTTGGTTTCTAGAAGTTTCTGTCAGAATATTTTTATATCTGGTCGTCGCTGATTGTTGTGTCGGAAAACGCTAATCACTTATACTCGGAACGAAGGGACCTCGGCAATTCCCACGACGCGAAAGTAAGAACACAAAGACTGGTATAAGTGATTATTTATTAGCCCCAAAACACTATGACGACGATGACCCTAGTCTAAAATACACTCATTTACATATTGATTGTACACCCATTTTGATTAATGAATAGAATTAAATCACATACTCAATTATAACAAATCATATACAGAGCATAGTTCATATCAATGGAATACAAGAATATCGTATATTATAGAGAATAAAAAGATCATACGAGGAAACAAAAACGAATACTCTACTGAATGATCCTCACGTTGAATCAAAATGGATGTTGAATGTTGAACAAAACTCATCATGAGTAAATCAATCTAAGATTGGCTTTTCTTTCCATCATATCAAATACATAGGGTACAATGACATAATAGAAACTTAAAGTTACCTATTTTATAAGTTTATACTTCGTTCAATTTCTGCATATTGTGCCTTTTACTTCATGAATGTTCTGGAGATTATGACATTTATGACATAACATGTCATAAATGTAAACAAAACACAATTGATATAACCGGTTAATTAACGTTTGTCAGAACTTTAAATGAATTACATAAAACACCTAACAAATGACAATTGCTAAAATAACTCCACTTGGAGTCCCTCCAGGGGCTACTGCCGGTCCCAAGCTCGGATAATGGAGGAGGGTTGGATATGGGGTTAGAGACTCCATCCCGTAGAAAACTGACTCGATAAAAAACACTAACCAGAAAAAATGATTCGAACCATTTAAACTCTGTCCTGTGAGTCAGAAGGTCTTCATTTAGAAGAGTTATGATGCCTCATGATGAAAGCCGTCTTCCTTCGGAAGTCACGAGGCCGATACCCTCTTCTGACAAACAGAACAACCATTTATTTAGGTACTTCTTATGAATAATATTATCTTATTATCGTGTGTTAGTACTCGTAGCATCTTTATCAGGAAATATTGATAGTTACTATGTAAATAAGAATTTAGTATTTGTATCAAATGATAATAGTTCAGTCCTTTATATTTACATAAGATTTTATAAAGTAGATGATAATTTATTAAACATGTTTAGAAAATTTCAATAGTTGAAATTATGAGTCAATTGAAGTTAGACCAGAATTGAAAACTTCGAATCACTGAATGAAGGTTTCATCCTAATAGGAGACTCCTCAACAACAAGAAAACCCTTTTAATATTTAGAAAAGATTGAAATTACGAAGTAGACAATGAATATCCTCAATAGTAAACACAAAAAATTTACAATAATGATCAATAAAATTATTGACATGATTAATTTCTATGAGTAACAATTTTTACGATTCACTTTAAAACAAACATCATGAAACCAATAGCATGATCACGAGATCAGAAGTACAAGAATTTGTGTAACATCCTATGTAATGTCTATCTATACTGATGAATCGGCTGTTAGTCTCTCTATGTAAGAATTAAAGCCTTTTTTTAAAGATTCTTGTGCCATTGAAATCAATTGTATGACCTGATTTTATTGAGTGTAATGCTATTGCTGATTCGTTCTCGAGTTTTCTTACATCAACTGAAGATTGAGGAATGTGCTTTAAGCATAGTTGTTATTTCTTCACCTTCACATTCAGTTGCATTGATGTTTCATCTATACATTTTTTGTTACAACATCACATGTCTCATATTACACTAAAACAAATACCTACTTTAAACATTATTAACATTGATTGGATGATTTATTGAGTCATACAGTGAACCGGAGAATCAAATTGCCACGGAAAACGTTAGATTTACTTCAAATTCATTCGTTGAGATTTTCACAAATATAACATTCTTCCTCTTTAATGTTTCACATGAACTCAACGCTCAAATACTGTGAAACTATTCGATCAAATTTAGACAAAAATTCTTATTCATTGAACAATCGTATCAAATTTCAGAGTCATTGGCAAATGGTGTGATTATGAGTAAAATGTTTCTTCATATATATTAATAAGATTATCTAACTAAGACTATTTAATTATATGCTATTTGTTCAGGCTATAATCTCCACAAAACCCATCTAATATTAATCAACATATGCTCACTAGTGACTGGCTTCATGAGGTATATCCTGGAGTTCTAGTGAGAAGTAGTGACCAGTGGAGTTCAACCAGATCTGTTGTGAGATAGTAATTCACTGAAGACAATGGTGGGTGGTGTCGCTCAAATTCATGGATTAGTTGAAGTTAAACATTAACACCATTGGATGCCTACTCAGTGGTCTAGTGGTTAAGTGTTCGCGCTCGAAACCAGTAGGTCCTGGGTTTGAATTTCATGAGCGGTGGGAGGGATCGTGGATGCGCACTGCTTAGAAGTCTCACAATAGGACGAAACGGCCGTTCAGTGCTTCCAGGTTTTCCATGTTGGTCTAGCTTCAACTGACTCATGATCTTAACCATTGAAATTACTATAATCTTCACAAAACTCATTTGATATCTTGATTTAATTTGCAAATCTATTAGGACATCAATCAACAAATCTCAAATGAACAATTAGTTTTGATATTGAAAACATTCACTTCAGATATAACTAATGATTATCAGATTGAAAGTTAATATCATTGGTTCACTAGCATAACACAATATAAACAGTTTAGAAAGATAGTTTAGAATAACTATGATCAATAGTTCCAGATTAAAGTAACAGATTATCACAATTTTTACAAACTTATACAGTTTCAATACATAATCTTATAATAATGAATAATAAGTTCAATAATTCACGACTTATATTGGAAGATTAAACAGTTAAGTTGACCATTAAAATATTGATCATAATTCGATCATAAATTAAAATCGCTTATGAACTCAGTTTGTAATACTTCTTAGTAAAACTATTACTAACTATTTTCATTCGTTGAATAGGTTATGAACTTTTGTAAGATATAACGATAATTTCAGTGGTTGAGATCATGAGTTAATTGAAGTTAGACCACCATGGAAAACCTGGAAGCACCAGATGGCTGTTTCGACCTATCGTCGGAACCCTCAGCAATGCACATCCACGATACCCCGCGTCGCGAGATTCGAAACCAGAACCTATCAGTCTTGCGCACGAGCGCTCAACTTCTAGATTAGTGAGCTGGCCGACACCCAATACCGTTAATGTCTAACTTCATCCAATCCACGAAATTGAGCGACACATCCATCATTTTCATCAGTGAGTTACTTTCTCACAACAAACTTGGTTGAACTCCACTGAACACTTCTTCCTACTAGAATTCCAGTAAATACCTCTTGGAACAAATTACTAGTGAGCATATGTTGATTAATATCAGAATGCGTACTGGTGTGGAGTCTTACAATAGAACAAAACGGCCGTCCAATGGCTTACAAGTTTTTCAAGGTGGTCTAGCTTCAATTCACTCATGATCTGAACTATTGAGATTACCACAATATCGACAAAAACCCTTTTAATAGCGATAATTTCCAATGTATTTAATCATTTATATCAAGCGTACAAATGTAATTACATTTTGATTTAAAGAATAAAAATACTATAATCATTTCAACAAATATAGGGATACTTATAATATAAGTAGATTGGAAGTTTCAATAACACTCATACTTCTATTTGATATAAACTATCAGAGCTTATCAAACAACTGATAATATACACAATGGGAATTCATTTGAACATAAAGTAAAATAAAGTAGTCATAAAAGATAGAATTCACTTGGTGTTGTTTTACTTGTATCTTCCGATTGCTTTTTAGAATTTCAAATGATCAGTCTCATGTTGGCATATATGCATCCTGTGCATATTTATTTGATATAGCCTTAAGTGATAAGCTTTTTAAACAAATATGGATAGTGACTAGTAAGGCAAAACGGGAGTCTTAGATTCCACTGCTAGTCACTATCCATCTTTGTTCAAAAGATAGAAATTTCAATAGTTGAAATCATGAGTCAATTGAAGCTTAACCTCCATGGAAAATCTGGAAGCACGAGACGGCCGTTTCGACCAAGTATGAGACTCCTCAGCAGTGCGCATCCACAAGTATTGGTTGAAGTTAGATATTAACACCATTGGATACCGGCCAGCTCAGTGGTCTAATGGTTAAGCGTTCGCACACGAGATTGATAGATCGTGGGTTTGAATCTCCTCTACAGTGCCTATCCACAAGTATTGGTTGAAGTTAGATATTAAGACCATTGAATATCGGCCAGCTCAGTGGTCTATTGGTTAAGCGTTTGCACGCGAGATTGATAGATCGTAGGTTCGAATCTAGCGGGAGGTGGGCAGGATCGTGAATGCTCACTGCTAAAAAGTCCTATCATAGAACGAAACGGCCGTGTAGTGAAACATCCAGGTTTTCCATGATGGTCTAGCTTCTTTTGACTCATGATTTCAACGATTGAAATTTCTAGAATCTCCACAAAATCCCTTTTTGATAATCATGTTATACATTAGCAATATAATCGATAACACACATTAAAACAGATAGAATATATATATACAATTATAAAACATCATACTTTCCTATAATGATTTCATTGCTTATTTATTTATATATCAAACATCAACAACAACATCATCATTAATGTATCCCAATTAATGAATAATGAAACAATAATTAATTCATTCATTAATTCAATAAACAAATAAACAATCATGAAATAATCAATAAAAAATAAAAACAAAAAACAAAAGAGAAAAACTAAAAAACAGGGATGTAGCTCACTTTCATTGCTAATGATATGGTATTAATTAATATAAATATAAAAATGCAATATTCAAATGGTTGTGATGTAATAAACCACCATATTCTATATTGAAAATTTTCTTTTGGGATATAACGTTTCACTGGTCTAGCTTTCAATGCAAATTCAATACATTTACGCTAAATATATATATATATATATATAGATAGATAGATAGATGGATATATGTAGGGAGAGAGAGAGAGGGAGAGAGGGGGGAGAAAAGGGAGAAAAAGGAATAAGAATTTTAATAGAGAGAATATATATATTTTATATATTTCATTTATACAATTTGAATAAAACAAACCATAGAAACAAGTAGACCATATAATACAATTGAAAAAAAAATACCACAAAAAAAAGTATTAAATGAATCAAATCCTTTAATTATATTTAGATTAATCTTTCTTCATTCGGTATTTTCACTATGGTATGTGGTTCAGGTTGTTGTTTTATAATATTCGATTCATTTTCCATATAATTTGGTTGATATATCCCATGTGATGCACGACGTTTTTTTAACCAACGATATAAATAATAACCGCCTATAATTAATCCAATAATAATTAAGATTGGTATAATTATTATAACAGCTAATAAGCCTGGACTAAGTTGATTAGGTTTTGTTTCTTCATTCATTGTTGTACTACTATTTGAAACATTCAATGATGATGTCGATGATGATGATACATCACGTCTTACACGTCTTAATACAACATTATGAACAGAATTAATCTCTTGAATATTTTCAATGAAATGATCATTACAATGAATTAATGAAATACATAATTTTGATAAATCATTTAAATGATTATTATTTAATAAACAAGATGGATACAGAGAAGAGGATAATTCACTAAATAGTTGATAATCAATATCCCCATTATTCCCATTATTGATTATTGTCAACATAAATATATATATATAATCTTTCCATTGATATAATGGATATTGAATAGAATAATGATCAAAAGATTGATTTAAATATTTTAATGTTACAAATAATGATAAATATGAATGTGAATGATCTAATTGAAAAATAGCCCATATATTATTATTATTATTATTATTATTATTATTATTATTATTAAGATCTAAAATATGATTGGATTTTATATAGATTTTTGTTAAATTGATTTGAGATTGATTAATCGATTTTATATTAGGGATATGAAACAACAAACAAACATTATTGGATGGATGACCCTTCAAGGGTGATGATGATGATGGGGATAGTGATGAGGGGGATAACAATGATGATATTAAAGAAGATTTGGAATATTTTATAAAATAATCATTTAAAGGAATTTTAATTGATTTTAATGAAATTTTTGGAATTAATAATGAATTATTAAGATGATTATTATATCCTGATAATAATAGTAATATGAGGAATTGTAATAAGATCATTATTTGAATCCATTCCATTATTATGAATAATGATCCTTTATTGATTTGAATGAATTACACTTTTCAATAGGATCTAATTCTATTGGATCTAATTATAATGAATGGATGTTGAGTATAGAACTGAATTAACTTACATGGATAATTGTAAGTCTAATTGATATTAATTCTAATGGTAATAATAAACATTCCACAGTCAACTCAAGATGATATACTTCATTTCAAATAACTAATCATGGCTTATTATTGTTATGATTTGAAATGATCGAACAATGTGGTTCATGCACAATCTGATTGGTTTTTTTGTTTATGACAATTTGGTATGTTTCGTTTTTATTATTATTATTCTTCTTCGTCTATGATTAGATTATAAGAAACCTATCACCTTTATTTATAGGTAGATTGACATAATGCAACATGCATCCATTTGTGTATAGTCATTAGTTATTCTATAAGCTTATTAGTCTTATTAACCAAACTATATATATATATATGCTTAAGCAAACATACTCAATTTATAAGAAATCATTAGAAAAGTAAGACATACTCTTATAAGACATAAAATGTTAGTTGATATTTGTGTCTATGTTTAGGTGAATTACAATGGTGATTGAAAAAAACAAAACAAAAGAAGATGAAGATAACCAAAAACACAAAATATCAATAGGCACTATGTACTGATTACATAACTAGTTGGGTGAGACATTGAATAAATTATTTTTGTGTGCGTGAGTGTGTCAGTGTGACAAAACATAACCAGTTAGCCTCGATATTACCTTCAGTCACAAGTTCTATAAGCCAAGATGGATAGTGGCTAGCAGTGAAATCCAAGATGTGAGTCACTTCGTCCTATTTGGGACTTGTCAGCTGGATGTATCTGTATCTCAGAGTTGACTCAATAGCTAAGTGGAAAACGCGAAGGAATTTGGAGCGGACGGTTATGCGTTCGAGTCCCAGAGTGACGAGCATCTTCGATTCCACTGCTAGCCACTATGCATCTTTGAATATTTATCTTTTTCTTAGCTCTATGAATCTTCCCATTAATGTTTTGGTCCATCTTTATTGACATGTGTGCATGTTAAACGGATTGCGACGATATTGCCTTTAGTCAAAAGCGTTATGAGCGGAGATGGTTAGTGGCTGGCAGTGGAATACAAGTTCCACGTTTCACTATGTGGATGTACCTACATCTGGGTAAATGTTTATTACGAGAATCAAACTCAGTACAGTTCACTTGAAACTCCATCGTGTTATTCACAACCAGCCACCAACCACCTCTGCTTAAAACACATACACTAATCAGTAATATTGTTTCATTGACTATCACATTAAGTAACATTTTTTATATTCTAGATAGCTTTAACCATTCAACAAAGTAAACGGATCACTTAGTGTCGTATTTTTGTGACATACAAGTAGTTTTGTCATTCTATGATCAAACACAGCGCATTTTTAATAACAAATCAAAGTATAGCAACTATCCTACAACCAATTTCGATGATGGTTACATTTTCGTTAAGCCCTTTTATTAACTTACTTAACAGACAATTTTATTTGTGCCGTTTTGATCAACTAGAACATATGACAGACTCTAGATAAAAAGTTGATTGCTTAAATATCATTCGACCATTCATCCGCCCCCATGTATGTATGTACTCAAATCCTATCATTAGCCTTTGCTTTGCCTTGCTACGCAATTCCATTATAAATTTACCTACTTATTTGTTCGTATACATTTCTTCGCCTCTCCGCTTCAAATTCACTCGACATGCTTATAACTTTGTGATCTGAGCTATCCGCTAATAAACTATAGTAGCCGCTTCCTATTTCCTTCTGATTTTAAACACCGCTGAGAACTTATATTATAACGGTTGTCGAGATGATCGATTAACGAAGTAAAGCCACTAGAGAATTGGTGATCTCAGTGTATGAACACGAAACAATTTTCGACGATATAATCTAATTTCGAAAAATCATACACTTTGTCTCCATTCGGATTATTATCTGAATTATAATCATAGTTGTGGATTTATTATATCACTATTTTAATTACAAATACATTATGTCACAAACATTATTGAACGTAACGGTAATACTCATAATAAATAACGATCTTTCACAAATAATTGATATATTGGTGCAACTTAATAAGTACGTTCTATGTTATGAATTGTACCATCTATTATTATCATCGTTTTTGTCTTTAAATAACGACACAATAGACCTTCCACAAATGCCGTCCATGAGATCCAGGCATAACATCACAGTAGATGAAAAAATCAATGTGTGATAAAAAGAGATTAATGTTAATTTTATGTCACAAACTGACGAACCTAAATCAGAACAACAGACAGATAAAATGGTCACGAAACAGAGTGAAAGACATAAGCCGATCATGCTCTACGAGACTCTTAGCACTGACAATATTCTGGTACCATTCAACATACAATAATAGAGCTGGAAAATATCGATCACTAAAACAATTTATTCTCAAGAAAACAAAATAGAATAATTAAAACTTACTTGATTTTTATCAAGTTCACAATTTCTATATTCTTGTTCACCTTCTTGTTGAAATGTGACAATAACAAAACCAACAAATATATTAATCATAAAAAATGCTATAACAATGATATAAGCCACATAGAAGATAACAACTATTGGACGATTATTATAAACACTACCATAATCTTCAGCATAAGAGTCAATTGATCTAATAAAATGAAATAATATAGATCAATAACATAGAATGAATGAATATTGAATAATGGAAATGACTTGATTATTAAAATAACTAGAATTAGGAACTTATTAATGGATCTATGAATAGTTTCTTATCATTTTATTACCATATAGATTAATAAATGTTGAATAAATTCCGACGAAACTATAATTTATGAATGAACTAATCAGATGGTTGAATAATTTTTTTTGGGTGGTTAGCGTTTTTTTAGCGAGTTAGTTTTCTACGGAATGGAGTCGCTAACCCCGTGTCCAACCCTTCTTCTTTATCCGGGCTTGGGACCGGTAGTAGCTCCTGAAGGGATTCCAGGCGTCACAAGACAAGCCCTTACATGGAATCCTGAAGATCAAAGAAGGAGAGGAAGACCAAAAAACGTATTACTCCGGGAAATGGAGATAGACATGAGTAAAATGAACAAGAATTGGATGGAACTAGAAAAGAAGTCTCAGGACAAAGTGGGTTGAAGAATGCTGGTCGGTGTCCTATGCTTTATTAGGAGTAACAGGCATAAGTAAAGTAAGTAAAAGTAATCAGATGATTAAAGATAAAAGGTCTTGAATTTTTGGCACGAAATTCATTGATTCATTTGGTTAAATAGAGTTTTGGCATTATATCTGATGTCAGTTCGTGATGAAAACCCCCCAAATCTAATTTCTAACCATTAACCATAAACTGTAAATTCTAATTCTAATTCTTCACACTGGTTTATCAGCTTCATTTTGTCCTAGTTATTAGGTGTACACTCTCAAGGTCAATTTAATGTTGCTCATAGGCTGTTCATAAATTATAATCTTACCGACATTCCATAATCATATAGGTGAATGTAATTTACATAGGAAATAGGTAGATCGACAATATATAACTGTTTTTCTTATATATTGAACAAGTAATAGCGCAGAGAATATTGTTAGCTATTGAACTTGCATTTTAAACAGCATTCCTTGGTTTTAATTTGAAAAAAAATGAGAAGAGTATCATAAGCTAAATTATTACTATTAAAGTCTCATGATTTTATATAAATAATCTAAATTATATCATTGGAAAAGCATCAGCAACAGTTTATGGTGGAAGAGGACAAACCAGCTTCCAGCTGAAGAACTGAGAAAAAGATGTTAGGAGTGGATAGGGCATAAATTACGGGAATCACTAAACTACATCATGAGATAACCCTTTACATTGAATCCTGAAGGGAAGCGGAAAAGAGGAAAGCCGTAGAACACATTACGTTGGGAAATAGAAGCAGATATACAAAAAGGATGATTAGTAATTGGAAACAACTGGAAAGAAAGGATTGCCCAGGACAGGGTTGAATGAAGAGTGCTAGTGGATGGTCTATGCTGCTCCTCGAGGAGTAACAGGCACATATAAGTTTTAAGATTTCGAATTCTTCCCAAAACATTTAATATTTAAAGTTTTTTTTATATAATACAATCAATACATGATGATAGTTTATCTGTCATAATGTCGAAAGTCTCAAGAGTTAGCCTAAAATAATGCTTTTCCTAATTGTAATACATTTTTTTTCAAAAGAGTATTTCTTTGTCGCATAACTAACTTTGTCATAGATTGTACTTTGATCAGACATAATTTTTAAAGAAAGATGATCAAATACATCATTGCATTTATTCACTAGAATAAAATCTTACTTAGTCACTTAATCACTATGATTAGCATATAAGTCATCTATGAAAAGTTCATCTTTAACCTTATTAATCGATCGTGAGAGTAATCACTGCATGTGAATTCATTTAATCAGACATCTTATTATTCAACCGTAAGAATCAATGTAAGTAGCTTTATGGAAAATGAGTTTCATCTTAAAATACTTTTTATAGTTGATTCATTTAAGCTGAAAGAACTACTTTATTCTATTCGACATGAGGTATGTACGTGTCATATTCTAATTTCATAACTGCTCAAGATGAATTCACACACGATTATAACAATGATCTTAAATAAACACTTTAGGTCTAATGTTAAGATCATAATGTCGGGTGTTAGGCATCTAACTGCTCATGGTACTTAATGTATGATTATTAATGTAAATTTGCAAACGATTAAAATTTGAAAGGTCTGTCATTGTATTTTGCTTTATAAAAACTGCAGATAACATTGATTTCAGTCAAGCAACTCAAAGTCTGAGGGCGAAGTTGTACTGCTGACTGTAAAGGAGTGTGTCAGCAGTAAGGTGTTTCCCTCGGACAACCAGCATCTGCAGCGATGCTGCCTTCTCACAAGGGAGGGATAGGTTAGAAAAGGTCGACTCTAAAAATGTCACACCTCACTTTACCTCACGGGTTTCCGTCTCCGGCGGTAAGGCCCTTTGAAGAACGGAGCTAACACGTCAAAAACTCCCACATAAAGGCCGTGCGCGACCGGCCTCAAGCAGTTGTCCCTTGGGCTCTGAAGTTACGCTCCCAGGTCGTCAAGACCAACATTAATCCAACTTCCTTTTCGGGTTCCTCAAGAAATACCCTTCCATGGTGTGGGCAGCCGGGAAGTGACACCAGCCCTCATACCCGTAACAGAACACGACTGACTAACTGCAAAATACTAATTAGTGACTAAGGAGTACTAACTAGTGTGAGTACGATCCACGGGTGAACTCGAAGAAGCTGTAAGAAGCTCAGAAAGAGCCAAAGATATTCCATCAAATCATCTTTTGGAAGAATATTCTAGAATCTTTATGTGTAGCTTCCCGATTGGACATTGCTATTAACCCCCTGTGTGCGGTTTGGATAGCTATAATGATGATTTCTTTTTTACTATAAACTATAAGTATCTGACAGTTTTGTACTATAATTTGACACTTTCTAGAATAACATTCCTTTCGCTAGTCTTCTGTCTTCTCATTGCGACTTGGAAGGGTTCTAGCGTTCAAGTGCTCAAGTTATACGCATCATATCAAGAACATAAGCTCTATTGATTATGACCCTACATTTTTTTAATTTCGCAGTTTACTTGCGCTCAGTCAACATAAAGCAGGACTTCACAATGTCTGATTTTGTAATGAATTTCTTTAAAATAACACACCTATATTGGAAATCTTTTAGAGGTTTCTTTGTAAGCCGCTCTTTATAAGAATCTAATTACTCTCTTAAAAGACAAAAATAAATACTTTGTAACGCTAAAAAGACTCATGTTATGAAGCTGAGTTTCTAGCTTTATCATAACAGTATTATATACGATAATACTGAATAAAATGGTCTGGATCAAAACCTTACGGAACATCTCAAAAATAGACTCTAGAAAATTATTTTAGGATTATGAACTTTAAGAATTTGTAGATTTTTCTAAAAAGCAAACATCTCACGAAGTATGTAAGGGAATAACTTTTGTAAACAATGTTCTGATTATACTTTTCATTATATGCTTGGCTCACATATCGTGTAGTAGTAGTAATAATTACCCTAAGAGTGATCAAAACATTGAAATTCTCGAACATACTTGTCAAGTCAACGGTGGTCAGGCATAGAATGTATTTCAGTAGAAGATCGATAAGGAAAGAACGGGAACGGAACGCAATTAGTATGGAAATACAGGAATAATGAAATCCGAGACGATGACTGTGATATTTATAAAAGGAACAGTCAAGATTGAGACGATGGATAGATATTTTGCAAATCAACTATTTGCTATATGGTTTTCAGATTTTATTGAGATACTCTGTAATTTCGTGTCCAATATATTCGATTTTCCTCAATCGTGTTCTTGTTCACGACAATAGTACTTGGTGTTTTTCTGCATGAATTAAGTTTATTGAAGTGCTAACTTTAGTCACCTGTTTCAGGTTGATTTATTCAACAACAAAAACGAAATAAAAAGCAGATTAATCATTGTAATAAATATACAAATCTATACTCCTCTATATCTGACTCCAATAAATAACATCCTGTTAACTGAATATTTACGTATGCTGAATCTCGTATTAGTATTATGAATTTACTTGAGACTATTCAAAAGCCAGAACACCAATTGTAAGTATAGTGTATTGCCAATAACTAATAAAGTCCCCAAGCAACGCAGAAAACAAGCATAGAGGGAAGTGAGTGAGAGAAAGAGAATAGAGAGCAAAGTGAAACGAAACGTAGAAGGCATGTGAGCATATTCACTTTCACTAAGCGTCAGTTAAAAAAAAGATACAGACATGTGATGAGTAGAAGATGGGACTTTAATTTATGGACGACTTTTGAGCGACGCCAAAGTGACCTTGTGAGTGTCTACCTTCTTACTAGGGCTAAATGAGGATTATAAAGAAGTCTGAAGAATAAGGATTATGATTCACAGTTGATGGTTAGGGTTAAAAATTAGATTTATGGTTTTTCATCATAAACTGACATCAGCTAAAATGACAAGACGCTATTTGGCCAGATGGATGAGTGAATTTCCCGCCAAAATCCGAGACCTGTTATCTTATACCTGATTGGTTCGTCCATAAATTATAATCTCGCCGGTCAAAATGTGACTCAATTAGAATGAGTAAATTGGCCTATCCAGAAGATAAAACAAGACAAGTGGGTTTGACATATCACTCGACATTACAATGTGACATTAAGCTTAGATATGTATTATTGTGCTTTAACTGACTAACTAATAACTGTACAAAGAATTGATAGAATATACTTCTGCTACTAAGCATTGAACTAAAATACAATCTTCAAAAAAGAGAATCATATTAGTCCACAATTCACATGATGAATTTATTTTATCAGTAGAGGTTTGTGGAGATTTTAGGAATTTCACAAACCCCTTCGGATAATAATCATCTGCTCACTAGTGACTAACTTCAAGAGATACTCCTGGAGTTCTAGTGAGAAGCTGCTATCAGTGGAGTTCAACCAAATCTGCTGTGAGATATCAGCTCACTGAAGACAATGGTATACAGTGGCGCAACTTCGTGGATTGGTTAAAGTTAGACATTAACACCATTGGATGCCGGCCGGCTCAGTGGTCTAGTTGGTTAAGCGCTTAGCGCGAGACTGATAGGTCCTGGTTTCGAATCCCGTGGGGTGCGGCATCGTGGATGCGCACTGCTGAAGAGTCCCATGTTAGGACAAAACGGCCATCCAGTCCTTCCAAGTTTTCCATGGTGGTCTAGCTTCAATTGACTCATGATTTCAATCTGTGAAATATATTTTAATCTAAATTTCCATTCACCGACTATTATTAATTCCCTATCTTACCTGAATCCTTTAGTTTTTAACTTAACAGACAATCAATCTTGTATTTTATTATATGTAAAAACAAATCGTAATAATAATTGAATAAACAATAAAACATTACCTATATAAAAG
The DNA here is from genome assembly GCA_944470365.2 of Schistosoma intercalatum. Taxonomy (NCBI): domain Eukaryota; kingdom Metazoa; phylum Platyhelminthes; class Trematoda; order Strigeidida; family Schistosomatidae; genus Schistosoma; species Schistosoma intercalatum. The sequence continues at coordinate 2,522,638 of OX103726.1, forward strand.
ACCAGGCCAACCTTCAAATGTTGATACAGCAAATAAAGTGAGCATAGCATTTGGTACATTGTCAAAATTCAATGGATTATTTAACCATACACGTGCTAAAACTACAGGTCGACTTATATCACCCAATTCATATGTGATATATTGACCACTAGATAAAATTTAAATATAAAAAAATGCATTAATAATTATAGATGAAGTGACATATATCATGAATCAAAACATCGTTGACAGTTGCTGAGGTTAAAAACATGTCTGTTTTCCTATTTTAAACAAACATTAACGTTCAATGATGATCATAGAGAATATTCGTATCTCAGGATGAGGATCATGAAGATGCTTTATTCTCTGAAGTAGATTCATCATTGTTAAGCTTTCATTGTTTTTCTCAAAAAAATCATCAGTACAATTTTCAAGAAGAAATGATTCATATGGATTTATGCACAGTCGAATAGCTTCTTGTTCTATTGACTTTGAATTAGTTTGGTTATTGTTGTTGAGTGTGTGGCAGTCGTTTATATGTTAATAAGGATTGTTTCGATATCGTACATAGACGGAAAAAAGTGTACTCTCAAATTATGATAAAAGAACGAAGAGCTTCGAAGAAAGTGAAAATAAGGAAGAACACAATCACAAATCTGGTTGACAAAGAACATAACAGAGAGAACGTGTCAGAAGACTGAAATCAGAAAGTCGAGGATCTATTTAATTACCAAGGTTTATGTTAACCACTGAAAATTAATCCTATTCAAAAACTAGATATCTAAACCAGTAGGACTAAACAAACTTGTCAAAGCTGAACAGATAATAAAACAGTATCAATGGTGAACGAAGCCAAACAGACCTGTATTTCATCAGTTTTATAGCAGATGGAAATTAAACAAGTCAAACATCATCAAAAGACCAATCACCACTGTTAGCGGGACATAGATTGGATTAAAGCATGCTCAGTGCACGATTGCTTTGGCGCACGCCGATTAGCCAATTCTTATCCAATCAGCGCTAGTCGATACTTGGGGAAACACTCTAAAATCGTCTCATGTAAAAAACTATAAATATACTAACGTTTTTCCCATTGTGCTTCTGCTTACTTCCATCTAACCTTGTTATTTGGAATATAATCTGTTTCCTGTTCAACTGTGTTCTGATTGGGGGACTTGTCGAGTCAATTGGTGTCCAAGAATACTAAGCAATAAGAATAGCTGGGCTGTAATAAGAGAGAATTATAACAGCCACACTTTCAGTGACATCTACATACAACCGATCATGAGGATTATCAAAGATATTAAAACATCTGGTAGACTCAAATGGTTATTTTGCCAAGGTTTCAACACAGTTTTTAGATAAGATCGAAAGTGTCCAAATCACCAATGACAAACCGATTATATCATTTGATGTGACAACCTTATTCAACTTTGTCGAACAAAATTTAGCAAGAAGTACAATATCCCTGCTCATAATCAACGATATGAACCTCTCAAAACACACCAAACCTCAAAGTAAAAACTGGGTTAATCTCACTGAGTTATGTTTGACAATATATTTCCAAATCAGCGGTCAATTATATATACATATATGGAATTCCAGTGTGATCACTGGTTTCCAGATAAATTGTGAATTCAGTAATGAAGTGGCTGAAAAAGTTAGTCCTTTCGATGATTAAACTAGGAATTTGTCTACGATATGTAGACGATAAGTTCATCATCGTCAAAATACATAGACTAGAAAGATGTACAATCTTATCAACAGCATCTGTGATTGTAAAAAATTAACATTGGAGGTAGAATAAGATAACAAACAATCATTTTTCGCTCTATTTATCACTAGGACCAACACAGGAAAACTAGTGATTCAAGAAAACAAGAAAATTAACCTACACTGTCAAAATACTCAACTACATCAGCAACGACACAACAACCCTCGAATTACGTTGCATACAAACTTCGTCTAAAAGAATGAAGATACATTGCAGTACAGCTATTGTATGGAGAAACAAGAGATAATACCTAATGGATGTATTTTTAAAAAGTGGACTATCCAAAACTTCATCAACAGATGTTTATAAAACCGATCATCAATCAAAAAGAACCATTAAAATAATCAAACCTAAAGTCCTACCATCCATCTATGAGATCACAAACAGATTATTAAAATCGCGAAGACTGTGTGTAACTCCCAAGCCCACATTTTTATAATGAGTATTATGCAGCACGATGGACAGGAAGACAAATTGTGATAAATCAAATGTTATCTACAAAATCACTTGCAACAACTGTAACAAAATGTCTGCCCACTCTGTTCACGTTGACATGAACATCAACTACCAGTTAAACGCCACAACATAGTTTGACTGATATCAAAGGACATGAGCAACTGTGAATATGCGTTGAATGGGAAAACATCGAAATATTAGACAAAGAAAACATTAAGAAAGAAGCTTTTCACTTTGGTAACGCATCAATTATTGAACATATCGGAATTGACTAAATCTACCAATCAATAGGGAAACTGATAAGCAACTGTAAGGTCAGAGAGATTAGATCAAAAACTAATTTACAAACAACGGCCACACACTTATAGACAATAAACTAGGTCAACAGAACAAGAAGCTAGTTAACTGCATAGAAATCCTTATGAATCATTTCTTCTTCAATTGTGTGCTGATGATGTTGTTGAGAAAGATAATGAAAGCTTCACAATTAAAGCAATCAGCTCAAATAATAGGACACCCTTAAAAACATTCAGTTATTTGAAAACAGGCAGATACTATTTATCGTTTACTGCAGTAAACGTAACAAATTATAATATCTGCTTAGTTTTACTAAGGTGGATGGAGTACAATTTGTTAATGAAATACATGACTTAAGAATGTATGGTTCAAGTTTTGCTTTTATACAAACCAAATTGCGCTATTAATAAACTTAATATGAAGAAGTACACGTCGGTATTCGCAACTAATAATTCAATATGTAAATGATATCGCTGAAAAAATTAATGCATTTTCAAAATATGCTTATGTTATCAACAATACCTTTGAAATCGATTTATGATAAATTTCCAAAAACATAAGTGTACAAGCAAAGGTGGATGATGGTTAACAGTAGAATCCAGGAAGCTCGTTTCATCCTATTTGGGACTCGTCAGCTGGATGTACTGCATCAGAGAGTTAATGTTCACTACGAGACTCGAACCCAGTACCGTTCGCTTCAAAAACCACTTAGCTACTGAATCTTGATAGCCACTGATTTGTGCAATGGGATGAAGTGAACGATACTGGGTTAGAGTCTCCTAGTGAACATCAACACTATGATGCAGGTTCATCTAGCCGACGAGTCTGAAATAGGACAAAACGCGTGTCTTTGATTCAACTGCTAGCTACTGTTCACCTTTGCTCCTAATGCTTGAGACAACGTAATAATGAGGCAGTTTTAACAGGATGCACGTATACCAATAAGAGACTGGTCAACTATAATCCTAAACATTAGTGGAAAGATTCAAACAAACAATACAAAATGAACACAAATGTATGGCTTGCAAATTCTTATCGAACTAATGAATGTTTCTGATGTCCAAAATATCTTCTTTATATATTTTAACATGTAATTCGCATTTTCACATGAGAACATATGTAGACATATTACAATATTAAATTTTTATCTTTCATAAATTTCAAAGAAAATAGCACAGAAATAACTTTAATCATGAATGGTCGCATTTAGAGTTTCCAGTTATAGTTGAAATCATGCGTCAATTAAAAAACCAGATCACCATGGAAAACCAGGAAGCACTGGACAGGCGTTTTGTTCTAGTATGGGACTCCTCCGTGACCAGTGGAGTTCAACCAGGTTTGTTGTGAAATATCAGCTCACTGAAGACAATGATGAACGGTGGCGCAATTTTGTGGATTGGTTGAAATTAGAAATTAACACCGTTGGATGCAGGCCAGTTCAGTGGTCTAATGGTTAAGTGCTCGCGCGCGAGACTGATAAGTCCTGGTTTCGAATCCCACGGAGGGAGGTTGGGATCATGAATGTGCACTGCTGAGGAGTCCCGCGATAGGACGAAACGGCCGTCGAGTGTATCCAGGTTTTCCATGCTGGTCTAGATCCAATCGACTCATGATTTCAACTATTGAAATTTTCTAAAATCTCCACAAAACCCCTTCTGATATGTTTCATCTATGTCAAAAATCCAGAGTTTTCATTGAACATTTGTCGTAATTCAATACTTTTATTTTTGTTTCTAACTCACTTATGAACAATTAACTTAAACTAATACATGTGACACTTTAGGATTTGTTATATAGCCTACAAGTCACCAAGTTGATTAACATAACAATTTACTTTATTTATATGGAAACTATTATGAAATGAATATATAGAAACAAATAGATTATTAAAAATGGAACTACCACTACTCTTACAATATTTAATTGCTTGAATATATAACTGATGGCCTATATAAACATAGTAATAGTTAACGCATTTTAAATTCGTCATCTGAATCTTTTCTATTGATGTTTAAGATTGTAATTGTCAGTGTCTTTAGACACATGTGCGTCTTGTGCGGATTGCCTCGATATTTGCCTAAAGTTACAAAGGTTATCGGCAGATATAAATGGCAGGTAACAGTAGAGTTCAGGACGCGCGTTTTGCACTATTTTAGAGTCGTCAGCTGGATGTACCTGAATCCAAGAGTTGGTATTCACTCAGGGACTCAAACCCCCTATTACCTACCATTCATCTTTCCTTATAATAATAGCTATCTTTAACTGAAGTAAGTAATTAGAATTCAAAATAACAAGACTTTTAGATTACTGGCTATAGTCTGTAACTGATGAGACAAAAAAGATCACCTTGAAACATGGTTTTCACATTATATTGACAAATACCTGTGACCTGCTTGAACTTCTGCCTAAACGTATACTAAGCGGCATAAAATCGCCTGTTTTCTGTCTATTTCAGTACATTTATCATGGATAAATAAAGTGTCTACAAACTATCGCGAAACTAAAAAAAACTCAATAATTCGCACTACAGTGATTAGTATATTTTATTCCTTATTTGTTCTTTACAGAAACGATCGTAGAATACCATGAAATCTATTCAGTAATTATATTATTATTCCTACAATTGAATAAGATATGGAACTCAAGACAACTGTCAACCAATATCAAAGTCAGAATCTTCAATATGAACGTTAACACAGTTCTACTGTACGGAGCTGAAATTTGGAGGACTATAACAACCATCATCAAGAATGTACAAGTATTTATAAATAGTTGTCTTCACAAGATACTCAACATCCTTTGGCCGGATACCATCAGCAACAGCCTTCTGTGGGAGAGAACAAACCAGCTTCCAACTGAAGAGGAAATTAGGCTAAGACGATGGAAATGGATAGGATATACATTACGCAAATCACTAAACTGCACCACAAGACAAGCCCTAACTTTTAATCCTGAAGGGAAGCGGAAAAGTGGAAAGCCAAAGAACACATTACGTTGAGAAATAGAATCAGATGTGAAAAGGATGAATAACACAACTGGAAATAGCTGAAAAGAATTGCCCAGGACAGGGTTGAATGGAGAATGTTGGTGGTCGGCCTATGTTCCTTCACGAGGAGTAACAGGCGTAAGTAAGTAAGTATATTATGCAATGAAAAGAGATTTCAGTTGCATTAAAATAGTACAAAATCATTGCTGATTTTTTAGAATACTGACATATGAAACGTATTAGATATGAGAATTCTTAACTGTAATCAAATATAGTATTGAATAAAGTGATTATTAAAAGTGTTATTATCTTCTTAATTGAATATTTCACTACTTATCATTATATTCACTTACTGACATTGACTTGGTACAAGACGTGAACTATCTGTACAAGAGTGAAATTTTCCAGCGAATAATTGTACACCAATAACAGCAAACATAAATTCAAGCAAAAAAGTAACCATCATTATTTTACCAATACTTTTTACAGCAACTACAACACATTGGACGACATGCTGTTGAATTCAAAAAAAGGAAAAAAAAGATGACAAGTGAAATTTATTTTACAGTATAACTACAGTTTAAATATCTATTAAATCATTAAAAAAATCTCTTCAGCGAGGAAATCCATTCAGTCGGCATGGTGTTTAGAGATTGTTTAATTTCATTGAGATCACGAACCGCTTTGAGTTAGACCACCATTTAAAACCTGTCAGAGCTATATGGGTGTTTCATAGTAGTATGGAACACTTTAGCAACACGCAGTTATCCACCGGTGGGCGCAATGTCATGAACTGGTTGAAGTTCAACGTTAACACCATTGTATGCCAACTCGGTGGTCTAAAAGTGGAACGTTCTCGCACGAGACTGAAAGTTCTAGGTTTGATTACCGTGTAAGGGGACGTCAATTCCCACAACTGAGGAGTCCTATACCGGGACGCAATCGCTGTCTTGTGTTTCGAGTCTTTTAACGATGATCTAATATTGATTGGTTATTGATTTCAATGATATTGTTTTTAACTAGTTCATTTTCTAAACCTTATAATAGCATAGGTGTGATAAGTTGTGTATCAATCAATGATTTTAGATTTGTTTATATTTGATTAGTTGCTATACAGAATTAGACTAGATAGTCATTTTAAATAAACAAAATTGTTATAGAAGAAAGGAGTTTACAAAACACAAGAAATATGTAACCAATAAGTGGAGTAGCTCTGTTTATCATCAAATTATCGAATGATGAACAAGAAAACTGAATACAAACAATCTATGTAATAAGAAATAGTAAACATTAACAAACAAAGGAAATAATCAAACAACAGATATTTAGCGAAACCTTCAAGTCTCTTAAATTGATGTTCACATTGAATTTTCATCGACTTGATTAAATGAACATTGACATGGTCTGTTAGTTTACGTATAGTTAATGGTTGGACAAAGAAGGCTCAGAGTACAATGAATTCACTACGTACTATTGTCACGTTTGGAATAGCTTTATTGGAAAAAGAATAATTTCTCGACTATGGCATATGGTCTTCTTTTGAAAGTAATGGATTTAGTCCCAACACCAAAAAGAATGAGCCATGTTCACTGACGCAAAATATGTGCACCTCAAAATCCATCGATGATAAGAGATTACCTCTAATTTGAATAATAAACTGAAAGTATGGGTTCATACAACAACAGATAACTAATGAGCTGGGTCACAAGAAATCTAGTGTTAAGCACAACTATAGCTGTTTTCTTTTAACATAATAACGACATATTTGATTAGTTCAAACTAATGATGTATTTCTTGCACCAATCAATGTTTATAAGATTCTGGTCAGTAAATCGTAGAACTTTCATACATCGAAAGTTTTAAGTCACTTTCAGGTCAAAAGATTCGCGTATACATATGCCAGATCTCTTGATGACAAAATACTAAATTTCGTCTTTCATAAGTGTTGGAACAAAACATTGTGGAATTATACTTGCAATATAATCTATTACGTACACAGTGAAGTAGTACCTTACTTGAATTAACAGTGTTACTATCATACTGATGTAAATAGAAAGTAAATGTTTTCTAAATACAAAGCACATCTATGAGGTAACTTAGTCAAATCACTTGATGTCATCTCTTATTTACTTTTCTCTAGAAACAGCTTCATATAAAACATAATACTACCATTTAAAACATTGTTAGAACTATTGTTACTCCGATGTTATTAAAAATGTAATAGATTGAAATAAAGTAATTGTTATCAGAAGGGATTATTGTTGTGATTCTAATAATTTCAATAGTTGAGATCATGAGTCAATTGAAGCTATACTAGTAAGTCATGGGTTCGAGTCCCCTTGGTGTAGAATCATGGATGAGCACTACTGAAGAATCCCATATCGGGACGAAACGACCGTCCAGGTACTTACAGGTATTTTTCATAATAGTCTAGCTTCAATTGACTTATGGTCTCAACAAAACTTCATTTAAAGAAAAAGAAACCAAGAAAGTATATTAGACAATTTGATTTTTTAATACATTAAGATTTTTTAATTGTGTAAATTGTATTTCTCAGTATTCTGTGCCAAATTCAATAATATAAAACAATGCACATTCTGAATTGTTTACATTGAAATAATAAAAGAAGCTCATTGATTCAGCAAAGAATGTTTTTTGTTGTTGTTTTGGTTTCTTTTTTAACAATATCAATTATTTTCTGAAACTGTATCATTCCATTTATAAATCATTTTGGTAAATAGTAGTCTAATAGTAGTATAGTGAAGTCAATAAAAATAAAATGGTGTTATTTATAACATAGTCAAGATGATCAAAAGAAGTTTCATTTAATTGAATAAAACGGGGATTGTATCATCATTAAGAGATTATATTATGTAATACTTTTAAAAGGAATGATAAATGATAATCCATAGAATAAAAGTTAAAGACAATCTTCTATCATATGAAGGGGCAGAAGAAAGTAACAATTAATCATCACAATTTGTAGAATTCAAAGGAGTGTTAAGACCAAAGAGAGAATAAGAGAATGAACATGACTCTTCTGTACATAGAGTTCGAGTATGAAATGGTGAATTGCTATAGCATTTTGAATGAGATCTTGAACCGATTGATGTTAAACCATTATTGAAAATCTGGAAGTACTGGAGCTCCACCGAAGTGCGGACCCACGATCCTGCACACAGGATTCGAACCCAGGGCCTTCACTCTTGCACGCAAACGCTTAACCTACTACACCACTGAGCTGCCTAGTATCCAACGGTGTTAATGTCTAACCTCAATCAGTCCATGAAATTTCTATGACATTGACTGTGTACAAATTCTTCATCTAAACCTTTTTTAAGCCAGTTCTCTTTATTTTGTTAAGGATTCTGAATGATGAGTTACGTATTAGGGTGTAAATCAGGTTGAGAATGAGTTTAAAGATTGAGTTACTGATTGATTTGCATTCCCTTTTAGAGTAGTGCTTAATTATTCATTTTTAGTAAACGGATTAATTTTTAAAATCTAATTTCACAATTTAAAACTTGGTCTATCAGAGAGAGATATTTCTTTCTTGAAATAAGTTATAATATATCAAATTCATATATGAGTATAATCATAAAACTTACTTTTAAACCTTTCGCTCTATTGATCGCTCTTAAAGGTCGTAATACTCGTGAGACTCGAAGAATTTTAACTACAGATATTGTATCAATACTAAGATAAAAAAATCAAACAGAATAGTTCCATGTTAATTAAGATGTCAAATAAGATTCTATTAAAATGTTTGCTATGTTGGTAGATACAAACTACTTGGTTGGGTTTCACATGACTATCGTAACCAATGGTTGGAGACTCTGGGTGACATGGCTCACAATCGATCACAATGACGTAGGCGTATACACTCACTATCTTCCGTTAAACGATGAGATTAAAATACCTCCATATCTTTCTTTCTACAAACTAATTTTTTCTTCCTGTACTATATAATCTTACTTTTATATATTATTACCATTGAATTGATGTTCATCTTGTTATGCTAATGAGGTTTGGCAACTTCGACCGTTGCATATATATGCCTGATTCTACGTTGTTTCTGACTGTAATAATTCAATTGTTTCTTGGTAAATAATATTTCATCATGAACTAACATCTATTAGAGATCTTAAGATAGGTCTAGTTCTTTGTTAAACTAATCATTACAAAATATGAATAATAGATTACATTTGAATAATATTTGACTTGAAAACAAATTCTTCAATTCTAAATCAAAACCAATGAAATGACATGATGTTGACAAGTAAGATAGCTATATTGGCAAATATATTACATACGAAAATATGAACCTATATTTACTATTTGTCAGTTCGATTCATGATAAGACTACTTGTAATCGTGCCCCAAATGCCCTGGTACGGCGGAGAGTGGGGAGAGTCCGCTCTCCCTATCCAAATGCTCTCACATGGCCACGCGTATATAGCCTGTGCCAGAAAAGTCCTACTCACTACCTCCTCGTGGTGGAGGGGGGATTGTTTATGAAATTTAGAGGACGAAAAGCGAATGTCCGGTGCTCTAACCGGGTTGGTATATACGGATAGTCCACCTAGGGGAGTTGGAAAACCCTCATTTTAAACCAACGGTGCACATGGGCTCCAGTATCTTGAAGGAACAAATGGCGTATGAACCAACCGCTGGCCATCGGTTACGATGGGACTGCATCCCCTTACGTCACTCCACTGCCTTGTGGATCAGACTTTTAGGTCCAAGACTCCGGGTATCCCTCCCTAAGAAAACTACTTGCTTCGGTTTGGGCACCCGGGGCAGTATCACATCCCTCACACATATCAAATGAGATCTGTGTGGCGCATATGTATTTGGTGCCTCCTTGTACCAATATCTATGTGTTGAAACAGAATAGAAATTTGTAATCATAGTCAAGTAATCTTAAAGTAAGTGGAAACAGTTATACACTTCTATCTGTATTATATTATCTTCATGACAAATAATCGAAGTAAACATGAGTGATCAAACAATGAATACTAAGTAAATGGGAAAAAAAGTAATTTAGATATTCATTTTACAGAAGACCATCGATCTTCTATACATTCCAATTGGTTTTCATTCTAACTTCAAAAAACAGTCAAAGAAGAACTAATAACTGGAAAGTCTTAGATAGATACATTCTCTTTAGATATTTAAAGACAGAGTTGCAAATAAGAACTAAATGAATTCAATTGAACTATAATTGATGTGTTATATACTCTTTAGGTTTAAATATACTTCCAACATTTTTACAAAGAAATCAAGTACTTTTACAATATTCGGTTTATATCACAACAAAGCACCTTTTATATTTGTAATATTCAGTTATATTTATAAAGCCTTGATGAATATGATGTCTAAACTCCAACTACGTGCTTATAACCAATATGAAAAGTATTATAAATTGGTTACAAGTTTATTACACTAATCGATCGAGTGGAAATGGTATTATGAACTAATGTACAGATAACTTTAGGAAATTATGGTTTACTACAATAGAATTCTGGAAATTCAATTTATAACATATAAATGTTTCAATTACTTGCGTAAATATATTTAAAAGATTGAAAATCACTACTGGTTTTCACAGTTAAATTCACGAGTCGATTCAAGTTAAATTACCATTGGAAACTTGGAATCACTGGACGACTACTTTTCGCGCGAGACCAAAGGACTTGAATTCAAGTGGGATCATGGATGAGCATTAGTGAAGAGTTCCATTACTAGAATGAAACGTCATCTAGTGATTCTAAGTTTTCAATGGTTATGTAAATTAGATCGACTCATGAATCCAATTGTTAAAAAATATTACAATCTCCATAAACTCCGTAACGATAATACTGATTTTCTCTTTAATTTGGGATAAGGGATAAAAATACACAATAGAACTTACTCAATTGGATAAGAAATAATTGATGTAAGAACTACCATAAAATCTAACATATTATTTGCGCTTCGACAAAATGCTCCCTTATGTAATACCAAACCATAAGTAATTATCTAATAAAGAAAATTAATGATATTATAGTTAAATAATTTCAGAATTAATTATATGTTTAACAGAAATATACTGTCTCATTATTTATTCACAATCAAGTTGTAATAGAATCTTGTAATAGAATCCAAAAAACGTAGGTCGGTTAGAAATTTATCAAAGCTTACTTGTTGGAGACTCAATAAGACACCATAAAGCCCAATTTATGTAAGCAGAATAAAATCATATATGTACTATAGATACTAATAGACCCAAATGCAGTTGTTACAAACAAAGGGAGACATTATATTTCGATAGAAATATAGAGAAGTAACTTGACAGTCTTTTCATTGTAGCGAAAACCCTTGTCTAATTCCATATTCATTTTCACAACTTATATTTCTCTCAATCAGAACACATATGTAATTCCAATACTTGAAATCATGAGTCAATTGAAGCTAGACCGAAATGGAAAACATGGAAGAACCGGACGACCGTTTCGTTCTAGTATGGGACTCCTCAGCAGTGCGCATTCACGATCGCGCCCCCGCGAGATCCGAAACCAGGACCTATCAGTCTTGCACGCGAACACTTAACCACTAAACCACTGAGTCGGCCGTCATCCAACGATGTAAATATCTAACTTCAACCAATCCACAAAATTGCGCCACCGTCCACGATTGTCTTCAGTGAGTTGATATCTCATAACAAACCTGGTTGAATTCCACCGGTCACTGCTTCTAACTAGGACTTCAGGAAATACCACTTGAAGCCAGTCACTGTTGAGCATATGGAGATTAATAACAGAAGGGGGTTTTGTGCATATTATGGTAGTTTCATTAGTTGAGATCATGACTCAATTGAAGCTAGATTGATAGGTTCTGGGTTCGAGTCTCACGAGGTGGGATCATGGACGTGCACTGCTGAGGAGTCTCATACTAGGACGAAACGGTCATCCAGTGCTTCCAGGTTTTCCATGGTGGTCTAGCTTCAATTGACTCATGATTTCAATAAAAAAAATGAAACTTTCGATTTCAAATTAGGTGTAAATTTATTTAATCAACAATTCGAAAGAGATTTTTTTATTGAGATCATGAATCGATTGATGTTAGACCACCACAATTGAAAACCTGGAAGCACTGGACGGCTGTTTCGCCCTTTTGTGGGACTCCTCAGCAGTGCACATCCACGATCCCACCCACGGGACTCGAACCCAGGGCCTTCGGTCTCGCGTACGAACGCTTAAAGTGAAATGTAATATGTACCATATGTCAGACTGACCTTTAAAGTTATCTCCACTGTAAACACAGAAGTGAAAAAATAATCAAAGTAGTTCAATATCTGAAATTAAAAAACAAAAACAACATAAGATAATAACTTCAATGTTATTGTTATATTGAAATAATAAAAGTTTGATCGAGCAAATAGAAGGATTTCAATCGATCTGTACTAATCATGATATTAGAACACTAACTGACTACGATGACCTAAAACGTTGTACCATTTTCAAATCACGTTCCATCCAACAACAAGTAAATTAAGGAAATATATTAGCATTAACTACAGATGATGTATTTTTTAAACTTCAAGATTCATTTCAATTATGAGGTTAATGATCTAATTACAAATCAGAACAATTGTTTTATTCAAGATTATGTAACGTGTAGAATAATATGAATGTAGAAAGAAATAGTAAATTAAATAGATTTAGTTAAAAAACTGATAGTTCAGTTGTCTGTCAGTCAGTAACAACGTAGAACGAACGTACGTACGTACATCAATTCAAGTTGCCATACCACATTAGCACAGAGATACAATTGTCGATTCAAATCCGATAGTAGTAGAGGTAGTAAAAGTATAAGCAGTAATCGGAAACATTAGGGTTTGAAGATTTTATACAAGGAGTTTAATCCAGCGAAATGAATGTGGAAAGAGAAAAAAGAAAGGGACATGAAGAATTCAGAAGATTAGAATTTTGGAAAACACAAAGAGTGGATGCATCTGCGCACACCATTACAAACAATTTTGAGCCATGTCACATCCAAGGTCTCTAACCATCGGCTGCTATCGTTTGGTGGATCGCAACCAGGTAGTCTACATCTACCAACATGACTCAGTCCACTTGTCAGTGACTTCATGGATTTGTACCATGTTTTGGTCTGACCGCCTCCAGCTTTTTTCCAACCTACTACCACACCATAAAACATCGCACGTCGAGGCAGTCAGTAGTTGAGCATACAAATTATACAATCAATACGGATTAGTCGTTTACTATAGTATATTATGTAAACAGTTATCTGAATAAATCCATCGAACTCATAATTGCTCAAGTAACAGAAGCATTAACTATTCAAATCAATAACCCTGAGCTTTATACACAAAAAGATATACCCGACAGCCTTTTGTTCTGTACTGAACTCGGGCTTCATAAATTAATCATATTGATTATAAGATAATATAAACTGACTAATGTACATAAAGACCATTATTTTTTAGATTTTTGTAGCACTAAATTTATCTTCATATACCTTTTTATTATTATTACTATTGTTGTTTTCATTATAACATTTGTTAAAACATTTGACAGATTTGATCTTTCAAGAGTTGAAATCGTGAGTCGATTGAACCTAGACCACCATGGAAAACCTTGAAGCACTGGACGGCCGTTTCGTCTTAGTATAGGACTTTTCAATAGTGCACATCCACAATCCTGCACACAAGATTCAAACTTAGAACCTTCGATCTCGTGAGAAAACGCCGAACCTCTAGAGCACTAAAATGGCATCCTACAGTGTTAATATCTAAACTCAATCAATCCAAGATATTGCGTGACCATCTTTCATTGTCTTCAGTAGGTAGGTGTCTGACAACCGACGCAGTTGAACCCCAGTGGTTATGGCCTTTCACTAGAACTCCGATAATTCCCTCTAGAAGCTAGTCACCAGTGAGCACATGCTGTTTGTTTTGGAACACCAATTAGAGCTTATAATTCTACAACCAGATGACAACTTATTCAATAAATGTTTTTCATTTATAAATATACTTGCTTTTAATATTATGGAAATTTTTAAAAAACTAAAGTGTCACAAAAATCTTATGTGCAGAACTTATAAATTATAATAAATGGTTGCAAACTACGATTGAAGTAAATCTTCAAGATGTAATTTCTGATCACTTGAAATTTGATATGAACTTAAGTAATTTTTATAAACAATATGTACAAAGACTCAACAATACAATCAATGAACAGACGAATAGAACACCAATGGGATCACCAATATCAGGACTCATTTCAGAAGCAATAATGCAGAGATTAGAAGGCTCAATTTTACCAGTGGTCAAACCAAAAATGTGGATACATTATGTGGACAACACATTCGTCATTATCGAAGCGAATCATCTGTAAAAGACTTACACTTTGACCAACAACGTCTTCGATGACAAAATTCACAATAGAAAAGGTATTGAACAACAAGCCACCATTCTTGGATGTATTGATCATCAGAACCAATAAAGAGGTCAATCAATAATCAACAAACACATCAAAATCAATTCAATTTATTAAACAATAAGAAAACTCACAGACAATGATAGGATCAAGAATCAAATAAGAGGAAGATGCAATCAAAATAAAGAGGCAGATAATGATTGCTTGAAAGTCAACAATAACCAATCAAGGTCGATGTCGACAAGACAAGCCATTAGTCATAAATGGAGTAATCCAGACACTTCACTTCTACCTGAAGTTTGCGCTTATGATATTGTTCAAAAGAATAATACAAGTTCCACGACCAAACTATTCAACACACAGAATGAAACTCCACCAAAAACATTCAAATATATAATCACATAAATTTTTTTCACTATCAGATTCCTCTAATTTTAATGTCTCATTTGTATAGATATATCGATAAATGTCCTTAAGAAGTTATCAGTAGTAATTGATAACAATTTCAAACAAGGATTTAATAAAACTACATTAGATCACTGGGCGGCCTATGGTCCTCCACAATGTGTAACAGGCGCAAGTACGTAACTCTGGGTCACTATTATTTGATGAAGAGAAATTTACTAACCAAATTAGGTATGGAAAAAAATTATTTATGTAAATTTCGAAATTAAACTGGTTGAAATTTAAACATTAACACCGTTAGATGCCGGCCGGCTCAATGGTCTAGTGGTTAAGCGCTCTGACGCGAGACTGATAAGTCCTGGGTTCGAATCTCGCGGGGGGCGGAATTGTGGATGCGCACTGCTGAGGAGTCTCATACTCGGACGAAACGGCCGTCTAGTGCATCTAGGTTTTCCATGTTCGTCTAGGTTCAATCAACTCATGATTTAAACTATTCAGAAATTTTTAACACATTTTTTAATAAAACAATACCTGATTACGTGCAGATGATGCATCTAATGGATCTTCAGCTGCAAGCATAGCACTACTAACTAAGATACATACAAGTACAATATTATTGAAATAATTGTGATTGCAAACTTCATGACAGGCTACACGAAATCTGTGAATTACCAAAAAGAAATTATAGTATTAGGAAATTGAGGTAATTACAACTGGATAGATTAAAAACTAAAGTGAATTTGTAAATTAAAAAAATTAATAAATAGTCAATATTGGGTTGTGGAGATTGTTAGGTTTTCGATTGAGATTATGAACCGATTGATGTCAGACCATCATTGAAAACCTGGAAGCACTGGACAGCCGTTCCGTCGTAGTGTGCGACTCCTGAGCAGTGTGCATCCACAAAAACGCACACTGGATTCGGACTCAGGACCTTCCGCTTCGAGTGCGAACGCTTAACTTCTAGACCACTGGACCGGTATCCAACGGTGTTAATGGATTGATTGAGGTTAGACATTAACACAGTTGTCTGGAGGTTAAGCGTTCGCGCGCGAGACCGAAGACTCTTGGTTCAAATCCCGTGAGCGGGATCGTGGATACGCACTGCTGAGGAGTCCCGCAATAGAACTGTTGTGGATGCGGAGGAATAGACCAATAATTATCATGTTAACTCCAATGGTGTCCTTGGACTTTAAATGGACATTTCCTATTGGTCGATATCTGTTCACTTGTCGAATATTGTACAAAATGTTGTTTTCTATTTTATGGTACGATGTGGTATGCTTGGTTAGTATATAAATAGAGTATGTTTGAAATATAATGATTCATATCTCCGAGGCTGTGACTTGTGTTCTGGACTCAACAGGCTGGGCCAGACAGGCAAGTGGGACCAATCAGAACTGTAGGCCGTTCGTTCGTGTTTACCTGTCACCGAATCGATCAATAAACGCTGCTTATCAAAACCTACAGTCACACCCGTCATAACAAGAACATACAGTGCTTCCAGGTTTTCAATGATGCTCTAACATCATCAGGTTCATGATCTCAAACATATATATATATCACTTAGTTACTCCTGTTCGCCTCGTGTAACATAAATTCTTTAAAATACACATTATCTTAACAATAAATATGGATGTTTTTCTTACATAATTTTAATGATGAGAAGCACAACTTCACTCATTTGTCGTCAATATTGACTGTTTTCCCCCTCAAAACTGTTTTCCATTTTCCCAGGTACTTTATTAAAATATTTAACGGATATAAATTTTTATCAATCAGAATATCCAAAATACAGGTTTAATTAACCTCTTTTAAGATAGGTTAATAAATCATTTGGAATATTATATCTGTGTTATTTTTATTACCAAATTAAAGTTTAGGTGAAACGTCCCCAAATGCTCTGATACAGCCGAGATTGGGGAGAGTTAGCTCTTTCTCTCCAAATGCTCTCACATGGCCACGCGTATATAGCCTCTGCCAGAAAAGTCCTACTCACTACCTCCTCGTGGTGGGGGTGTTGTTTATGAAATTGAGAGGACGAAAGACAAATGTCCAGAGCTTTAACCGTGTTGATGGACATGGAGAGTCCACCTAGGGGAGTTGGAAAACCCTGATTCCAAACCAATGGTATACATGAGCTCTAGGATCCTGAAGGAACAAATGGCGTATGAACCAATCGTTGGTCACCGGCTACCATGAGACAGCATCTCCTTACGTTACTTCACCGCCTTTTGGATTAGACCTTCAGGTCGAAGGCACCAGGTATGGCCCCCTAAGAAAAACACCTGCTTCGGTTTGGGCACCCGGGGCAGTGCCACAGCCTTCACACATATCAAATGAGATTTGTGTGGCGCATATGTATCTGGTGCCCCTTTTTACCAGTATTTATGTGTTCAAATAAATAACTTAATAAATTAGGTGAAACAGAAATTGATTCTATTCAAATTGAGAATCAATACTGACATTTGATATTTAAACAAGATATAAATACTTACGGATTAGTTGGACTGAATATGAAAAATGATGATGCATTTGGTATTGGTTTTATTTTCTTTGTTGAACTAATTTCTGAATGACGTCTTAAACTAGTTGTATCTTTCATTTTATCAGTTTCATCAGCACTTCTATCATCATTATCATCATCATCGTCATTATCATCATCATCATGACTGTCTCTATTTCGATCTTCTTTTAAATCCTCATCTTTATCATCTGTTCTTTGTTTATCTTCTATGTTCAAAAATCAACCGTAAACAAAATTCGAGTTAAGTTTATGATATACTTACAACATTAACATAGATTATAATATTCATATGAGTCTTTTGGATTTAATTATATCCATGGTACAATAAATGATGTTGTGGTTATGTCTACATTTTTTTTATTATTTTACAGTCACAGTTACTAATATTCATTGCATTAATTAACTGTACTTATTAAAATAGAAATACAAATGCCTCAAAGAGAAGGTCATTGAAGTGTGAAATTATTGATTAGAATGTTATTTTTATGCAACAAAGTAAATATATATTCACTTGATATTGTTTGGCTTATATCTTCCCAGTGAGGTTTAAGACTTTAATTGACCAGTCTGTTATTGGCTAGCCACTATCCATCTTTGCTTATAAAAGCTTGTGAATTAAGGCAATATCAAGGCATACTCACAGTATGCATATATGTCAATAACAGGATACAAGCAAAACAACACCAATTGAATTTAAATTCACCCCATTGCACAAGGAAGCGGTTATCAGGACTCAATAGCTAAGTGGGTAATGTGATGGCGTTTGAGCCGAACGGTACTGAGTTCGAGTCCCAGAGTGAACACCAATCCTGAGATGCAGGTACATCCAGTTGACGAGTCCCAATTAGGACGAAACGCTCGTCCTGGATTCCACTATCCATCTTTGCTTATAAAAGTTAATATATTATGTAACATTAGTAATTAAATAAATGTCACACATTTATTTTGAGATTTATTGGAATTCTGACTAATTCTAAAAGGGAAACTCAAAATAAATAGCCAAAAGAAAAGTCAGGATTTTTACGAATAACATTTCTAACTGAACCATGTTTATTAGTTAAAATGGGATGTGACATATGCTGTTACAAGACTACTATTACTTTTTTTAAATACTACTGTAGTAAACGAGAACACAAGTAGGAACAACTAAAAATGTACTTGAATACAAAATTACAGAATCACTTAGTAAAATCTAAGTAATTCACTTTCCAAGTATCAATCAATCGTCTCGGACTTCGTTGTTCTTTCGTTTCTACATCAATGATTCCTTGTTCTCCTTTTCTTTTCTTTGATCTTTTTAACCTTCTGCCACCAGACATTTCACTTTCGATTGATGATACATACTATTTATATTCATCGACATCAGTAGCATACACCACACTGTATTTATTATTTTGAGAATCAACGCTCATTTATTACTTTTACCAAAATACAAATAAATAATCGATACACAAATAATAGTTCAATTCCTAGACTATTCACACGACTGATGAAAATCTACACATGAATATAGAAATTGTTCTAATTCAAAGTAAGCTTGACAATTAATTAGTTTGAGAATACAAAAGTAATTAGTAATATTTTTCAAATTTACCTCGATCAAACATGCGTCGATCAGGATCAGCTTCTTCGTTGATTGGATCTAAACTAAAAGTGAAAAAGTACATAAATTATATATAGAAATATAGTTTAACAATGAACTTTTCAGACAAGTAGATGGGGAAGCAATTGGATCACCTCTAGGCCCGATCCTTGCTAATATTTTTCTAGCCAAACTAGAAAATGGACCGCTTAAAGACATCCTAAATAAGCTTGATTACTACTGTCGATACATAGATGACACATTAATCATATGTGACGAAAATATCGACAAACAGGAGATGTTAGACGCTTTCAATAATGTCCACCCAGCCACTGAATTCACCAGCGAGGAGCAGAAGGACAATAACATAGCTTTTCTGGATGTCCTACTCTTTAGAAGGATAGATGGTTCCATAAAGCGAAATATGTTTAGAAAGTGTACATGGACGGGTCAGTATACCCATTTCCAAAGCTTCACACCTCTGCAATATAAAATAAATTTGGTTAAGTGTCTCAACCACAGAATCAAGTTATTATGTTCTGAAGACAGTGTGGAGGCCGAAATAGTTATACTAAAGATCACATTAAGTAATAATGGCTATCCTGATAATTTCGTCGAAAAATACCTCGTACAAATTATTAAAAAGAGAAGACATTGCGACACAGTCAGTAAAAAAGACCTTATATCTGAAACTTGACTTTAAAGGAGACATAGCGGGTGATATTCTAACACGTCGACTCAAAAGATCTGTCGAAAGGACGTTTCATGCCGCCAAGTTACACATAACTTTCTCGATTAAACCAGTACTCACACAACTAATCAAGGATAAGTTACCGAAGATGGACTCCTCCATGTGTATATACCAATTCAACTGCTCCTGTGGAGCTAGTTACATAGGCCGTACTCAGAGGGCTTTATCCTCGCGTGTTCGTGAACATGTACCAGCATAGTTGGGAAAAGGAGTCACCAAATCGATTAACAGTACCATTCTTTCTCACTCAGTACATAGTGAACATCATATCAAAATAGAGGAAGCTTTCTCTGTTTTATATCACGTTCCAAAATATCTACCTCAAGGAGCTAGATTACGACTGCTTTACATAGCCGAAGCCATCTGGATCAACTCCAGAAGACCTAATTTATGCATCCAGAAAAAATATAGTAATATTGATATATTACATGGAGGCCTGATTGATGCTTATTTCATTTAATTCATAAAATCAAATGCTATTATGTTTATAGGTGAGGTCAGTCAGTCAGTCACTGACTGACTGACTGTATGTACAAGATAACTCGAAGAATCAAGTAATTCCTGAACAACCATCTTCATTCAAACATGAAATTATATTTATTTACATTTTTGAAGTAGAATATTCAAATTTTGAGAAGAAAATTAGTTAGTTTCATTCTAATAAATAAAATTCATTGAAGGTTATTTAGAGAATGGATTATTCGAAAGGTGGAACAAAACCGTTTAAGGAATAAAAGTTTTTATACATTCTAGAAATCAGTTCATAATCAATTGTCCCAATAACCAGATCAACTCAAGCGGTTTTTTTTTCAATTTCCTATGTCAAGTAAGATCTAGATAATTCTTAATATAATCTGACCTTTAGAAAATCAAATCAAAGAGTCAGAAATTTTCATCAGATTACATGTTAGCTGAGAGCTACTGCACTTGAAGTGAATACGATATCACGTAAAACCTGTAAATGGAACGACAGTCAGCAACAAAATAACAGGACAAGCTGAACTACTCCACTGCATCCAAGCCGTGTTAACTAGAGGAAGAAGACCAGATTCAGCCCGGGGAAACATATATTTCACAAGCAGCTAGAAGCACGAAAGAACAGGAACACAATTCATGTACATATATACAATGCGAAGATGTCATTGGGAAACTCCACAAAATAGCGTATTAAAAGAGGAAATGAACTAATGACATTTAAGGTCCTTCCAAGTGGGGAATATAAACTGAAGGTAAAAGTGGGTGCTTTAGGCACGAAAATGAGGAACTCAAATTTCTAAAATAAAATTTCAAAAATGAAACGTTTACCAAATGGTTTCTGAGAATTCAGCATCTCCAAGATTTGAATGAAGGACATCTTTTTGCGTATGGATTTTAATGTTAAAATTACTCAAATAAACGATAAATTGGTCTAACATCTAACGAATAAATTTTGGCATAGATTCATTTTTCACAACTGATTGATTGCTTGGTGGCGATCAATATCATGTATGTCGTCCTTCTTAGTGCAGATCGAATGCTATCGACCATGTTGCAATGTGTCCACCAGTCTAGGTGACTCGACATAGCGTGCGCTATGTTGAGATTAGATGGTGGTTGGAGGTAGTCAACAGGAAACCCTGGACCCGGGTTTCGTGCTACATGTCACTCGTCAGTAGTGATCAATCAATTGTGATTACATCTCAGTCCTACAGAAGGTCGGTCGCGGCCCGGATAGCTCAGTGGTAACGCCTCTGACTGTGAAGCTGGGTGACACGGGATCGAAACCGCCAGAGAGCACAAGTACCCTCAAGATTACAGGTGCCAAGTAGCACGAAACCCGGGTCCAGGGTTTCCTGTCGACTACCTCCAAGCACCACCTAATAGGTACATTCTTATTTACTTAAAAAGGTACAATTTGAGCTATTTATTGAATATAGAAAATGTTTACAGCTTTCAAGCTATACTTGACTATTACGATAGGTAAATCACCCTAAACATTTAGATACTATGAGATTTCAATTATAATAATCATTGTTCATTGTGACACTATGTGACTCTAGTCAGAATCTCATAAAAAGCAATCTTATAATCAAGAATGCAGATTTATTATGCTAACAAGTATCAAACAAATATTAAACATCATACCAATTTAGACCTAAGCAAAAATGGATAATGGCTAGCAGTGAAATCCAGTTCGACGCGTGTTTCGACCCATTTGGAATTCATCAGCTAGATGTACCTATATCACAGGTTTGAAGTTCACTCCGAGACTCGAACCCATTGCACAAATTAGTGGCTATCAAGATTCAGTAGCTAAGTGAATAACGCGATGATGTTCGAGGCGAACGGTACTGGTTTCGAGTCCCAGAGTGAACATCAACTCTGAAATGTGGACACATCCAGTTGACGAGTCCAAAATAGGACAAAGTGTTGCGCATCCTAGATTCTACTGTTAGGCACTATCCATCATTGCTCATAAAAAGCTTGTGAATTAAGGCTATATCGAGGTAATACGCACAGTTTGCACATAAACCAATAAATGACTGATCAATTACAGTTCTAGATAACAATGGGAAGACTCAAGTAAACAATACCAATTTAGATCAAAGCTTCAATAAATACATAAATATACATATATAATTAAAAAAGAAAAATTAAATAAACTAATTAAAATTACTTAATTATTCAGAAATTATATTTTTTAATTGTAAACATGGTATTAATATGAATTTAGTATCAGAGGGGGTTTTGTAGATATTACAGTCATTTTTAATAGATGGGATCATAAATTAATTGAAGCTAAACAACCATGGAAAACCTAAAAGCACTGAATGGCCGTTTTGTCCTATGGTGAGACTACTCAGCAGTGCACATTCACGATCCTGCCTTGCGAAATTCAAACCCAAGACTTATCAGTCTCGCGCGCGAGCGCTTAACTATTAAACCACTGAGTTGCTGAAGAGTTCTACAATAAGACGAAACGACCATTCAGTGATTTCAGGTTTTCTATGGTGGTCTAGCTTCAATTAACTACGATGAATAGAAAGACGTACAAAGAAGAAAAAAACGAAAGCATAAAAAAATAAACAACAACAGTATTATAATAAGAGAATAATTTTGGTTAAACATAAACCCGGAAACAAAATTAACAAAAAAAATAGTTGCCAATGTATTAGATATCAAGAAATCAATAATAATAATAATAAAGATGATATGGATTTATACTTAAATTCCATAGGGAAATTAAATAAGAATTTAGAAATAAACTAAATTAATACACTTTATAATATGAAATGAAGGAGATGGAAAAAGAAAAAAAGAAAAAGGAAATGAGAGAGGGTCTATACAATTTCGGGTTAGCTATAGATTTGCAAAATTAGAATTTGAAATGTACAGAAAGTAAGCTAATTACTACTTACTTACTTACTTAAGCCTGTTACTCCCTATGGAGTATAAGCCGCCGACCAACATTCTCCAACTCACTCTATCCTGGGTCTTCCTTTCTACATCTATCCAATTGTTATTCATTCTCCTCATGTCTGTCTCTATATCTCGATGTAATGTGTTCTTCTTTGGTCTTCCTCTTCTCCTTTGACCTTGAGGATTTCATGTGAGAGATTGCCTTGTGACTCAGTTGAGTGCTTTCCTCAATGTGTGTTCTATCCATTTCAAACGCTTATTCCTCACTTCTTCTTCCACTGGCATTTGGTTTGTTCCCTCCCATAGCAGGTTGTTGCTGATAGTGTCTGATGAACGAATCTGAAGTATTTTGCGTAGACAACTGTTAATAAACACTTGTATCTTCTGGATGATGGCTTTTGTAGTTCTTCAGGTTTCTGCCCCATACAGCAGAACAGTCTTGACATTTGTATTAGAAAGTCTGCCTTTGATGTTGGTTGACAGTTGTTTTAACTTCCAGATTTTCTTCAGTTGTAAAAGTGCTGCTCTTGCTTTCCCATCCGCGCATCACATCTGCATCAAACCCACCATACTCATTAATGATGCTGCCCAGATATGTAATGGTTTTTACATCTTCCAAATCTTCTTCATCAAGTGTGATTCGATTGTTGCATGCTGTGTTGTATCGGAGAATCTTGCTTCTCCCTTCGTGTATATTGAGATGTACTGTTGCTGAGGCTGCTGCTACACTTGTCATCTTGTGCATTAGTTGTTGCGTGTGCAATAGAAGAGTCAGATCATCTGAGAAGTCTAGATCGTCCAGCTGCATCCTAGCTGTCCACTGTATCTCATGCTTCCCCTCAGATGTTGACGTCTTCGTGATCCATTCGATCTCCAAAAGAAAGAAAAAGGGTAAGAGTAAGCAACGTTGCCTGATACCATTCTTTGCCTTGAACGAGTCCATCAACTGTCCAGCATGCACGACTTTGCAGTTTAATCTATCATAACAACCTAATCATGCTTCAATGCATATTTCTATATAGTCTAAGACTTTTTTTATAAGTATTTCTATAATGCTCTATAATTTTACTAATATTATAAAATAGAATAGAATAGAATTATGTAATCCGTTGTCAAATGATACACGAATCATGAATTTCAAAAAAAAAAAAAGAAACTAAGAAATATTCTCATAAAATAAGAGAGTTATTTAAGGTTTGTTATGTTTGAAGAGATTATGAGTTGATCTAAATTGAGAATGGAACGAAAACTCTGTTAGATAATGACAGATAAGTTAGCTATTTCGAAGTTCAAGTTCAAAAAGAGGGGAATATATTCCACAAGCAGTCAGAAGCATAAACAACAAAAACAACAAGCACAACTCAATTGTATATATATATATATCTATTAGTTCGTTGTATCTTTTAGTCGGCTATTTTGTAACGCTTCCGAAGGACATTTTTATGCTATATATATATAGCATAAAAATGTCCTTCGGAAGCGTTACAAAATAGCCGACTAAAAGATACAACGAACTAATAGCGTTTAAGATCCTCTCAAATGGGAAATATGATATGAAGGTAAAAAATAAGCGCTTTTGGTGCGAAAGCAAGAAATTCAAATCCATAAAATAGAATTACAAAAATAAATTATTCACCAAATGAGTTCTAGGAATCTAACATTCCTAACAGGTTTACTTCGTGAAGAATTAACATATATATTGTAATGAAATCAGAAATCAGATTTGATCCTATTTACGTGTACTATGATACATTAAAGAAAATTATTGTCATTTACAAATAGAATATAATGGTTTAAGAATTATTTTAGAAAATTATGAGACTATTAATTCATATTATAAATAAAAGGACTGATTATAATCAAATTTGGTTAGTGATGATACAAAAACTAACTTATCAGCTAGTTTATCGGTATTTGTATCTACGAAAATTACAAACTGAAGTCTGGAATAATAGACATTAACCTAATGTTAATTATAGCATTGATTGTCAAAAGTAGCATCAGTCTCGTGATTTTCAAAGAATCTCGTCTTACACTCTCTGTGTTCGATCATCGTTGTCTCCGAAGGATTACTGACATTCAGTGGCAACACCATGTTAGTAATGCAAAGGTTCGGCATCGTGTGTTCGGGTGCAGAGACGATAATTCAATTGGTGTCACCATCTTGAAACATCGACTTCGGTGGCTTGGACATGTTCTACAAATGTCGTCCCAGAGAATTTCACGTCGTGCATTATTTGCCGACTCTGGGACTGGTTGGAAAAAGCGGAGAGGTGGTCAGTGTATGACATGGTGTCGTGGTATGAAAGAAAGCTGCAAAGGACTGACTTGTGTTGGTTCTTCACAACTCCCTGGCTGGGGTGCGAGAGATGGTTCTACACAGTGGCTAGAGACGCTATCAGATATGGCTCAGAATAGAATCCAGTGGCGATCCTGGTGTAACCTTCTTTTACTTTATTCGTAAAAAGTGGTTGTATCTTACTTAACTGAAAGATTTCTTCTTATTGTACCTTTCCGTCCCCCCATTACTACTATTATTATTATTGCACAACCTTACACCAATCTTTTCATTATTGTTCCCCTTTTCTTTCACGCTCCTTACCTTTTTTTCCTTGTCTTTAAATTCTCATTGTTCTCTGTGGTGCATACATATTTGATGCCCTCTTGTACCAGTATTTATGTGTTCAAATAATAATAATCATAAAAAACACCATGAGATATCATAACTCTACTAATTGAAGATACTTCAACCGTCAGAACAGAGTCGAATTGGTTTAAATATTTTTTTCTGGTTAGTGTTTTCATTTATAGCAAGGTTCTTTTCTTCAGTATGGGATTGTGAACCACATATCTAATCATTCACTTTTATCTTACCAACCGATCCAAACTTGCTTCGAAACCTACTTTGAATGCCTTTAAATAATACCAGTTTTTAGCATATTAAAGAAGTTGTCAAATTTAGACTATATGATAAGGCACTATGAAACATAAATCCTTGAGCTGAAGAATCATAAATACATTTAAATGAAAAACATTCATGATATAATTTAAGGGTTTTAATTTAAGTAAAACATCTTAACAGTTGAGATCATGAGTCAGTTGAAGCTAGACCACAATGGAAAACCTGGAACCACTGGATGGCCGTTTCGTCCTATTGTGGAACTCCTCAGCAGTGCGCATCCACGACCCCGCCCCTTGCGAGATTCGAACTCAGGATCTATCGGTTTCGCACCAGGCGCTTAACCAACTAGACCACTGAGCCGGCATCCAATGGTGTTAATGTCTAACTTCAAATAATCCACTAAATTGAGCGATACATCCACCAATGTCATCAATGAGTTACTACCTCACAACTGACCCGGTTGACTCATGATCTCAACTGTTGAAATTACTACAATCTTCACAAAACCCCTTCTGATACTAAAATATCTTACTTCAATTGATCTAATAATTGTGTAACATCATTAAATTCATGATGTACTTCAGTTAATTTATTTTCAGTAGTATTAGTTATTGTAGTAGATGTTTTTCGATTGTCTACTGATTGATACATTTTATTTTCTTTATCATTTTCTCCTTCAATTATAATATCTTCATTTCTAGTCATTTCATTTTCTTTATTATCTGATTTTTCACCATCTGTTTCTTCTTTTTTCTCTTCCATTTGACCAGTATCAGCCAAATTATCAACAGCAATAGCCAAAAAGACATTGAGTAGTATATCTATTTACATATTATTATTGAGTTAAGGAAATTTTATTGATATTTATATATACTACTAGCCTTATAATCACACCTTCTTTGTAATAGTAATAATAACAAATAAAAACCTTACAGTTGTAAATATTTTAAGTCTATGGTAATATAGCTGAAAAAAATGAAGAGATGGTGGAGTGAAGTGTTCACTTTTATCTGAAGTTTGTTCTGATGATGTCGTTCAAAAGAACGAGGAAAGCTCCATGACCAAACTATCCAGCTCAGAGAACAAAACTCCATCAAGAAAAGACAATTGTACTGAAATAGTTCAACTCACTTGTGTATTTTCATACACATAGTTCCCATTATCATTTTGAAAAGAGTAAGAACAAAGATTCTAGCAGTATAGCATGAATTCATTTTTATTTCGTTGGTTCTCGTCAGCTGCTTACAGCCTGTGATATTTAAAAATCATAACTGCATAATGGATTTAAATTGCTTACTGAATATTGTAAATATATACCTAATGTGAAAGAATATTCTACAACATTCATTGTGACAACAGTTCAAAAGTGGGTTAGAAACAATTGATTACATAATGAATAAACATTGATAGGAATATAGTGATTAGAGTTCAGTTAAAATATTATTAGTTATAAAGATAGTTGAAAAAAAATTTTCAAGGTGCAGTGAAGGAATATTTGTCACCAGGGCAAAGAAAAATTAACCACCGTCTCCTTTTGAATACATAGGACAGGTTTTTGACGCCTGATGGCAATGGCTTCAGCAAACTACAGAAGACTGGAGTTTGGCTGCTTACAAATCACCCTAAAGGATTGTAAGGTATCTACCTGATGTCCTGTTTCATAGAGATGTTTAATGATTGCACTGTTCAAAGTCTTTCTTTCCCTTGTTCTAAGACTTTTTGGAAAATGTTCAAAAAATCTAAGATATGCTCTCCTTTCAGTTCGGTCGATCTAGCTGCTTTGGCAGGTACACGTAAATTTATAAATACAGTTGGCGGTAACATGAAAGGGTTGCTTGTCGATCTTTGATTGGGTTATTGAACATGTTGTTTTATAGAGAATTAAAAGTTTAGCAGCCGGATAAGTTCTGGCTAGAGCAGTGTCCAGTCAACTGTTGATTATTTGTGCGACGTTATCACCTTTAAGATATATATATACTGGCTTTTTATTGACCGTAGTTATTTCCGTCTTGTTTTCTTTGGGCTTTTTATATTTGTTAATAAACGTTTGTGGATAAAAGTTGTCTTTTAGACATTTTTCTACGTTCATTATTTCTTCTTCCAGTTTGTCGGTGGTACATATCTTTTCTACCCTGTAAAATAGTGTTTCAACCAATGCCTTCTTGTGACTAATTGGACAAAAACTATTGAAATTCAGGTAGAGGCCATTCCAATTACTTTTTCTATAAACTGAACGTTGGACTGTCCCGTCTCCCCTGCGTTTTATGGCAACATCAAGAAAGTGCAACATATCGTTCTGTTCGTACTCCTTAGTGAAATGTATGTTAGTGTAAGTGTTATTGAAAAGTTTTAGCAGACGGATTGCATTCTGTTTATTGTTACAGATAATAAATGCATCGTCCATATATTTGGAGTATTCCGTTGTTTCACTAATTGCCTGCTTAACTACCGTGTTTTCAAGATACCCAATATCATCACTTGTGTACATCAAAGAAGAATTAAAATTTGACTAAACTTTACAAAAAACAAACAGTGTAGTCAAGTACTTGTTTGTGCACTAAAAACTGCTCCCCCTTGTAGAAAGTTTTTTAAAAAAAAACTGTATTAAAATTATGAACTCTCCCTCTCTTATTAGGTTAAATACCTATGAAATAATAAACATTATAAATGACACCATTTTTTTTCCATTATACAAAAGCTTTTAATGAACAGACAGTTAAACACTTTGTATTTAAATGAATAGAATAGAATTAAGAACAAGTCAATACATAGTTTCATTGCTGTTAATTAATTCAGAGTCATCTCTTATTATGTATATTGAAAACTCATATTAATTAGATGTAGAATACAAATATATTTAACATTAATTTAATGTATAAATATCAAAGTAATGTGTTTTACTAAATTTCCTTTTGAATAATATTTGAAAAGTTTACTAAACACCAATGACAAAGTACTTCTAATAAGTATCAGCACTCTTAATATGTATTACGATGTTCTAAGTTACTTACACTTGTTACACCCAATGAAGCATAGGCCGCTGACTAGCATTCTACAACTCACTATATCCTGGGTCTTCCTTTCTACATCTATCCAATTGTTATTCATTCTCCTCATGTCTGTCTCTATATCTCGGTGTAATGTGTTCTTCTCTGGTCTTCCTCTTCTCCTTTGACCTTGAGGATTTCATGTGAGAGATTGCTTTGTGACTCAGGTGTGTGCTTTCCTCAATGTGTGTTCTACCCATTTCAAACGCTTATTCCTCATTTCTTCCTCCATTGCATTTGGCTTGTTCTCTCCCATAGCAGGTTGTTGCTGATAGTGTCTGATGAACGAATCTGAAGTATTTTGCGTAGACAACTGTTAATAAACACTTGTATCTTCTGGATGATAGCTTTTGTAGTTCTCCAGGTTTCTGCCCCATACAGTAGAACAGTCTTGACATTTGTATTGAAAATCCTGATGTTTTACATAAGACGACAATAATCTCTTAAACGTAGTATCGTAACATAAACTAAAATACAATATCTATTAGAGGTCTACTTTAATTAAATACATATTAAATTCATTCTATTATGCATAAAAATCAATAATGAATATTATGTAACAACTAATAGTGAATTATTATAATGATTTCAAAGTTTTTAAGCAAAGATGGATAGTGGTTAGAAGTGGAATCCAGTTTGACGAGCATTTCATGCTAATTGGAACTCATCAACTGAGATGTTCCTGCATCTCAGAGTTGATGTTCACTCTGGGACTCGAACCCAGTACCGTTCGTTTCAAACGCCATCTCATTCTTCAATTAACTAATGAGTCCTGATAGTAACTTGCTTATGCAATGGAGTAGAGCTTAAATTCAATTTGTGAATCATTTCAAAGTTATTATTGTAAAACATTTTACAGATAAATAAATAAGAAAAGGATACAATTTCCACATATAAAAAGTATAACATAATATAAACAGACCATAATACCAACACGACTATTTGAATATGAACGAATTCCATTGTACATAGCTTCATTCCAATCTTCACTAGTTAAAATCTAAGTTCAAAAAAAACAAACAAACAAACAATAGAATCTAAGGAACCATTAAAAAAAAAATTAATTAATCTTAGTAACTAACACGTATGAAAAGAAAATTTCAAAGAATTTGACAGAAGAAAAAACAAACAAAACAGTAAGATTATTCAAGAACGATGAATAAACTATTTAATGAATCGCGTTATCTTCAATTGAAGGTAAATATTAAATAATGAAGATGTAAATGAATTGAATTGATTTATTATACAGAATAATCTAGTTTGAAGAAAGATATTAATTATTCGTATTTAATTAACATAAGATCAACTAGGATTGGAATTTTATATTGACAACTGAGATTAGATTTTATTGTATTTCGTTATCTTAATTCATGGGTTCATTAGTGTAGTTAATTAAGAATGATTAGGGTTAAAAGTTGTTAATTAAAATTTAACATGGGGAACTCGAACCCAGAAATATGGATCTCGCGCTAACGCTCAATATCTAGACAAATAAGCTGTCATCAAACTGTATTATTGTCGAACATTAGCTAATCCACAATATCGCGTGATTATATTCCTACTGAAGAAAATGGAAGATGGATGCCAACTCAATCATGTAAATGTTAAACATTCGTATGAGACCGAAATTTCTCGATTCGAGCCATAAATGTGGGATTGTTGTTGGTCAATGTTGAGGATTTACATATTAGAACGAAGCAGACGTCCAGTACTTCCGGTTTTTCAATGATGGTCTAATATTTATCTTTACCGGATTTCAATAAAATTCAAAAATCTCCACAATCGCATACTCAAAATCTAAGAATCGATTTATTTATTAAAACGTTTCAGTATTTCTGAAAATGATATTTATAGACAAAGAAAAATCTATTTCAGAATTAATCTAGTGCTTCCAAGTTTTCCATTGTGGTCTAGCTTCAGTTAACTCATGATCTCAACTATTGAAATTACTGCAATATCCACTAAACCCCTTCTGATACCAGTCAACATATGGTCACTTGTGACTGACTTGAAAAGGTATACCCTGGAGTTCTAGTGGTAAGCAGTGACTAGTGGATTTCAGCCGGGTCTGTTGTGAGATAGTAACTCACTGAACACACTGGTGGATATGTCACTCAATTTTGCGGATTAGTTGGAATTAGAGATTAACACCATTGGATCCTGGCAGGTTCAGTGGTCTAGAAGTTGAGCATTCGCTCGTCAAACTGATAGGTCCTGATTTCGAATCCCGAGAAGTGGGGTCGTGAATGCGCACTGATGAGGAGTCCCACAATAGGACAAAACGGCCATCTAGTGCTTCCAGGTTTTCCATTGTGGTCTAGCTTCAATTAATTCATGATCTCAACCATTAAAATTACTACAATCTCCATAAAACCCCTTCTGATATTCAAATATTATTTATCGATAAGGATAGAAACATTTTTTTTTAAAAAAAACAAAGGTACTCACTTGAAAAACTGTTATAAGGGATTGATAAAAACTATCAAAATTTGATCTTGGCTTTTCTTCTCTTGGAAAATTAAATCTTCCACCAAATAATTGCATACCAAGTAAAGCAAATATGACAATGAATAAAAATAATAGAACTAATAAACTAACAATTGATTTTAAACTAGCTAATAATGAACCAACTAGATTGCGTAAGCTACTCCAATATCTGTAAATGTAAAGTATAAAAAAAAGAAAAAAGAAACAAACAAACAGATAAATATCAAATGGGTTTTGTGGAGATTGCAGTAATTTCAACGGTTAAGATCATGAATCAGTATATTGGTATATCCTGGAGTTCTGGTGAGAAGTAGTGACCAGTAAAGTTCAACCAGGTCTGTTGTGAGGTAGTAACTCACTGAAGAGAATGGTGGATATGTTGCTCAATTTCATGGATTAGTTGAAGTTGAACATTAACACCGTTAGATACCGGTCGACCCAGTGGTCTAGTGGTTAAGTGCTCGCGCGCGAAACCAGTAGGTCCTGGGTTCAAATCTCGCAGGGGGCGAGGTCGTGGGTGCGCACTGCAGAGGAGTCCCACAATAGGACGAAACGGCCGTCCAGTGTTTCTAGGATACCATGGTGGTTTAGCTTCAACTGACTCATGATCTTAACCATTGAAACAGATAAATGTTAATTTGTGATGAGATATAAAGATATTGTATAAATTTATGTGGAAACCACATTCATAGAATTATGTATACTAGCTGTAATAATTAAGTAGTTAAATAGAATAAGATTAAATACAGCAACAACAAAACAACTAAAGTGTAAAAGGGTACTTGATCAGAATTAATAAATTGATAGTTTCAAAGGTTTTTCATACTTTTCATTCAAACAACTAAGGTATATATATATAAGTGTATTTCGAATAGTGTAACTTTCATAACTTTAAATGGTTACTTCAACTAAATTATAATTTACTCAAGATGAAGGAAGATTATAGTCATTAAAAGTAAATCTATGAAATTTGTCACTTTTGTTAAACCAGTGATCCTTAAGGCTACACAATCATGATTTGGATGAGTTGTAAGAGGAAGTAGATAATCTACCAATTTTCAGGAAATATATAGACTGATAGGTCCTGATTTATAAGGGCGGCCTGCTTGAGCATCTGGGCTACCTGTTCCTGCCATCTAGATATTTCAACAAGTTATCTATTGTTGTTTGTTTTAATATATCATTATGTTTATTAATCGCATATCCTATTCAGCTGCGTTTCTGAAAAGTGTACAACCTTTCGTTGTCAAAGTTACAGAAAACTCAATAAGAGACAATATGGTTCCTGGCAATATACAACGAAAAGAATGTACATTATTCAGTTGTTCATTCACTGAAGTGCTAACATCTAACTGGCGATCCCTCAATATTTATCGCCAGGACCGACCAAGAAGAAAGAAACAGAAACTTGTTGAAATACTTTGCGCTGAGAATTCTATGTTGTACCAAAATTATAATATTGAATAAAGTTAATAATAATAATAATAATAATAATAATAATAATAATAATTTCGAATCCCGCTAAGCGGGTTCGTGGATGCGCACTGTTGAGGAGTCCCACAATGGGACGAAACGTTTATCCAGTGCTTCTAGGTCTTCTATGGTGATCTAGTTTAAATTAACTCATGATCTCAACTACTGAAACTACTACAATCTCCACAAAACCTCTTCTGCTATAATGTTTTTAATGAAATTATTCATATTACAAGGTACTTAATAGTTAAATATTCCATGATTTTGTATAAAACGTATGCATAAATCTCATCAATACTACATGTTATTTAGTTTAGGGTCAAGTTTTCATTTAAATGAGGTATAAAAAGCTTCACGAATTGAGGAAGGTAATCACTAGTTACTGATTTCTACTTAATCATTAAATCCAATATGATTAGTGTGAAAATAAAAAAATTCTGGCTTCAAATATGTACATATAAATGTAAATCACCAAATAGGAATAAGCATTAGTTCAGTGCTCTCTTTGATAGACCTGGTGAAACCAAACGAAATAATATGTTGTTTCAAGACCGAGCCGATCAAACTCATTCAAAAGCTAACATTATGGTTAAGAAATTGAATTTTGCCGGATCAAGTAGACTGCACTACATGTTCTGTCCGAATCAGTACGGTAACTTATAACTATCCATAAATTGTATATACTATCGATCAAATTTTGTTTTGTTTTTTTCTCTATAGATAGTTAATAATTGAAGAGGACTGCAGAAAACAATAATAGAAGGTTGCATAGTAAATTGAAAAACAACTTTTCTTTGGATAGACAGTGAACTATTTTTGTAACATAAGCTTTTCCGGCTGTATTAAGATTATAAAATTACAGTAGTGAAAAGGCTGAAATTAAAACCCAATAGTTCAACTTCATGTCAAGTAATTTTAAAATCAGTTATCAATCAATTGATGTCAAAATTTGAACATAACAGTAAGAACAAGTATAGCGTTGTTGAAGTGATCCAGAAAATTGCTTGCAAAAGACAAGCAAACATCAGGAAACACTAAGAAGCGTTTCATCTAATCAGCGTTCACTTGAAGTTTTAGCCAGAAATATCAAGGAAGTAAAATGTCACATGCAGAGGCTCTGATTGGCTGATTGCTACACTGCTACTATGTTTAGTAGCACTCCAGAATGTTCGAGCAACCCAAGGACATTTAAAAATATTATAAAAACCCTATATTTTCTGTATTTAAATGAACTTTGGAGTAAAGTACTTCTCGCATACTTTGCGTCTTCTCTCTCGTTGTTGAGGTCTCTGTATAGTTCTAGCTTGGGAGTTATAGAATAGCTTAGGAAACGAATATAGCGTTCAATTTGCAAGACTTATCAAGCGTAAAGAAGCGAATATATTTTATAGATTATCATCAGCTGCTTATAGCTTAAAAACGATAGTAATAATTAGTTATCAAGCAGTAGCACTGTGCTATTGCTCATCATTTGCTTGATAGTGGATATGATGTTAGGATTTTAAAACCGTCGAAAATAAACGGTACCCGGACAATTTTCAAATTACTACGCTGTATCAAGGCCATTATGATGAAAAAGTTGAAATCAAACTAACATATTCACAAAGATGAGATTGTAAATCACTCATTATCCTGAAAACTTATATTCTTCCATAATTTACTGACGTGATATCTTATTTCACATTCAGAACATGAAATCTTAATCCCATTTTTGAGTCTTCTTGAGTTTCACTTCGCATACTGTGTGGTTACATTGAATTCTGCGGTTATTATGCGAATATTCATTTTTTTAAAGCGAATTTCAAGAATATTTTCTTCTAGAATTTTCACGATTTGGTAGCATAAAAATGTTTATTCATCTTACCACTTTATAATTCTCCCATACTTGTTGTCGCTATTTGAAAGTATCAACGGGAAAAACTGTGTTTCATGTGAGAATCCATTAACAAATGTTAATAAATGTAATTAGAAGTTCCCCGTGAAGGCACATTGCTAAATAGTCTCTTATTAGAATGAGTATCACCAGGTTCACAATTACAGTCTAGTAATGGTCGGTTCATGATCATTAAATTAAACAGAAAATACACGATCTGTTTGCATTGAGATCGAAATCTATGAAATATTTATTAAGCATATCCTTTATAGAATAGAATAATTTTTTCTGGTTAGAGTTTTTTAGCGAGTTAGTTTTCTACGGGATGGGGTCACTAACCCCATGCCCAACCCTCCTCCTTTATCCGGGCTTGAGACCGGCAGTAGCCCCCGGAGGGACTCCAGGCGGAGTAGAAACCATTCATGATAATAATTAAATTAATCATCAAATTAATCCATATTTAAAAAAGAAAATATTCTTACTTCATAATATGAATCTTACCTGGTCACTTTAAATACACGTAATAAACGAGCACAACGTAATACAGATACTCCTAATGGTGGCATCACTTTAGTTTGTATTAATACAACTTCTATAATACTACAGATAACCACAAAAAAATCGAATCGATTAAACATAAAATCAAAATAACATCGTATTCCTAAACTGTACATTTTAATTAACATTTCAATAGAAAAGAGGACAACAAATACAATATTGGCCATATCTAAAAACAAAAAAAAGAGAAGGGGGAGAGGGAGGGGAAAGGGGAGATAGAGGAGGGGATGAGGAAGAGAAAAACAACAAAAATATGTATATTTATATAATCAACATTATAAACTATTCTTTATTGAATTGTACCGATAACAACAAAGTCAAATAAATACATCGTTATGAATAGAGGAGAAATAAAACAAAAACGAAAAACAACAACAACCATAACTAAAATTTCTGTTGTCATTTGACATGGAAAAAAAGTCTTGTTGCTAACTAATTTTATTGATCCATGTAATGTTTGTTTTTTTAAATTTATAAAAGTACCCTATTATAAAATTGGCATGATGTATAACAAGATGTTTCATAATGTATCAAGATATTATCTATACTATTAAACATTCATAACATAGTCTCAAAATTGGTTAATATCACTTCATTTGACTTCAATGTATAATATCTCGTTAAATTCGTATTTCAGTGGGCCAATTCTCTTAGTAATTTACTTGGAAATATTCAAAAGCTGGAATATCAGTTGATGGAATAGTGTATTATTAATCATGTAACCATGTAAGAGACCAAGAACATTGGGAAGCGAGTGAGTAAGTAAAGCATTGAAACATATATGCGTATATTATGAGTGTTAGTCAATTGTGGATGGGTCATTGATTGTCAGTGTTTATAACCAATGGGAGGATAGATAAAGTTGAGGTGAATACATACATCCAATCATGTGCTAAATCTGACCATTGACCCAGAACACCACTCATGACATATTTGTAATAAAGATGTTAAGTAATACAGGACTTTATGCTTTTTAGATATTTCCTGGGTCTAAATCCAAATGTGAGAACTATTTTGTCTAACTGACTTCAGTAGGTAATCGGTCTCAGGAATTAACATACACACTTTTCACTAATTAAATTCACAATAGATTTCCAAGGTTTTCAGACCTTTTCTAGTACTCTATTACTTTGTGTTTTGTTTCGATAAATCATGTAATCGTTTTAATGTAAACGGCCATCATTGGTGTGGTTTGTCTTTACAATTTTGAAATTCAGTTGCTTAAACAAACAGTTCTATTATTTTTTATTTTTGTTTGAACACATAAATATTGATACAAGGAGGCACCAAATACATATGCATCACACAAATCTCATTTGATATGTGTGAGGGATGTGATACTACCCGGGTGCCCAAACTGAAGCTACTGGAATGGCCAAACCATTATACTAAACTTCGTGTTAACCATGATTTTAGGATACCAAACTTGTCCAAAATTAACGATAAGAGTAATCACTTGTATATGTCAACCTGGTTTCTATTAATCTTTTGAGATGTTTTTTTTCTTGAAAGTTTAGTATGATTAATATTGTGTTTGTCATAGATCGATCCCTCAGCCACTGTTAGAAGTAAATTATCTTCATAATTACCGCTTCATAAAACGTCTCACAGGTATAGTAGGGGGTTTATTGGTGTTTTGTATGTGGCTACATATAAGTCAAAAGTGATAGACCAACTTCATTTGGGCTTATTTGACATAATCTCCTGGATATAGAGATGTCCCTCATTTCAATAATGATGTAGACTGTAAATAACAAGGAAATGGTCAGTAGGTCAAATAAATATCCTTATATCATAAAAGCGAATGGTCCTCACGATGTTATGTTTTAATAAAGTGGGAAAGCTATGTCATTTTGCATTGCCTCGAATACTCCAATGTCCGATTTTATGAAAGTAGACTTCGTGACTGTTGAAAGAAATTCAAAATCACTCATTGACTGTATGTTTACTAGCTTTAAGTACCCTTTAAGTAATGTCAGTCATCGATTCCATCTAATCGTCCGTTATTCACATAAATTAACCGTAAACAGAAACTTTTGATTTAAAGTATTATTACAATAAAATAGCAATCATCGAATAACAATTTTATGTATATATGTCAAAAATTTACCTTGAAAATCGTCAAGCCAAGGCGGTTGTCCATAATGCTCTGAAGTGAGAACACCAGTATTTAAAAAAACAAGGACTATAACTATCCAGTAAAATGTCTGAGATTTAACAAGCCGACGACAAGAACGTCGGCAACGACGATTCCAACGCCGCGATCGCCTTCTAAAAGGAAAATTGATTTTCTTTATAAGTATAGGAGTGGTAGCTTATAACATAGTTATACTAAGTTTTCCTTGATATAAAAAAAAATAATATTCTCACTAATAATAGACAAGCATGACATTGATCACCACCCAGTGATCAATCAATTGTGATTACATCTCAGTCCTACAGAAGGTTAGTCATGACTCGAATAGCTCAGTGGTAACGTCTCTGACTGTGAAGCTGAGTGACACGAGGTCGAATCCGCCAGGGAGCACCAGTTCCCTCAAGATCACAGGTACACCTTGCTGACTTGTGCCAAGTAGCACGAAACCCGGATCCAGGGTTTCCTGTTGACTACCTTCAACCACCATCTAATATTCTCACAATTTACATCACACATTTATCTTAGTTAGACAACCACTAAGACCCAACGTGTCCTTTCATAAATGATAGACAAATAATAAAGATTGTTAAAGCGAAAGGCTTTTTACATAATTTATCCAAACTATTTAGTTATATACAAACCTAAGAAATCTGTGTGTCATTGATGGGCGTTAAATTTAAAAGAAAACAACCGTACAAACAAAAGGACTGGGATTCTGAACACAGAAAATTGTATCACGTTCTATCATAAGAGAAAATCAATTATTATGGAGTGTGAAAATCAACAAGAACAATGTGAATATACTAAAAGTTGAATTCATCAGTTGGTCTAAGCTAGACAGTCATTGAAAATCTAGAAGCACTGAACAATCACTTCGTCCTATTACGGGACTCCTCAGAAGTGCGCATCCGCGATCCCAAGACCTACGGTCTCGCACATGAACAATTAACCACTAGACCACCGAACTAGCCAGCATCCAATGGTGTTAATGTCTAACTTCATTCGATCCATGATCTTGCAGAACCTAAGCCATGTGTTCAAATCACATGTGAGGGATCGTGAGTATGTACAGCTGAGGAGTTCCATACTAGGACAAAATAGCTTTCCAGTGCTTCTGGGTTTTCAGTGGTGGTATAGCTTAGATCAACTGATCAATACAACTGTTAAAAATACTACAATCTCCATAAATCGCCAAAACTGATAAATATACTAAACTATCGAAATATACGACCACAAATTATCAAATTACAAGTTGACAAGTTTCTATTACTTATTCTAAAGTTCTCTAATTTATTCTTTCACATAAAAACATCTTCCTAATTGATTATGAATAATAATTTATGAATGAACCAATCAAATTTAAGATGACAAGTCTGGGATTTTAGCGAGAAATTCATTTACTCAATTGTCTTAAATAGCGTCCTGGTATTTTAGTTAATATGCAGTTTGTGATGAAAAAACCATAAATCTAATTCTTATCCTCAACTATCAACTGTAAATCATAATTCTTACTTTTCATACTGTTTTATAATTATCATTTAACCATAATAAATAAGTGGACATTCTCAAAGTCAGATGGTGGTTGGAGGTAGTCGACAAGAAACTCTGGATCCGGGTTTCGTGCTACTTGGCACAAGTCAGCAAGGTGTACCTGTGATCTTGATGCAACTGGTGCTCCCTGGCGGATTCGATCTCGTGTCACCCAGCTTCACAGTCAGAGACGTTACCACTGAGCTATTCGAGTCATGACCAACCTTCTGTAGGACTGAGATGTAATCACAATTGATTGATCACCACCCAGTGATCGAATCCGCCATGGAGCACCAGTTTCCTCAAGATCACAGGTATACCTTGCTGACGAGTGCCAAGTAGCACGAAACCCGGGTCCAGGGTTTCCTGTTGACTACCTCCAACCACCATCTAATCTCAATGTATAATGCACGCAGTGTCGCGTCACCTAGACTAGTGGCCACATTACAACATGGTCGATAGCATTCGATCTGCACTAAATAAGGACTTGACACGCATGACATTGATCACCACCCAGTGATCAATCAATTGTGATTCTCAAAGTCACTTTAGTATCTCTCAAAGGTTGTACATAAATCATAGTTTCATATAAAACTTATTTCTAAAAATTGTATTCTAACATATTGGCAATTCCAAGAGAATTTCTTATTTTGAAATATCAGGTTATTGTTATTAGTAAGTTAAATTTGTTTGTACAATTTACAACTGCATCTCTGTGCTAATGTGGTGTGGCAACTCGAACTGATGTACTTACGTACGTACGAAGTTCTACGTTGTTACTGACGGACTGACTGACTGAATACATTAGATATGATATTTTGTTGATTAATGCCATTACATTAAGATATAAGATAAGTGAAGTAATTTATATAAACTATAAATTATGTATCCATCTAATAGGAATAATTTACATGAAAGTTATATTATGTAATAGAGAATAGATAAAATGTGTCTGTTTAGCAGAATTTTGTATAAATTCTTTAGAAGCAAGGGAAATTACTAACATTGTTTTGACCAATCAGATCTTGTTGTAAAGCTCTTAAAAATAATCTATAAAAAGACTACTTATTTTCTTTCTTTATTTTGGATTGGACAATTATTATATTTATTAGAAATTATAAGCATTGTTTTTCAATGTTTCTAGAATAATCAAGACAATTAATATGAATATTTCTGATTTCAATATATTATGAAAGCCTTCTATGAACTATATTCTTCAGTATAGGGTTATGGAGAATAATACATTTTAGATAAAGATCAAAAACTGATAGATGTTGGAGCAACATTGAAAACCTGGAACCACTGGATGACCGTTTCGTTCTACTGTTGAGGAGCCATACAATAGGACGAAACGGCTGTTTAGTACTTCCAGGTTTGCAACAGTAATCTAACATCAATCCTTTCATGCTCTCAATCGAAAACTCGATAATCTCCACAACCCTATACTGATAATTACTAAGTGCTCACTAGTGACTAGCTTCGTGAAGGAATTCTCGGAGTTCTAGTGATAAGCCGTGACCAGTGAAGCTAATCCGTATTGGGTAGAGACAGATATTTACCTCAGTATAATGGAAGATGGTTGCGCAATTTCGTGGATTGATTGAGGCTAGACATTAACAACGTCGGATGTCGGCCAGCTCAGTGGTCTAGAGGTTAAACGTTCGCGAGCGCGACTGATAGGTTCCGTGTTCGAATCTAGCGAGGCGTGGCCGTGGATGAGCACTGCTGAGGAATCTCACAATAGGATGAAACGGCTGTCCAGTGCATTAAGGTCTTCAGTGGTGATCTAACATCAATCATCTCATGATCTCAATCAAAATGATATTTTTATATTTCCAGTTTCCTGTTCTTTTTATTCAGCTTTGTGAAGTAGATTCTTGGTTACTGGGAGGTTTTTAAAAAGTTATTTTCCAAAGTATCTCAAGTGTCAATCTTGTGTTTTTTAATGATCACACAGAAAGTGACACTAATGTCTATCAAAACTGTTGAATTTACTGATACTTAAAAAGTGGTATAAAAACCGGTTGATATTAATAGATACCAAACACAATTGTATTATTAATTCTAATTACAACATATGGTATTGAATTTAAATAACTCACCCTTTCAATGGAATACAGAAAAAATACTGATGTTGTTGTGATGATGATTGACTACGATGTCCACCACCGCCATCATCCAGTCCATGTTCAGATGGATCTTCTTCTTCCTCTTCAAAGTCATCAGTAGCTGAAGATGAGGTGGTCCGACATGCAGCACACCAATGAAATTCTGTAAAAATAAATTTTTAAAAAATTAAAGGATATAAAACAATAATGACGTAATCAGTTAGCGTTCAAGAGTAATTTCCCTATTACAGCATCGGCATAGAAGTAATTAAAATTCACTAAATGACACATTTCGATTTATAAGAAGACTATTCAGATGTGAACAAATTAAATTAGTTTAAGCATTAAGCTTAAAAACACAAATTACTGTTAATATACAATACACCACTCAGTGAAATAACCGGTTGTTATTCACTCAATCGAATCAGCGAAACTAGCTACATTGTTCAAAACGATCCAGATAGACGTATGCTGTTTAGTTCCTTGACGGTTTAGCTAAAAAAGGATGTACTTGGAATAATTCATTACATAAATCCAGACCATTCCAACAACTTTAGTACTTTCATTATAAGACAATGATTGGAGCAAATAATCAGAAAATGATGTTTTTTTCTCATTTATAGTCAAGGTACTGGTTTATGAAACGAAAATAAAAAGAATAACCCTCTAAAGAATAGAAGTTACTTCTTAGAGATACGTTTGATTCCTCATGGAGCCCCTCTGGGGCTACTGCCGGTCCCATGCCTGGATAAAGGAGGAGGGTTGGGCATGTTTATTTTTTCAGAATTGTTAGCTAATTATTTGACCATTATATAGTTCAGATGAATGATTAAGAAGTGTTTACAGTGTTCATTAATCGTAATCCTGCTTTATTTAAAGCAATGTATACGAACCAAGATGAAAGTTCAGCAAATGAATTTTTTTCTGAACTCGATCCCAACAC
The DNA here is from genome assembly GCA_944470365.2 of Schistosoma intercalatum. NCBI lineage: Eukaryota > Metazoa > Platyhelminthes > Trematoda > Strigeidida > Schistosomatidae > Schistosoma > Schistosoma intercalatum. Next base: position 2,565,295 of record OX103726.1, read on the forward strand.
TTGACAAGCTAACGGAAGTAGGAGTAAAGTGATAGATATATTATGTGAATTAGTCTTCCATTCATGTCATATGAAAAAAAGTCTAAGGAATTAATAAAGGTTTACAGAAGAATTTGTAAATATCTGCAGCTAAACAACGATCCCTTTTACCATAGGTCATGGAATAGCAAAATTTCTTGATAAACACAATATTTTACTCCTTCCTATATATGTAGTTGTCGAATTGGTTATTAACATACATATGTAAACCGATATAAATCAAGATGTTTAACGCTAAATAACGACATTAATACCTTATAGAAGACGCGATTTCTTATAAAAATACATTAACTAGAACTGATAGTAATTTTAATCATGTATGTGTTGACATAATTGAAGCAACTATCCTAATTATCAAACATTTGATTGAGACTAGTCATAAGGTTGACATCAAGCCAGCATTTGTAGTTTTGTACAAAATTCTTCAAGGATATATACTAAGGTTTATTGAAGCCTTACCTATACGGAAACTGAAATTTCCTTTATGCGTTCAAAAACAATTTGTCCTAACACTTAACCCACCCTGGTAATACTGATTTATTATCCAGAGTGGTTATCACATTGTTTATGTGTACTTTAATATTTTTTGTTACGTCTTACGTTTAACCTATCTAGTTGACCTTTTAATTTTCATATAAAACCAGGTCTGTTGTGAGATAGGAACTCACTGAAGACAATGGTGTACGGTGGCGCAACTTCGTGGATTGGTTGAAGTTAGACATTAACACCGTCTTAACAAGTATAGATGTGTGATCAAACTGTTCGAAATGTATTGCGCAAATATACTATATAATTCTGTTAAACTTCTCATTGCATTATTGAAATATATCAATGGGACTAATTGTTTTAAACTTTACTATCACTGAATTACGTAATCTGTGGTGGAAAACACAATTGAAGTACCTCTCCAATAAGATAATTAGGATACGTAACAAATTAAGTACAATAAAATGGAAATTTAATGTTTGAATTTACGAATAAGGAACAACTGAAGACAAACAACTCAGAAAAGTAGAAAACTGATGGGAATACCGGTCTGCCAAGCGTAGTTCTGAAATCATAGAATATGCTTGCGATTTTGATCCAATCGTCTTTTACTTGTGATCCTAGATTTTCTATACGTGTGAAAGAAACAACTTTTTTTTCGATTTTGTACCGATGTATTTCAATCACAACATAGCTGTTGGGATATTCAGGAAAATATCCCAAAAATATTCTGTTAAGTCTAACGCTATCCTTGGACTTGAAATGGTATTGTTTTCTTATTGGTCAACATTTACTTCACGTGTCGTTTTCCTACTGGTCAGTATTGTACAATGTTAATTTTTATTTTATGGTACGATGTGGTCTGCTTGATTGTTATATGAACAGAGTGTGCTTGAAACATAACGATTCATATCTCCGAAGCTGAGACTTGCGTTCTGGACTCAACTGGTTGGGCTAGACAGGGAAGCGGGACCAATCAGAACCCTGCGCCGTTCTTACGTGTTTGCGCGTCTTTGGTCCGATCGATAATTCTCTGTCCTCTAATCTGCTGTCACAGTTATAACAACAGCAGACAACTGACATTATTTCTCAAAAACTAAACATATATATTGGACGCTACTTACAAAGATGTTTGTAAGTAGTATGTAGAGGAACCTTGTGTGAAAGTTACAACGGTTGTCGAACAGAGTGCATCTGTGTTTACATTCTCCAACCAGAATCAATCAATATTTGGAATAAATGTATCCAAAATCACTCTTGTACTTCACTTATTCTATTATGGAGTAATGCGATTTAAGTCAAAAAGTAAATACAAAGTAAAGTAGACTATATACTACATCAACATCATCATTCAATGATTATGAAGTTAGACCAACTGCGGGCACTGAGATAATTTTAACAATACACAGTGATCATCTAGTTTGAAAAGCACATAAACTTTTCTCTTATCTCTGTAAAAATCATGAACACTATTTACACTTTAAACTAAATTACTTTTTTCTTTTTCATCTTCTTTATTTGTAGTTTCTTCATCATCACTAATATCTTCAGCTGCACTAATCCAATCTAAATAACCTTGTACATCTTCTTCAAATTGCATCTGTTCTCTAGCTTTTTGATATTTACCACGTTTTTTAGCTTTTTCACGCTCTTTTGAAAATTCCCTAATTCAATGAAAAAGGAGAAAAGATAAAATAGATAAATACAAAATCAATATAAACTATTTATATATGACAGTTATATTCGTCAAGTTTATATAAATATTTCAATAGTTGAAATCATCAGTCCATTGAAGCTAGACCATCATGAAAAACCTCGAAGCACTGGACAGCCATTCCGTCCTAGTATGGGAATCCTCAGCAGTGCGCATCCATGATCCCGTTCTCCGCGAGATTCGAACCCAGGACCTGTCCGTCTCGCGAGTTTCATACTAGGACGAGACAGCTGTCCAGTGCTTCCGGGTTTTCTATGGTCGTCTAGCTTCAATTGACTCATGATTTCAACCAGTGAAATTTCTAAAAATCATCACAAAACCCCTTCTTATATAAATATCTCCATATTCAAATACTTTGTTTCATTAAATGAAATCAATATTGAAACTTTCAATGAAATATATTTCTATGACGTTTACAGCAGTTCTCTTGTACATGATAGTCAGTATCCTAATGAGTTAAAACAAACAATTAGATAGAAGTACATTCGGATATTTGACTATCAAGCTGACTTTCTTAATATAAACAAATCTGTGCATTATAAAACTTCTTGAAATCCATTTTTAAATATATTGACAACTGTTTCATCGAAAGTAAAAGTTTATAAAGTAACGTATAAGACATCAGATATATGGAGATTACAGGTTTATTGAAAAAGTGAATCATGGAGATTGACAATTGTAGCTACCAAGAAACAGCCTTGGTTACAGACATTGGAAACTGTGTGTTTATAAATATTCTTGACAATCTAGGACTGGACTGTCATGAAATCCCGAAGTAATCATGAAAACTACTAGTTGGTGATAAAAAATACAGATTATTTATCTGTATAATTAGTGTTTGCTTGTATTTCAGAGGTCTTCGAAATTTCAGGTTATTTCCATCTATCCTAGTGGTATGAGAAACGCTATGTATGTTTTTTGCACACTGCTGAGGAGTCCTACAATAGGACGAAACGGCCATCCAGTGCTTCCGGGTTTTCAATGATAGTCTAACACCAATCGGTTCATGATATCAACCTAAAACTATACTTGACTTTGATACAATTTATTATGCCATATGACATTTCATGGATGTTATAGTTTGAAGTATATTAGCATTGAAAACGCAATTGAAGTAATAATGTTAATACAGTTCAACATTTTTAGAACGAAGATACTTTAATTTTCATTAAAGAACTATACTGATCCATATCAATCACCTGACAAATATCCAAAGCGTACTTTTAAGTTTGTACCAGCTCCATACACACGTTTTAGATAGTAAACAAATAAACTTGCGATACTTTTAGGAATTAATGGATAGCGGCTATCAGTGAAATCCAGAACGAGAGTTTCGCTTTGTTTGGGAATTTTCGGCTGGGAGTTGCCGTAACCTATAGTTGGTGTTCATTCCGGAATCTGAACCCAGTACTACTTGCCATCAATGTCTACATAAAACTCCTTGTGATTTAGAGACAATATCGAGAAACAAAATGCAAATATACCAAAAAGAGACTGATCGATTCCGGCCATAGACATTAGTGAGAAGATTCAAATAACTAATACATATGAATTAAATTTTCAATATTCTCATGAATTGATAAGACCGATCGATGAAAACCGTTATGTGAACTTATTTGACCTTAGCATACATAAAATTGTAACTTTATTGTTTATATTGAATACAATAATATATGAGCAACAGTCACAATTTATCAGTGTACATTTCCTATGTATGAGTGGTTGCCCATATCTGTTTATCAATATTATCCCTGTCTATACGAACCATAAAAGTTTTATCATGTAATAAAGGAAATGATTTGGCTCAAGCCATTTCTATATGTTATATAATTATATAATATACCCTTGTGGGCCAGGGTAATTTTACATAGGTTTTCAGGAGAACTAGATACCATCCGGACTTTCACGTGAAAACCCAAACAGTACAGCTCAACATCGTTTAGCAGAGGAACCAGACACCGTATAGGCTTTAACGCTACAATCTGAATAGTACAGCTCAATCCTGTGGCGCAACCACGCAGGTACCAAGGACCCTGGTGGACCACATTTCTATATGCATGGATAGTTATTGGATCTTATGACTGTATGAAATATGATTTTTCAGGTACATTTCTTATTTGGCTTTTGAATAGCACCGTTGCACAATGAAAACAACTGAAGCATTATAAACTAAATGAAATGTGAGGTTTAACTTTCGTCTACATCAAATGGACTCAGAAGAAAGGCTACAAGATTCGAATTTCTTACATCAGTAAGCTACATTTCTACCATTGATTCTGTTCTAAGATATTTATCTTTCAGAACGAATTTAATGGTAAACACAAAAACCTGAATAACTAAGTAATTTTATTATTATTTTCCTGGAGGAGAGCAGAAAATTGTATATACAAGAAGGCTTTCCACATTTTCTGGGTATACCTCAAAGATCCATCTTTTTCTCTTTGTTCTCCTACTGACCATATCAAACATTTTATCCTGCTTGGTTTGAAATAAAAGATTTCGTGAAATGTTTGGATAATAGTTCCTTTTTAAATGAACTTACTTTCAACTATTTCAAATGACGAGCTGCTAACTCTAGGATTAGACACTAAAAGACACAAAACGCCCTGGTAGTGTTACTTGACTGATGATCTATCGATCATTCTGTTATAAGACATTAAATTAAATGTTGGTTATCTTGATATAAGCTTTTATTCTTATATATCATATTACCTTGTTAATGACAAAGGAGATTTTCCTCTAAACTTATGGTATAAAGAAACTATATGCTGACAATATCAGCAACCTCGATCTTGTGTTTTATTAATTCATGTATGCTATCTCCTCTCCTATGTTGTTCTTCAAGTTTGAAAAAACTCGCTTTTACACAACACAATGAAAGCTATTATCAAGCTGAAAGGTAAATCTACTTCACTCGGTGATGAGCAGGGTTATGGAAATACAAATCTTGTACATAACTGACAAGTCACCCGCTTGATTTACCATTTTCCCTTTTACATCTCACTACAGAACAATCCTGTTATATCCCGATGAGAATAATGAATGATAACTGCTGGAATATATTTCTGGACTAGTACTATACATATATTTCTATTGTATAGTTCTTAAGTGACTAAACAATCCATATTTGTGTTCCTCTTATCATAAGCTTTATTTTGACCTATAGACTATTATTATACGACTTACCATTCTTGAGCTATGTCTGGTCTATCAATTACTACCTCTCACATTAACAGTCACTTTTGGCTAAAGTTTGTACAAATGTTGTTTCCTATTTTATGGTACGATGTGGTCTGTCTGGTTAGTATATAAACCCAGTATGTTTGAATTAAATGATTCATATTGCAGGGGCTGAGATTGGCGTTCTGGACTTAACTGGCTGGGCTAGGCACGAAGCAGGACGGATAAGTACTCTAGACTGCTGCTCGTACGGGTTTTACGCGTCATTGGTCCGGTCGATAATTCGCTGTTCTTTAATTGGCGTTATCATTACAATATACATTAATAAGGACACAGGGCACAAGTTACAACAAATCCACGTACACAAAACCAAATACAAGAGTTCTACCTACCTACCGAATATATCATTAAAGGTAAGGGAAAAGCCAAACAAAAACCTTTGCGACTAAATATACATACAGTAGTGATGAAAGTTGTGATTTTAAATTATTTTGTAGTTCTTTCATGTAAATCATCTTTACAATATCTCATTTTGAGTACAAACCTTGCTCAATTGAATATATGAGAGTAAATAAAAAGACTTTTATTATAATTGCCAGTATGTGTTCGATTTCTGCGTGTGAGGTCGTGGATATGTACTACTAAGGAATTTCATACTAGCTGTCCAGTGCTTTCAGGTTTTCAATGATAGTCTGACCTGCTTCTATTCAGAATATGAAGATGATGAATAGAACATTGGAAAGTTAGAAGGCCAGTATTCGATAAAACTAGATTTCATGTGAATATTATGAGTATTGTTTAGTTAAGATAGATGAATAAAGATAATTTGATTAGATGGAAAGTAAGTAATACAAAGAAAGAAAAAGAGAAAATTAAGTCATCTAATTAATTCAAGTTTACCTATTTTACATTTAAAGAAGAAAACTTCTAAGAAACAGGAAGTTGAATAAGTAAGAAGAAATTAACATCAAATAGCAATAATATATGGAAAATAAACTATTTCCATAACATAAATGTAATTATGAACCCCAGATTATCTATATGTACTACTGATACATTTGATTGCTAATGATAATTAGCAGTATAGGGTTGTGGAGATTATTAAGTTTTTGATTGAGATTATGAACCGATTGATGTTAGACCACTATTAAAGACCTGGAAGCACTGGACGGCGGTTTCGTCCTACTATAGGGCTCCTCATCAGTGCGCATCCACGATCCCACTCGCGGGATTCAAACCTAGGACCTAATCCGTGTCAGGTAGAGACAGGTATCTACTTCAGTACAATGGAAGATGGTAGTGCAGTCTCGTGTAATGGTTGAGGTTAGACATTAACAACGTTAGATACCGGCCAGCTCAGTGGTCTAGAGGTTAAGAGTTCGTACGTGTGAGACCGAAGGTCCTGGATTCGAATCTCGCGAGGCAGTATCATGGATGCGCACTACTGAGGAGTCCCATAGTAGGACGAAAAGGCGGTTCAGTGCTTCCAGGTTTTTCATGGTGGTCTAGCTTCAATTGACTCATGAAATCAACTATTAAATTATTCTGAAGATGTCAAATTAGTGTGGTTGAGAAGATTTGTAGCTCAGGTGGATGATTTTCATGGAGTTTTGTTTGGAACTGTAGAACCTGAAGTGAATCTATTTTTAAAAAATATTCTTCGTTCATATATCAGTGTCTAGATATGATGGGGATTTGTAAATATATAAATATAAACAGGAAATACTTACCCACTCAAAACACCAAGTACTAGGTTCATAACAAAGAATGATCCGATAATGATCATACTGATAAAGTAAATCCATGGATATAACATCCCTTGTGAGTCATTAACCTAAATGTTCAGAAAGAAAATATCGTATGAGAAATATAAATTATTAATTTTATTAAAGTGGAAATAATTCTCATGATAAGTCGATCTTGAGGGAATTATGGTAACACATTCACATGCAACTTGACCCTATTTTTCAATTAGAATACCTAGTTTTACTTAAATTAACTTTTAAACACCCGGTCCAGCAGTCTGGAGGTTGAGAGATGGCGAGCAAGACTGAATATCCCGAGTTTAATCCCTGGTGAGGTTGTGGATATGCACTTTTGTGTAGTTTCATTCTAAAACGATACAGCTATCTAGTGCTTCCCAGTTTACACTGGATGTGTCTAACATAACACATGTCCCTATCACCTCAGTTGATAAAGATTCACTAACTCATATATCGATTTTCAATCGTTAGTAAGTATCTTATCCTCAACACAGGCATTACTAACTCGGTGGTCCCGAACTATATGGACTTTAATGGTCGAATACTGGTAATCCACGAATATCTTTACTCTTAATGCCCATATTTCACACCCATAAAGAAGAACGGAATGAACTAATGTGAAGTAAACTCGTCCTTTGGTTGGCGGATGGATGTATTAACTACACGACAAGCGGCTCAAGATAACAAAGTCAATCGAGTTAAACTAAATCGGGTAATTGGTATTGTCCAAAATAAAAATAAACTTCTTTTAAAAAAACTTATGCCTTACAATGTACAAACAATAAGTTATTCATAGAATAAAAGCTATAAAAGTGGGGATTTCCAACTATTTATTAAAAATGGTGAACATCTACTTGACTGTTAGACTATGAACAAATAATAAAACTCAACACCGTAAGGTTGTTCACGTATTCGATCAACTATAGACCTAAAAATATCTGTCTTAAATGTACTTAACAAATAACTAATAGTTAAAACAATAGTATTAAACGGTTATATGTTTAGAAAACTGTAAAATTCAGATTAAATAGCAAATCTTCTCTATATTGTATATCGAAGAAACGGACATCAGGGTTGGCAAGCATCACAAGTCCAAATTAACGCTAACAAGTAGACAACTAGGAACTTTACGACACGACATAAAATTCAAACAAGTCATTGGGTTGACTTTAATCGTCAGGGGTGAATTCTAATGTTTGTAGAGACCCTGATAATATGAAAGACTAAACATCCGTAATGAACTAAGAAGAAAAAAGTTCTTTTTCATCTTCATCCACATAATTCAAAAGAGTGATATGTCGACTGTTGATTATTTCCATACTGCATAACATCTTCATTTGATATTTTCTATTATCTATATAAACTTTTACTTAGTTTTCCTTAACAAGTAAGTATATGACTAAAATTTAAGATGTATTAAACAAATAAATCACATTTTAAGATCAACTCCATTTTTTCAATACATGTTTCAAACAAAATAAAAACATAACCTGAATTAACTCAAGGCATCAATGCTTTAACATAGACATTCTAACACAAATCAATAAAAGATGCAGCTAGCAGTGAGAATCCATAACGCGTGTTTTGTCAGCTGAAGATACCGGAATCCTAGTTTTATTTATTTGTTTGAACACATAAATATTGGTAAAAAGGGGTACCAGATACATATGCGCCACACAAGTCACTTGATTTGTGTGTGGGCTGTGATACTGTCCGGGTGCCCAAACCGAAGGTGGCCATACCCGTAGCCTTCGACCTAAAGGTTTGATCCACAAGACAGTGGAGAAACGTTAGTAGATCCCTTCCCATGTTAGCCGATGACCAACGATTGGTTCATACGCCATTTTTTCCCTCTAGATACTGGAACTCATGTGCACCGTTGGTTTGGAATCAGGGTTTTTCAACTCCCCTTGATAGATCCTCAGTATCTAACAACCCGGTTACAGCGCCAGACATTTGCTTTCCGTCCTCTCAATTTCGTAAACAACAATAATGCTGAGAGAATGCAGTGAGTAGGACTTCACTAACAGTGGCTGTATACGTGTGTCCATATGAGAGGATTTTTATAGGGAGAACTAGTTCTCCCCACCAGAATCCTAGAGTTAATGTTCATTCCGGGATTCAAATTTAGTACCATTCGCTTAAAAATCCACTACATTATGAATTTAACCACTAATTCCAGATAGCCATTCACTTGTTAAACGTGTATGAGTTTTAATTCAATTTAAACTGATTTGGATTGTTCATTGTTGATGTTTTTGATAGAAATTTGATCAGCTTATGCTAATTACTTAAATATTTAGCAAAATGACTATCACTTTTAAAAGTTTAAAGCATTTAGTACCAGACAAAATTAAATCTAACACAAAGCTCTTAATGAAGAGTAAGAGAAAATTATGATTAAATATGAAATCATCAAGTAGACAGTTACTGTAGTAAACAACAAGACGAGGGGGTACAATCGAATGTAATTGAGCACAAAATTACAAAGCATCCCACTAAAATCTAAGATCCATTGAGTAAATAGATAATTTGCAAAATATCAATCCATCATATCGAACTTGACTGTTCCTGTTGCAAACTTCAATCCATTGTCTCAGATTTCATTGTTTATACGTTTTCATACCAATTGCATTGCGTTCCCATTTTTTCCTTCTCGATCTTAGACTGAAATACATTCTATATGTCTGACCACCGTTATATACTACTTGTGTGGATATAAGTAACCCACACCACATTACACTTATATAGTCAGTCATAAACAACGTAAGATCCGGAAGAAATTCATATAGATATAAGTTGCAAATACTTTATATCAATACACCATGAGGAATTTAATGAGGGAATACCAAGAATAAAAGTAAACATCATACCAACGACACTATTTATGTCTGATATGAAAAATAAATTCAGAAAATAATATGCTATACGTATATTTCTAGTTATCTGTATCAATTACTTGTTATAATATGATTCTACATATAACCATGTATTCAACTATTAAATTACTATAATATCCACAAAACCCCTCTCTGATTATAATTATCATAGGCTGATGGTCTCCAAGAGGTATTTCCTGGAATTCTAGTGAGAAGCAGTGACCTGTGGAGTTCAACCGGGTCTGTTTTGAGATAGTAACTCACTGAAAACAATGGTGGATGGTGGCGAAATTTCATGGATTGGTTGAATTTAGACATTCACACCGTTGGATACCATCCAGTTGTCTAGAGGTTAAGAGTTCGCGCGCGAGACTGATAGAACCAGGGTTCAAATCTCGCGAGGCGGTATCGTGGATGCGCACTGTTGAGAAGTGCTATACTAGGATGAAACGGCCGTCTAGCGCTTTCATATTTTTCATGGTGGTCTAGCTTCAATTGACTCATGAATTCAACTATTAAATTATTTTGAAGATATCAAATTAGTGTGATGGAGAAGATTTGTAGCTCAGGTGGATGATTTTGATGGAGTTTTGTTTTCTAAGCCGCTTTACTTAGAAAAAATAGTCATAATCTCAAATATATGCTTAAATTGAAATCAGTGCAAATACGAAAGCATTTACAAATAATTAACATTGTCCAACAAATCCAATTACGAATGTATTTCATTATCATAGTTCTAAAAACTACTATACCTTAGCCAGTACTGTAAGATGATTCTCCAGGTAATTTTCAGTGAAACAACAATCAATAAAAGTCAATCAGCTTAGATAAAAACACAATACCTCCAGAATACAAAAGAATAACTACATATAAATGGTAGTGATGAAATAAACAATCTTAAAAAATAAAATAAAATAAAACAACTAACCCAGTATAAAACTTGTGTCCAACCTTCCATAGTAATACATTGAAATACAGTTAGCATAGATAAACCAAAATTATCAAAATTAGTTATACCATAATTTGGTCCAACCCATCTTTCTGGTTGCGGTAAAGGTGGTGTAATATTTCCAGCTAAAATAGCTTCAGCTTGTTGTTTTCTTTCAGCAACAGCTGCATAACTCATATCCAATTTAAAATCATAACAAATTGTTGAACCTGTACACAATGCACCACGTTGATTTAAACTGCATGGTGATGGATTATCCTCTATTTCACCTTGAATTAAACAATAAGAATTTTTCTTAATTGATAATAAGGATAATAGGATTTAAGATACAGGTAATTTTTAGTGCAGATTATGATTACCTACGTCTCAATTCAAGAGTACTGTATTTCTTTTGAATATCCCATTCCTATACCGGTGTAACGTCCGGTATGCATGCTTTATACAGCACTTCAATTTGAGTAAAATGTTAATCAGGTGCACAAACAGAAGGTATTCTAAATCAAGCAATAATAATGTGAATAGTACTAATCATCAAATGATATCATGTTGTCATTACTATTGTAGTGAAGGAGAACACAGGTAAGGACAACCGAATTATATTCAACACAAAATTATAGAGTTACATGGTAAAATAGAAAAACCATACTATATTACTTAATTTGCAAAATGTTCAATAATTGTCTCGAACTTCATTGTACTTGTATTTCCATACTAATTGCTTTCTACTCCCGCTCTTCCTTTCATGATCTTCCCCATCTCCTGCTGCCAGACATTACACGACTGACTCGCGTCATATACTACTTATATCAATATAAGTAGCATGTGCCACACTATCTTTTTAAAGCTCAAGTTGAATAAATTTAAGTAACATATAAAATGTAACGAATAATGACTAACCTGTTATAAAATCATAACATGTAGCATGTAATTTACCAGAAAATAATTCTAGACCAACAATTGCATAAATAATTATTACAAAGATAACTAAAAGTGCAATATGTAAGAGTGGAACCATAGCACGCATTATAGAATTTAATACAACTTGTAAACCTATAAAAGAAATGAAAATATAGTGTATTAAAGTCATTTGAAAAGTGTGTAACGTATTTTTTTTTATTTTTCAAGTTAAAATTATTGGTAACTATGAGACAGGATAATAGGATTCGAACTATTGAAACTTCTACAATTATGAATAATAATAATAATAATAATAATAATAATTCACTTGGTATTGTTTGGCTTGTATCTTCCCATTGAGGTTTAACACTGCAATTGATCAGTCTGTTCTTGTTATATGTGCATACTGTGTGTATGCCTCGATATTACCTTAATTCACAAGCTATTTGTAAGCAATGATGGATAGTGGCTAGCAGTGGAATCCAGTTTGACGCGCGTTTCGTCCTATTTGGGACTCGTCAGCTGGATGTACCTGCATTTCAGAGCTGATGTTCACTCCGGGACTCGAACCCAGCACCATTCTCTTCAAACGCCATCGCGTTATCCACTCAGCTACTGAGTCCTGATAATAATAAAATGATCTGATACTTATTAAATTGGTTCTAAATCATTAGGATGGATTGATGGATAGAAATCAAGATTGTTCGAACGTTCTTTGGAACCTTCTGTTTAATAATACATCTTGACTATCAAGATGTAAAAGCAAACTTGTTTCTAAGTGGTTGTTTATAAAGGGAAATATTTCATATTCGACCGATAGTTAGAGACCTTGAATGATATGGCTCAAAATCGTTTACAATGGCGTAGGTGCCCTCACTTTTTGCGTCCTTTCAAATTATAATCTTCTGAACTCCTCATATTCCGTTTTTTCTATTCCCAAATTTATTTCGCTGGATTATACTCCTTGAATAACATCTTCAAACCCTAGTCTTTCCGATTACTGCTTATACTTTTACTACCTCTACCACTATGAGATTTGAATTGAAAATTGTATCTCTGTGCTAATGTGGCATGTCAGGTTGAACTGATGTACGTACTTACGAAGTTCCACGTTGTTGCTGACTGACTGACAGTAATTATTCTCTTTAGTACATTTATTCATTGAAGAGATCAAATAAGAAACAAATTTCAGAATAGGGATTTGTGGAGATTATAGTAATTTTCGTAGTTGAAATTATGTATCGATTTAAGCTAGAACACTAGGTTTTTAGTAGTGATCTAGCTTAGATCAGCTCATGAGTTCAACTATAAGAATTATTACATATTTGTTCCAGAGATCACTCGTTAAAAAAGGTAAGTGTGAAGTTAGTGAAATAAAACAACTATAAACCGGAACAAATTGATCATACATATAACCAAAAAAATTAACTTTTATCAATCAATAAAGTTCCGGAGTGAACATCAACTCTTGGATGCAGATACATTCAGCTGACGAGTCCCAAATAGGACGAATCGCATGTTCTGGATTCCACTACTAATCACTACGCACCTTTGTTTAAAATACTTCATACTAGATACGCAAAGACAATTGACTTATGAACAGTATGCCCAAATCTCATTCCTTTTTTTATTAAGATGTCTGTCAGTTATGTTGAATACTTCTAAAATATTTTTATTATTTAGCATTCTGTTTTATTGTTATGATTATAGTTAGTTTATTGCGTTAATCCCCAATTTCGTCCCAAGGCATGCCCTCACTTGGAATCCTCAAGGCCAAAGGAGAAGAGAAAGACCAAAGAACACATTACACCGAGAAATGGAGACATGTATGTAAAGAATAGACAACAATTGAATAGAACATGAAAGAAAGGCCCAGGACAGAGTGGGTTGGAGAATGTTGGCCGGCGGCCTATCCTTCATTAGGAGTAACATGCGTTTGTAAGTGAGTAAGTAAATAATTGCGCCAATCAATACAAATACAAATCAAAATATATTTTTATCGAAAGAACCTTATTTTAATAGCTATGTTGACTGCTAGGTTCAGTTCAAACAAGGTTTGATAAAGGATTGGTCATGTTTTTACCATAGATACTAATGAAAGATGATATGAAGTTATTAGATGTAACATTGATGAAAAAATAGATGTCCGTTAAAATTCACAAACTTATAGAAAGACTGGGTTGAGTTCTGCTTGACCTAAAGCATTTGAAACCAAAATATACATCTCCCCCCCCCTATTCAGAGTTCAGTCGAATAGCCTTGTTTTGATGAAGTCTTAACTCAGTTATCAATAAACGATATCATAAATTCAAGGTCATTATTTCAATGTTTCACGAAAAACCTAAGTAAAATGTGTATGATTGGATTACATGCAATTGTATTTACCAGTTTCCATATGTGTGTAAACACAATTATAAGGATGATTTTTTTTAACTTAGCGAATGGTTGTGCATCCAAATAAGTGACATAAAGAAAAAATAAATTTCACCGCCTAATTGGGAATAAATGACAGACATTAACCTTCTCCTATTCAAAGTCAACTAAAACAAGTCAGAGGATTGATTTTCTATATAAGTAGTATAGGGTAAATAAGTAGGTTTTCAAAAGTTCTAACCATGGAGTAATTCAAGTATTCCATCAATTGTGTGTTTAGAAACAATTTGTACTTAAACTAAACATATCCGGCCCATAAATGCCCTGATACGGCCGAGAGTGGGGAGTCCACTCTCCCTATCCAAATGCTCTCACATAGCCACACGTATATAGTCACTATCACGGAGGTCCTACTCACTACCTCCTCGTGGTAAGGGGTTGTTTATGAAATTGAGAGGACGAGAAGCAAATGTCCAGAGATTTAACCGGGTTGGTGGACACAGAGAGTTCACCTAGAGGAGTTGGAAAACCCTCATTCCAAACCAATGGTGCACATGGGCTCCAGTATCCTGAGGGAACAAATGGCGTATGAACCAATTGTTGGTCATCGGCTACCATGGGAATGCATTTCCTTACGATGCTCCACTGCCTTGTGGATCAGACCTTTAGGTCGAAGGCTCCTGGTGTGGCCCCATAAGAAAGTCACCTGCTTCGGTTTGGGTACCTAGATAGTATCATGGCCCTCACACATATCAAATGAGATTTGTGTGGCGCATATGTATCTGGTGCCCCTTTTTACCAATATTTATGTGTTCAAATAAATAAATAAAATTTTAAAAAAAACATCTAAAAATAGAGATTTTAATTTTAGCCTCTATGGTTTTGTAGCTTTTAATGTTTGCCTTTCTTCTCATATAGATCTCTTAACAAGTTAATATCTGATCAATCTGTTCGAAGTAGTTTGCAGGAGAATATTACATATTTCTGATATATTTTGTTTATTAAAAAGACTAATTGCTTCAAAATGTAAACATGTTGTACAGAAAGATAAGTATGATACCAAAAATAAATAAATAAATAAAGATGGAAGCATTACATACTTGGTAAACCAGATACAAGACGAAGTGGTCTCAGCACTCTGAAAGCACGAAGTGCTTTAACATCTACACCAGATTGTTCAACCATTTGTTGAATAAGTGGTTGTAAAAGTCTGTACAAAAAAAGTTCAATTATTAGATTAGAACATAATTGGAAAATTATTTATCACTTAATTTTTCATAATCAAAACTTTCATTTCTGACTGTAAGTGAATAAAACAATGTAACTCTATGAACTTAAATTATAAGATTCAAGCAATTATGGTTTCTTAAACGTCAAAGTCAGTCAGTCAGTTACAACGTAAGACCAGGCACATATATGGATCGGTCCAAGTAGCCACACCTCATTAGCACAGCAAGATAAACACTGGATTCATAGGAGTGGCTAAGTCAATAGTAGTAATATATAAAAGAAAGATTGCATATAGAGATATAGTACAAGAAGAAAAAATTGGTTCGTAGAAAGAAAGATATGGAGTGATTTTAATCTCTTAGTTAAAGGGAAGACAGCCAGTGTATACACCTACACCATTGTGATCGATTCTGAGCCACGTCACCAAGAGTCTCCAACCATTGGTTACGATAGTCACGCGGACCCTAACCAAGTAGTCTGCTCAGGCCGGAAGTTAGTGACTTCAAGCACTGGTGCCATGTTTTCGTTTAGCCGCCCCTAACTTTCAATCATTCCCAACACTAGTCAGGATTGAGTGTCGTGGTAATTGGTGTTCAGGCATACGCAATATGTGGCCCAACCATCTCAGTCGATGAAGTTTCACAACCTCACCAACTGATTTAGCATCATTCCCAAATACCCCGCGTCTAACCTCGCTATTACTTACCCGGTAATCCCAGCAGAAGCCAGAAATATTTCTAAGTCATCTGTAGTCAAATACTAGTAACTTACGAGTATCTTCGACTCTTAATGGCCACGTTTCGCAACTGTAAAGTAGAACAGATTGAACTGCCGCTCAGTACACTCGTCCCTTAATTGACAGACGGATATTTCGCCTTCGCCATAGGTGACGTAAGTTGGCAAAAGCCAAACGAGCTTTTCGAATCCGTGCTGAGATTTCGTCAGACACCAAACCATTGGGGCCGATCAGACTCCCAAGATAAGTTAAGCTGTTGAGGCTTTCGACTACTTCACTTCCTATCCTTAGTTCAGGTGCTGACGCAAGCCAGTCCTGAAGCAACGACTTGAATTTAGAGGGGGATAAGCGCATCCCAAACATCCCGTTATTGTTGCTCAGTGCTATCAAAAGACTGCATTTTATCAATAGGATTTCAACGGGTAACCGGTAACTCAAGTTTAACTACAGACTATATATATATATTGAGACAAATAATACAAAAATTAGTACAAGTTAAAATGTATCACTTACTGAATACAACAAAAGTTGATTCAAATCTGCACACATCAATATCTATTAACAGTAATAGCTTTTATGAGTCTCAGATTTTAATTAAAACAAAACGGTACTGGTTGGCACGGGAAAATTTAGGAAAATCAATAAATTATCAGTATAAGATTGTGGAGATTATTAAGTTTTTGATTGAGACCATGAACTGATTGATGTTAAACCACCATGGCCGCTTCGTTCTATTGTAAGACTTCTTGTGGATTGGTTGAAGATAGAAATTAATACCGTTGGATGCCGGCCAGGTCAGTGTTTTAGAGGTTAAAAGTCCACGAGAGAAACTGAAGACCCTTGGTTCGAATCCCACGAGCGAGATCGTGGACGAAAAGGCCACCCAGTGCTTCTAGGTTTTCCATGGTGGTCTAGCTTAACTCATGAATTCAACTGATAAATTACTACAATCTCCACAAAACCTTTCTATGAAAATAGTTATTTATCAGTTCAGTTAATCAGCTATATTTCATAAAAAAACTGATTGTTAATTTTGAGCACATATTATATTGATAACTCACCAAATGTTCCGAACTTACCCTAAGATAACTATAGTAAAGTCAAGTATATTCCATGCATTACGTAAGTATGCTCCTGGATGCATAACAAAACCAAAAGCTATAATCTTTAAAACACATTCCACAGTAAAGATAACAATAAATACATTTTCAATTTTTTCCTAAAAATTAAAAGAAAAAAATTCAAAAATATTTTCATTTAGGATGTAATATTTTGTTGGCATATGTGCATTCTATGCAGACTGTCTCAATATTACCTGAAGTCACAAGCTCTAAAATCAAAACGGATAGTGGCTAGCAATGGAATCTAGGACGCACGTTTCGTCCTGAACATCAACTCTGAAATACAGGTACATTCAGTTGACGAGTCCCAAATAGGACGAAACGCGCATTCTTCATCCCACTACTAGCCACTATCCATCTTTGCTTATGAAGTTTATGTATTGTAACTCGAGTTTTGTCAGACTTGCTTATCCAGTCAATAGTTAAATTAGATTTATTTTCCTTGAAAAAGCTTGGATCAGATTGCTAGGCGAAACGTTGGATTTACTTCAAATTAATATACATTACACAACCATGAAAACAAAATAGCATTAAATAGCTTAGAACAAAAAATAAAAATGAGTGGCGAGACTATAATTTATGGATGAACCAATCAGATATAAAATAAAAGGTCTTGAATTTTGGCATGAAATTCATTCATCCATTTGGTTAAAGAGCGTTTTTGGCATTTTAACTTATATCAGTTCGTAATGAAAAACCATAAATCGAATTCCTAACCCTTAACCGTCAACAGTAAATCTTATTACTAGTTCCTCATCATGGTTTATAACCCTCATTTGGTTCTAGTTAATATGTGGACATTCTCAAGATCACTTTAGTGTCTCTCAACGGTCGTCCATAGATTATAATCTCATCGTATACTGATACTACACATTAATCCCTTTTTCTTCTAATGGATTTCTACTTAATGAATACTTTAAGTAAACTATACATTTAATAAGACAAACCAAGCTCAAGTTTTAAATCAGAAAAGTAATATCAATTAAGAAACATCTTATATTTTATTTATAGATTATATTAGATAAAAAAGGTTTCTTCATAAAAATCTACAAAGCTGTTATGCCTGTTTCAACTAATCTATTTTATTTTTACAATTATAATAGACAAGACATACAACACGATGATCAATAATATCAGAAGGGGTTTTTTGTAAATATTATAGTAATTCTAATAGTTGAGATCATGAGTCAGTTAAAGCTAGACCACCATGGAAAACCTGGAAGCACTGGACAGGTTCAGTGGTCTAATGGTTAAGCGCTCGCACGTGAGACTAATAGGTCCTGGTTTCGAATCTCGTGAGGTGGAATCGTGGATGCTTATTGTTGAGTAGTCCCACACTAGGACGAAACGGTCGTCCAGTGCTTTCAGGTTTTCCGTGATAGTCTAGCTTCAATTTACTCATGATCTCAACTATTAAAAAAATAGTCATTCTTTAGAAAAATTAGTCATTATAATTGTTTGTAATGACATCCTTTAAAATACAAACATATGTTTCAATAATCTATATAAACTCAAAGAATTGACAACAACAAAATTTTGGGATAATAAAATTAACATAAACAATTACCAATATGTGATTGAGAGTATTTGAATCCCCATCAGGGTATGGTGTTATAGCACCAAGTGCACAACAGTTAGCCATTATTGTAAGAAGAATAAGGTATTCAAATGGTCTATCAGGTTGAAATTAAGGTTACAAGCCGGATAATAGAAAAAAATTTCTTCTTTATATCAGTAAAACCAATAAATTTACAACATATGATACCTGATTTATTTATTAATGTAAAGCAGACAGTTGAAATATAGTCTTAACCACCACACTAGAGAGCCAAGAGATTGATGCCATAAAGTTTTAAGAACACTTCTAACATGAAAGCATCCAACTAATAACACAGCATAACATTATACATTTCTAGGGTAACTACCAATCCCAGACCAGATAGTGGATGGTGATTGGGAATGGGGTTGGCAACTCCATACTGTAGAAAATAACCGTGTTGAAAAACGTTAATTAACAAAATCATTTAAACTCTGTTCTGGGAGTTGAAGAATCTTCATTTAGAGGAGTTATAACACTTCACGCTGAAAGCCAAGATTCTTCAGATGTCATGAGGCTGATGCCCCTTTCGACAACTAGATCAACAATTAATATATGTACATGGAATATCTGCTCAATGTGGGAGACCATTCAAGTAGCGGTCTAAATGAGAAGATACAACCTGAAGGTACTTTAAATAAGTGAAACCTATTGGGCTCAACCTGAACAGAAAATATTAACCCGAGAGAAGTGTCGTTGTACTCTAGTCGTGAATCGGCATGGCCGCCAGACTACAAACAAGCTGACACGAGACACTGAAACCAAGCGTAAACACAGCTGCAAAGATGCTCCACATTCTCTTCAGAAAGATCTGGGAAGAAGAGAAATTATCAGAAGATTGGAAGAAGGGGGATACCTCACCAAGCTATTAGTTAGTGTGACAACTACACAGACACCACAATGCTATCACTGCCAGGCAAAGTTTTCAACTGACTGTCGCTGAACCGAATGAAAGATCCAGTAGACACCCAACAGTTTGGATTTCGCAAACATCGACCAAATCGCGATACTTAGGATCATTGTTAAGCAAAAGATTGAATGGGATTCATCAGTACACATTAAATCCCTTGACTATGAGAAGGCATTCGACAGCACGAATAAAAGAACCTTTCATCCCGCACACAGAAACAGATGCTGATGAAGACCATTGCAGTTGCAGCCTCTACAACAACAGACCACAACATTCACGAGGGAAGAGGCAAGGCCTTCAAACACGACACAACGAGCGCCAACCAAATCACTCTTGATGGAGAAGCTCTGGAAGGCGTGGAAACTTTGCGTAACTGGACAGCATCATTGATAAGCAAGGAGGGTGTAAATGAACGGATTGGCAAAGAAGAGGGGGAACTCCTGCAACTGAACAACATCTGGACACCTAAACAACTGTCACACAATACCAAAGTCAGAATTCTTGGCACCGAAGTTAAAACATCTCACTTGTACGGTGAAGAGCTTTGAAAAACCACAACTATCATCAAGACGTACAGGCATTTATAAACAGCTGTCCAAACTGTCTATACACCAGATCCGTTGGCCAGATGCCGTCAGCAACCAGCCCCCAGATGAGGAGGAAATTAGGAATATATAATGTATGTGGATATATAACACTACGGAAACCGAACTGCACTACAAGGCAACCCACAACTTTGAGTCTAAAAGGGAAGAAGAAAAGAGGCATGCCAATGAACACATCGCGCCGAGAATTCGGGTTACACATTGAAAGCATGAAAAACACTTCGCAAACACTAAGAAAGTGAGTCGGGAATAAGTTACGTTAGAAATCCCTAGTAGCTGGTCTACGTCTCACGACGAATAACAGGTGAAAATAATTAAATAAATAAAACTTATTAATTCCAAACTTTCAATCGTTGTATAGTCGTGTATTACTGAAAACGATAATGTTGATTTCAAAATTTTTCATACGGACACCCTCTTAAGATTGTTTTGCATATCGACACATTTCTTCCACTAGTAGTAAACATACATTCAAAATTATCACTTTCTCTGTAGTATTCACTCGATTCCTCATCATCAGTTAGTTGAGGTAGATCAGGCTCACCTTTAGTTTAGAGGACTTACAAAGTCGTCGTTCTGCATCAATCATTTAGGTAGACTGGTTTAACTTTATCATATATGAAAGAGGCCTTCTCAAAATGTTTACCAACACTAATTAATCATGTACAAATATATTGTGTTGAGGGAAACCATATAACCATCCAATCTTCTTGTCCTGAACCATGAATAAAGTGTGTGGGATCGTTTAGTCTCACCCTTTACTCACAACACCACTCATGTAATATTTATGACGAAACTGTCATGTATCACAGAACTTTGTACTCCATGTATATTTCCTAGGAACTATTTGCCTAACTGATTCCAGGAGTCAATGGTCTTGGCAATTATCACGCACACTTTGCAGTGCATAAGTTCACGACAGATATTCAATAATGCTAATAGAAAACGAAACCGTGGACGAGAAGTGGTAGTGGTGTGCTTTAGTGCAGCACATATTTCTCGAGCACTTGAAAGTAATCAAAATAATGCTCTGAGCAACTGTGTTTGGTTTGCACGACAATGCAACCAATTCATTGACAAACATGTGGACTTGTATTATATATGATAGCCTTCAGACGATATGAATTACAAATGACGGTTCATTTTGTTTGATATCTTAAACGTATCAAGAAAAGTATGTTAATATCGAATGAAGGATAAGTAAATCAAAACGACTTAAATTTACGCAGCATACATCAAATAAGTGACGCATGTCAACAGAATGAATTGTTAGTTTCTGTGAAAAATCGGTTTCATCATCAGGATGAAGAAGAAAACTGTAAAGATCTCGCCTGATGCTGCCACAGGTTCAAACTAAGCATTACAACGTTAGTAAAAGTATACCAGTCTGACCTGTAAAAATGTAAATGCTAACGTTTATGGAGTGCAAATCTGTTTTTTTTTGAAAATTATTTCAATCGAAACGTTTATATAAAGGATACTTCCATTCTCCAATTTTTATGCATACTTTTCTCAAAGAATTTCTAAGCGTCAGACAGAATAAAGTACGCTCTGGTCTCGTATTAGCGGCTTGTGCTCTAGCTCCAGCTCTCTTCTTGGCGGCAACAGACTGGGCAGCCAAAGTAAGAGCAGCTAAATTGAGAGGCTTTCCCTGTTGATTTGCGGCCGCCGCAGCTATGCCAGCTATTCCAGATAGTCCGGTTACACCAGTAGCGGTTGTGACACTGGTACGTGCATGAAGACCAGTACTTGGTAAAAGACTTTGATTCGGGACATGTGACTGTCGTTCACTCATAACGCTGGTTACTGCTGACGAATCTGCATAAAGTGGTCCATTGATATTATTTGCTAGTTTCTCTTCCTGTTCGTAATTATTAATATTTTTTAAGGTATAGTTCGAATTTGATCCTCTCGATTGGTTATTATATTGTCTTGTTAAAGGGTCAGACCTTAGAGATTCCGGCTGAAATCCATCAGGCGGAACGCTCTGTCCTATGTTCATATTTAGCCAGCTGTAAAGGTAGAAAAATAATTGAATCGTTCTATATTATAAATGTTACAATGCATGAAATGATTAGTAACTAATCGACCAATATAAACTGCTTTGCATATAATCAAGATGCACCTACAATAGTGGATTCCTTTGTTTATTAAACTCTGACAAGCGCTCGGTCTTGCTATTAATCTGTTACCAAAGCAGACTTACAGAAATCGATTACAAATTTTTATTTAATCAACCTCTTTCTTCTTGTTCAGTTTTGATTTGAGCCAGCATGAACCCGTGTTTAGGTAAGGTTTAAACCAATGTAAACAGACTATGACTCAACAATGACAGTTGTCTTCACTGTAAAAGATCAAGCAATATATATTGGGCAATGATAACTCCTTATATGAACAACAAAGACATAAGTGAATACATAGCAACAGACAAACTGTGTCAGTATTACACTTACAATTTAAAGTATCAAGCACTAATGATATGGAAAATCCAGAGTTTAAAATGACAGGCATATTCAAATGAACAATATATACGAGCATGCATTTGTTCATCAGCCACACATTGTGTTAGTAGAGTTATAAAAAATGGTTCTGATTTACAGAGGATCTAATACATTCAGACTCTTTCCACCATCAAGAAACTTGACAAAAACTTTAAATCATTCTTATATCCAAAATAATGGATAGATGTTTTTACTATTAAATTGCAGTCCAAAATATTTCATGTCACGACTGATCCTTACCTCAAAGGAATTCACCTCATAAAAAGCGAAAACATATACATATCCCATGGAGCTAAGTCTCCGTTTCAACACGAGAATATTTGAGTTGCCCCTGAATGGTAACATAATGTAAACTCGCTTTATGGATGCCAGAAGCGGCACACGATTAGACCTATGACGCTTCTGGCATCCAAAATGTGAGTTTACATTATGTTACCATTCAGGGGCAACTCAAATATTCTCGTGTTGAAACGTAGACCTGAATTAGGCATCAACAGGACATTTTATGTAGCCCAACTTGTCTTTATTGAAAAGTCAAGGCCTATGTTTCACCAAAGCCCCAAACAGCATGTAATCGGTTGTGTCACACCCCATTGTGTCCATCAATTAACATGTATGTGAGGAAACACGTACATAGGTAGGAGAGATCGTGATTTGCAATTAAGGTCGGTGGAACACATACCAAAATAGCTGCAGAAACAAATGAATTTCAATGGCCAAATAAGATCACAGAATAAACAGACATCTTCTTCCAGTGCGAAACATTTGGCTGAGACTGGTCATAAGGTTGACATTAAGTCAGCCTTTGTAGTTTTGTACAAAATCCTTCAAAGACGTATACTAAGGTTTATTGAAGCCTTAGCTATACGGAAACTGAAGTTTCCTCTATGTGTTCAAAAGCGATTTGTTCTTAACCTTAGCCTACCCTTGTAATCCTGATTTATTATCCAGAATGGTTATCACATTGCTTTTATGTACTTTATTTTTCTTGTTACGGCTTACCTTTAATTTGTC
The DNA here is from genome assembly GCA_944470365.2 of Schistosoma intercalatum. NCBI lineage: Eukaryota > Metazoa > Platyhelminthes > Trematoda > Strigeidida > Schistosomatidae > Schistosoma > Schistosoma intercalatum. The sequence goes on from OX103726.1 coordinate 2,589,289, forward strand.
TTGTTGACATTTCAGTCTTCACATAAAAATATCTTAACAAGTATGTTATGTATGATCAGATTTTTCAAAATATATTGCGCAAATGTATCATATAATTCTGTTAAACTTCGTCTTCTCATTGCATTATCGAAAAATACTATTCTCTTAACCCTTAGCATAATTATGAACGGTGGCTAAGCTCTTTATCAATACGCACATCAAATTATTGTGTAACTATAATACAAAATGGACATAGATCTCTTGGGCCAAGTACAGAGACGGACAACAAAGTGAGGAACAAGACTAAAAAACAAATCTTACGAATATAAAGTCCGAGATTTAAGGTTATTCACTCTGGGCTGTACGACGTGATTTGATATTGGTACATGGTGCAATAAGTACGTCAAATCATAACAATACGAATATCATCAACCTTCAGATAATTGTACACTAAAGGGTAAAAACAGATATGGCATCTTTATCGCTGATAGTTGCGACCAGTGGGAAAGCTCTCCCAGACGAAATGGCCGTAGCCCCTCAGTGGATAGCTTCAAAAGCATACTTGACAAATACGTTCTCATGAATTACCATCTCCACCTGAACTAACTGTTTCGAATATATGTCTTGTAACTTGTCCGCTATTATCATTACCACGTCACTAACTTGTACGTATCCCGCCTATTGTCGTTCTTCTTTTGTTTTCACATCTCGGTCTTCTCACATTGTCTGATTTACCAATTAATTAACTTGTTTATTCATCTCTTGATACAATCATCTTCTTTTGTGGCTCAACCGCATTCGAATTTTCTCTTTACGATTTTGTGCATTGTGATCAGCCAATTTACTGCCAGACAATATGACAGCTACTGACGTTTAAAATCCCAATGCCCTTGAACAAATGCATCCATACATATGGCAACGTAAGCAAACCCGAAAACGACTAACAAATTAACCAGAACTAATGCAATTAAGTAGCTAGACTGTCGACCATTGAACATTACCGAGTATCTGGAACCATGACGAAACAACGACACGCGATTGCAAAGAAATCAATCAGTTTATAAGAGCTCGTGTTAAAGAAAATTTTTTTATTGCAGACAGTTGTCTGCAATAAACCTAGGTTAATCCGAACGAGCTACAAATCACACCACCAAGAAAACAACATAATTCCCAAAGCCCCACTTTACATGCTGGTCTTACGTCGTTTTTAAAGTACACTTTTATTTAAGAACCTTTCTTTACAATTGAAAAAGCTGACAACAATCTAAAAAAATCTCAAGATACAAAAATTACATGTTTATTTATTTACGAACATTCGAATCCTTATCCTACCGGTTGAGTGTAGAATAAATAAAGTTATGATGAAGCAGCTTCAAAAATAAACAGTTCAATGACATTGTTATGCAATGAGTAATCCTATAGGATTAGAACCTTTATGTTCTTTCTAGATGTCATTTGATTGGCAAAAACATCGTATAAATATCGAAACAAAAACAAAATCACACAATATTTTCAAATATACTATTTAATCAACAAATAAAGACCATAATGAATAAATCAATAACTCATAAGGCAGTTTTATATGAACAAACATAAAATCCCCAAACAATAAAAAACTTTACTTACCAGTACCTATGTTGTTAACTCGAATAATTTATATGATCTACCCTTTTTAAGTTTAATACCTCAATCAGTCAATATGATCATATAGCATCGGTCAGATGACAAATAAAACAACAACACATCTACATAGTCAATTTGAGCGCATCTGAAGATGAAAGAGTGAGTACATTTAGCAAACGAATCGTAGATTAAAAGAACAACTGTATGACATTCATGGAACAAGATGAATTTGGAGTAATCTATCCTTACTTTTGCCTAGATGCCAAAATACTTCACAAAGCGAAACTTTGGGATTATGTTGTTTTCTTGGTGGTGTGATTTGTAGCTCGTTCTGATTAACCTAGGTTTATTGCAGACAACTGTCTGCAATAAAAAAATTTTCTTGAATACGAGCCCTTATAAACTGATTGATTTCTTTACAATCGCTTCTCGTTGTTTCGTCATGGTTCCAGATACTTGGTAATGTTCAATGGGTGATAGTCCAGTCACTCAACAGACTAATTCTAGCCAGTGTTGTAATTACTTATGGATTTGTACATCATGCAGTTTAAGTGAGCACGGTTGTCTCGGGGTAGTATGGATCCTGAATGCCAGCAAATATCACATTTCTGATAGTTGATTGGTCGCAATGTGAAAATAATAAAGTGATCATTCAAATTCTGATAGAAGACGATTTTTCAAGAATAACAAATAGGTTAAGTAATTGGTGATTTGTATAGGGATGGAATTGAAGGAATAAAACGGGGAACAAAGATAGTAATAAGAGACACATAAATTGGTTACCGATATACGGTAATGATAGTTGTGATAATTTCTGAAACATTCATCAGGTTCAGCTGAGCCAACAGGAGGATGGCTATGCATGTGTATGTTCTTGTCAAGTCCTCTCCTAAAGCTGTCTTCTGAGGAGTTGTGATCACTTCGGCTCAGAGTGCATTACAGATGGGACTAGGTCGTAGTGATAGCGTACTTGGGTGTTTGCTCTTTGATGTGCAGTTTCTCAGGGGTTGTCTTGAGGAGCGTGGTGATGAGATTCGGGTATTATGCTCATGCTGGGGTGGCCTGACGAACTCTAAAGTGTGACCGTGAGTACGACTTAAACGGTTTTAGGAACAACTGTGAAGTGGTTGGGTCAAGTTGTCATCACATGACGTGGGAAGATCTGTTTGCCGTGGTTGCACCCATTGTCTGTATAGTTTGAGCTGTTGTCTAATCTCTCTGTAGTTGAAAGCCCGAGATCACTCTCTGAGAAGACAATGGGGAGAGAATTTCATGGAGGGTGTAATTGATTTGTGTCGAATGAGACAAAAGGTTCACGACACAATATTTCGGTGGGCCAAGTATTGACCCACTGTCTACTCCCCATCCCTCTATCGTTGTAGTATCTTTCTGAGGCTCAAGTGAATTTGTAGAATCATGATCACGTCCTGCATTAGTACATTTATCTTTGTTAGTATAACAACAGACTCAATTCCAAGATTGTGGATTTGCTGTGACGTGACCATCTAATCCATAAGATCTTATGTGGAAGTTACATCATTGTCTACACCAACGCGCCATATTGTGATGATCGGCAATATGGTGTAGAGCAGTTCTAAACAACACATTTCGGTTGGGGATAGAATAACATATTTTATTGTAGATAGGGACTTCTTACTAGGATGACCACGCCTACAAGGATGAGCCATGCTTTACTGATCGATGTTCATCACTCTTTACCATCTCTTATTGCTACATATTTAAAATGAATCTTCTCAGCTGTTATACACTCAGCATTAAAGATCATGTGGTTAGGAACCAACACTACTACACTACTCTCCCATCACAATCGACATGACGTTGGTTCGATACCAAGTCGAATGGGATTATCACACGTCGGAGTTTATCAACAAAATAATAAGCGCCTTCTGTGAACTGATGAACTGAAAGACAAGTTAAAAATAAGTAGGTAGCAAGTGTTCGGGAAATACGTGTAATAATTCTAAAATGTTAGGTTTAATTCTAAACAGGCTGAAAAATGAAAATCTGTGTAAATATCATTTAAGAGTTAAAAGTGAGATTAAATAATTAGGAATGTTTCACAACAGAAATATTTTATCAAATCACGTTAAGGTGCACTGGATAAACCATTGATTAATAGCCTAACTTGGGGGAAGTATAAGTATTTTATGCTTAGAAATAGAACAACAACCAATATTTTAACGATGTTGAAATTAGTATTATCTGTAATTTAACTTGAAAAGTCAGTCGACATTTATGCTGGTATGATGTCTTTATGAGTTGATTTCCAATCGCATCTGCATTAGCAAACCAACTGAAGGTACTAGAGTATAACCAAGAAGAGAAATAATTCCAAGTTGTGTTTCAGTTAGTTTGTTAAGTTTAATACAGTTTATCTAGTTGCAAGAAGATTTTCTCGACCTTATTACTGTTTTTCCATGATACGATTTAATGAAACTACTAATACAAATGAGTTGTCATCAAGAATCCTTTTAATATGTGAAAATATTAATAACCATGTGAATTCACGACAGAAACTTGACAATAACTCGCTAACCATGGAAGAGTTGGCGAGAGACATGCTACAGTCTCAATGATTTGTTGTGTAATAAACTGATTATTTATAATCTTACTTACGTGCTGATGATGCATACAAATTATTTGCAGGCATCTTGTTTCGTACAAGGTAGAAATCAACTTATTCCAAATAGAGGCTCATGTGCCACAAATATAGCTGATGTTGTACGATGCTTTCTGTCAAATCAGAAATTACAAGATGATAAACAGTGAATGCAGATCATGTGATTATCACGGAGAGTATAAATTGTAGCTAAATATTCCAGTAGTGAAGACATTTTACTAATTAGAAATTGTTATATTGAATATTAATTATTCCACTGTGACCTGAGATGTATTTGTTTTACTCAAGTATATCAAGTATCGAACTCTCGTTGACTAACTATTGCTTTTGTTACTTAGCACGTTAGTTTGTATTAAAGAAACCCTTGACTGTATAACATGTGCTGTGCCATTTGAGGTATTTTGTACATTCGGTATAATGTATTCTCTTTACCAAATCAGGACCATTTAAGTTTGGGCAGAGTTCGTGTTTTGATATAATTTAATGTTACTCAAAACGCTTCGTACGCTATACAGAAGAACGTATTCTGGTCTAATCGAATAAACTATGGTTCGTTAGTTCTGCGTCCGGACTGAATATTGGCATCTTGATCGTTACATAGGCTGTTTGAAAATGGTGATCAGCTGTAGAATAGTTGAAGGTCAGCTGAAATGCTCCTTAAAATGTTTCGACCGTCGTTCTAAACGTTTGGGCTGAGAGTAGATGAGATTGCCCTATTTTCCCAACGTAGTCTTACCTACACTTGACTTCTTAATTCTAGTTTCATTTGTTAGTCTGAAAAGATGTCTAGTGTTACGGCCACTACCTTTTCCATCATTTTGATTTCATTGACCACCACTGCTCACAGTCGGTCATTATACTTTTGGCTAGCCTATATCTTATTTATTTACGCTCTTCATTATATTCAGAGTCTAATGAGATGAGTTCACGAGAATCCATCGATGAGATAGACTTAGTGGAAACCCACTGGTTCTTTGTGACCCGTTGGATCAAATCACTAGATGACTCTCCTTTTTCAATAGCTCATCGTATATCGTTCCAAGCAACATTTGAGTCAGCCTCGTTTTCAGAACTACCTAAGTGTGGTCTCGATTGTTCATGGAATCTATTTCTGGCTTTCTCATTGCCTATTTTAACACTGATATGTCTTCATAATGCGGTTTTTCTGCGTCCAATGAAGGACAGGCAAATGCAGGCTCGTATTACAGCATGATAACAGTCTAAACATGTACTCAAGAACGAGCGGCAATCTTGTAGAATTATTGTTTAAATTGTTGCTAGTAATAGACCTAATCCTAAGGTTGTAGATTCGTCATGATGTGACTGTCTATAAGATCTCATATGGAAGTAATATCATTGTCTACCCTGACTCATCGTATTTTCGTGCCTTAAGGTAACCGTCGTGCTATTGATAGAAGAAACCAGACAATAGTGAATAGGTCTTTATTTCGATCTTCGTGTAGTCACAGTGGAGCGTGGGATTATTTGTTCAGACAAACAAAGACTCTCAACACTCGATATAAGGTAATAGGAAATAAAACTCCTATACAAAATAAGGAAATGAATGAATACTTGAACTATATTGTTTTGGCATATGCTTGGTTGTTTGAGGTTGACTCTTAACCAACCAACCTACGCTGTTGCAGTATCATGGCAATCGTCAATATAATGTGCAGCACTTCTGAAGAGCAAACTTAGCTGGGAATTAGGTGATATATTTTGGGGAACGGTATGAGTTTCACAAGGGTGAACACGCCTACAAGGCTGATTCACGCCATGCCGATTACTTAAGGTGCCTCCTACACCACTCTCGACGTTCTCTTAGTGTTATGTTTTGAAAGAGACTTCCAGGTAATTATATGTTCAGCCCCGAAGACCATGTGGTTAAGAACTAATACTATTAGTCTCCTGCCGAGCCTCTCCGACGCAGTCTAAGGAATTGAAGGGGCGAATCGACTACGGATACAGAGGTCTTGAATACCGTTTAAGTTATGAGGGGGGTTATAACCTCTCGGTTGCTCACACTGTGGAAGGGTTCTTTTAGAAGTACCTGAAAAGGAAATTTGATTAGAGGTGGTGTTAGTTACTTGAGAGTGTGAACGCAGTGCCTAACGGAAAACTGCTTGAGGTCGGTCACACACGACCTTTTTGTAATTTTCGCGTTAGTGTGATAGTTGTTGAGACCTTACCGCCGGAGACGGATATCTGTGGGATCCGAAAAGGTGTGCATTTTTAGTCAAACTTTTCTAATCCCACCCCTCCATGTAAGAGGGCAGCATTGCTGTTTGTCTGGAGGAAACATCTTACTGCCGTCACACCTCTATACAGTCAGTTGTACGACTTCGCCTTCGGACCTTTGGTTAGCTGCTTTTAGTCTTACCGTTCTTTAACCGACCTGTTTGACATGGTACGACCTTGAGAAACGATTATTTCAGCAAGTATAACTCGATTGGTTTATCACGGTAGGCAACCCCGATCACGGCATCAAGGTAGCGGAATCGGGTAACACAAATGAAGAACAACCGACAAAATTAGAGTGAATACGGAAAATAATAACAGGTTTATTTGGTCGATATCATCAATCTAGTATTGTGATCTAATTGGATATCAGTACATTTATCTTTGCCACGACAACAGTAGACCGAACCCGTAAATTGTATACATATCATGATATGACTACCTAATCCATAAGATCTTACGTAAAAGTCACACCATAGTCTGCATTCGTTCGTCTTTTTGTGAAGATCAGCGACACGAACTCTAACATTTCAGAAGAACACATTTAGACTAGCTAGAGAGCAATATACTTGATACAAAAACAATAGGTTATATTAAGTGGCCACTCTATGTTTGACAGAGACATGCCCTTTCCATTAAATGTTTCCACGTTCACCATTTTGATCTTCTCCTAATGTTAATTATTGAATGTTAATCTCAGAAATTATATGCTCAGCCTCAAAGGTCGTGTGGTTAGGGACCAATACCACTATAGGTTTAATACACTGAATCTCCATCAAAACAGCCTGAATATTCCTTCACCATAAATCACATTGTTCTGGTCACAAGTAATAGTTTGTCACATCACTTATCATCGTCCTTGCTTTCAATTAACGCTGCTATTGACCTGAGATGAAACGTCTCTACCAGACCATTGACGAGAGAAAAATATATACTTGGGCACCTCAGTTTCTGGAATGGTTGACTTTCGATCGACAACAACCTCTCTGCAATTATCAAAGACAGTACTCGAAAAAGTAGGAATTCAATGTTATCGCTGTTGGAGCATCCATGTTCGTATAGAGAATGAAACACAGTGTTACCAACTTTATTCAACTCTGAAACCAGAAATAGCGGCCGAAAATTTTTACAAGAATCCGTTTTATCAGTAATTGCAACAATTTCATTCACTGGCACAGTGATATATAAATAAATATATGTATTATTTCATTGAGTCGAATAATAAGTATTAGACATAATAGTTAATAAGAGTTAACTATTCAGTTAAACCAAATCATATATGGATACTAACACATAGAACACATTACTAACAGCCCACATTCAATTAGATTCTTATAAATAGTTTCTGTATTATTGTTCATTTGTATGTAGATAGATGATAGATGTGGGTATAACTGTGTACGTATGTGTGTGTGTGAGCATGGGTGTGAGTGTGTGTGAGTGTGGGTGTGGGTGTGGGTGTGGGTGTAGTTTAGTATAGTATAGTGTAGTGTAGTGTGTAGTTTAAGTTAAATGTATGATTGAAATGAATAAACAATGACATAAAGAAGACATAGGAATGCATTGTATGATTGTAAATTAGTTAAATTATCATGATCATAATCATTATGATGATGATCATTATTACCATCATTATGATCATGATCATCATCTTCTTCGACCAAATCTAAAATTTAGAATATTAAAATTACTAGAAGAAATAAAAGTAGAGTAATTTAGATTGAATGGTGATATGAAATTGATTTTATGTAGTTTATATTATGATTAGATTCTATTCATTCGGTATGGTTTATTTGAAGCTACTACACATCGATATTTAGGATCGTAATTGATCAGTCTCTTGTTAACATTTGTACATCCTGTGTGTGTGTGTGGATCATCGCGATATTGACATAAGTGACAAGTATAATAAACTTGGATGGTTGATGGCTAATAGTGGAATGCGAGATACTCCGTTTGTTCTATTTGAGACTGATCAGCTAGATGTCCACTGTTGAACTTGAACCCTGTATCATTCGCTTGAAACGTGTATCCTGGATTCTACTGTTACCTACCAACTATCTTTCCTTATAGGGATAAGATCAGTATTCTCCAAGTATAATTAGGGCATAAGTAGACAACTGTGAACTGAAAACGTTTAATCCACGTAATAAAAAATACATGCCAGAGAGTCGAAGTTGAATAAAATTTCATCACTGTTGAATTTTGATCCTTATTATAAGATGATAGTAGACATATCACTAGACACTATGAAAAATTCCCTAGTTTATGAAGTCTGTTGAGTTTAGTTTGATATCATCAATAGATAAGTGTTAGGTTATCATTGAACACTCGGAAACATTGGATAGCCGTTTCGTCCTGGTATGGGACTTTTTAGCTGTGCGCATCGACTCTGTATTCGATCGGGTGCTCTTCACTATCGTGCACAAACGCGTGATATATGAACAAAGTGAACATTATCATAACAGTGGCTATTTTTCATTGTATTTTTTAAAATCCAATTATTACTCAGTAATCATGACATAATACAAAATAACAAAAACCATCACTATAAGCTCAGTTTGCGAACAGGGCTTACTTATGATGATCTAACTTAGATGGATTCATAATTTCAATGAAATTTATGAGTTGTCTTGACTATCAGTGACTACTTCATTGACTTATTATTTAGTTTATGGCAGAACGATATCAGAGATTAGCGATGAATATGCTTTTGTTCATCACATCATAATATCTCTATATAAATGCACATGAAATGATTACTATGGTACCCAAATGCCCTGGTATGGCCGAAGAGTGGGAGAGTTAACTCTCCCTCTCCAAATACACTCACATAACCACGTACATACAATCACGAGCGTGCAATGAATTTGCTGTCGAGTGGAGAAACAACACCGGCATCAAAATCTTTGTATTGCGCCGATGCGCCAAGAAGTTGAAATTCCGCTCTCCGCCTCCCGGCAGGATGGTCATAAAGTTAATCCCCCTCATCATGAATTTTTATTTGGAGCAGCAGCCTATTCTGTCAGCGTTGTAGTTCTTTTCCCTTTGTACAAAACAGTATTTTTTCAACAACTTGATGGTATTCCTTGGATTCAAGCCTTAATTCGCTATCGAAATGAAGGAGTTCGTATGGCCTACAGAGGTGTTTTGCCACCTTTGCTACAACGGGCATCCTCAGGAGCGCTTATGTTTGGTGTTCAGAGTTCATCAGAGCGTTTCTTAGTAAATCACCCTGTGACTTTTAACTACTCACCTATTCTGCACAAAATCGTTTCATCTGCACTTGCTGGGTGGTCTGAAGCTGTACTAATGCCCTTTGAACGTGTTCAAACGCTACTGCAAAAGAAAGATTATCATGACCGATATAAGAATACTTTTCATGCACTAATAAGTGTAACTTCAAATCACGGTGTCAAGGAACTCTATCGCGGTTTATCCCCTATATTAGTGAGAAATAGTGCGGCCAATGGACTTTACTTTTGTGGGCACAAATGGCTAAATGATATTCGCGTTCGTCGCACGTGTGAAAGTACTATGGAACGTAGTTTGTGGAATTTCGCTCTTGGTGGTATTTTGGGAGGTACTATTGGTATGGTTACATTTCCTCTAAATGTCATAAAAACTCGAATGCAGTCAAATGTTGGTGGATCCTTTATTGGTTTCCGCCCAACTCTCGTATCACTAGTTTATGAAGACTCTGATAAACCAAATATTTTAAGACTTTTTCGTGGTGTGCCAGCTAATTTCATACGTTCTGTTTTTTCATGGGGTTTGATTACGATGACTTTTCATTTTTTATTGGAAATGAATTCTATGATATGCTAATATATAACGCCTAACTAAACGACCATATTAAGGATATATATCACTTGTACTTTCGTCATACATTCTCAATGAAACCAAAATTCAACCACCAGCTGTCTATTACAGACGCAAACAAACCACTTTTAAGACCAATGGTTTCAACACCACGACTTTCTTGAAAATACGGTGTGATACTTATTGCTATTGTCTCAGGATATATATCACTTAGCTGCACTTTATCTGCACACATAATAAAGCGATATATGCAGGTAGAGATATATGTCGAGCCAAAAGATGGCTGTCGAAAAAATCGTAGTGACCGCTGAATGACAGAACGAAAATGTTCAGTGGTGGTATACCTCAATGCCCGAAACATCCAAGCACTAATTAGAGGCGGAGTATGTCCATTATTAACAGAGTAGAGTCGTATTACAAATAGTTGCAGGTATGAGTTAATAACAATTCGAGGAAAAGTTTAGTAAGATGGGAAAAAGAAATATGGTATTAGAGACTATAACAGTAAAGCAGTTGCGCAAACTTAACAAAGTGCGACTGAAACATAAAGAAACTGCCATCGGCAGCCATGACATAGGGTCAAGTAATCTAATGACTCATAGTGATTTGTAAAAAAATGTTGAATATTGAGACTAGATTTCTTATCTAGATCATTAGGAATGTTGCGGCCGAAATGGATAATCAAGCTCACTAGCTAGCTAAAAATTGGAGACACGTTTTATTCTTTGGAAACTGACACAAATCCCAATCTGGTCTTAAATTCAAACTGGGACGTTTTGCAATTCATTATACAGTCTTAGAATGGATAAGTAACTTTCTCCATGACAGGAGACAAAGGGTAGGGGTTTAATGGGGCTCTCTCCTCGTGGATACGTGTGAAAAGTGGAGTTCCCGAAGGTAAAATCCTCGATCTTCTTCTCTTTTTGCTTTATGCAAATGAATTGCCAGCTGTAGCAAAATCATCCTTTTCACTCTTCGCTGGTGATATAAATATTTGGAGACCCATACACAGTCTGTTGGATAGAATATTATTACAGAGTGATCTTAGCTCATTTGTGGCATGGTTGGATAGGTAGTCACTAGAAGTAAATCCTAATAAGAGTTTAGTGATGCAATTAAATAACTATAATGTACTGTATCACTGTGCAATATGTGGATTCGTGCTACCCAAATTAAGAAACTATAAAGATTTAGGAGTCATATTAAGCAGTGATCTCAAAGCCACTAGTCACTGTAAGGCTGCTGCTGCAAAAAGCCATAGGGTACTATGGTGTATTCGTAGGTCTTTCCAGTATTTAGATGATGAAATATTTAGATTATTATACCCGATATCTTAACTTATTTCCGTTATCTTACCGTAGAATACGGGGTGATCTAAAATTGGCTTATCGTATACTCAACGATGGCCTTGGTATTAACATGTCTTATCTTTTACGTCCGCCTAGGATTGGCCATTTGAGAGGACATTCGAAGTAAGTTCAAAAACCGAGATCAAATCGCTTGCGTCTGTAGTTTCGTTTCTCGCAACGATCTCTCTGAGAGATCAGTCATTTTTCATAAGATAAGAGAATCTTCAGACACTGAACCAAAGGCAAGATTTGAACATGATCTCAATCATATTAAGACATCAATAAGTAAACTACTCCCAGATACAGTTTCAGGAGTTAGTATTTGTAAGCTTTATAGAATAGGAAAAAAGGTGAATTCCGAAAGTCCTCAGAAAAACCGCCTCCTAAAGGTTACATTCAACACGGTGGAAGAAAGGAACCTGGTTCTAAGTAATTCACGTAAACTGATTGGGTCCGGAATATATGTCCGTGAGGACCTCAGCCTAGCTGATCGTATTAAGAGAAGGGCTGCAGAAGCGGAAATAAACGAGCGTCGCCGAAATGGTGAAAGAAATCTCGTTCTTAAGGGTTTTCAGATTGTAAAAGTTCGGAGCAAAACGATCCCCAAGCCACTCTGGGTGGCAAGGGAAAGCTCTCCACAGACTTAAAAGTGTACTACACAAATGCTCGCAGCCTACTAAATAAAATGGCGGAGCTGAAGTCAGTGGTGGATAAAGAAAAACCGGACGTTATCGCTGTCTCGGAAACTTGGTTAACGTCAGAAGTATTAGGTAGTGAAATCCAATTGACTGGTTTCATAACCAGTAGGGCTGATAGATTAAACCGAAGGGGAGGTGGGGTTATTGTGTACACGAAAAGTAGCCTAACCATAAGATTAGCTGAGACAGTAGCACATGTTTCAGGGACATGTGAACTGGTGAGATGTAAGTTGAAATGCCGAAGGCAAGATATTGAATTAGTCGTAGTTTATCGCAGTCCAGAATGTGTAGCAGATGATTTTCTCCTCAGTAAACTTAAGTCCTGGTGTAACAACGGTAAAAGCCTTGTAGTAGGCGACTTTAATGCACTATATATAAACTGGGTTAACTTAGAAGTAGAGTCATCTATATCGTCGTTCGACTCCAAACTGTTAGAAACCTCGATTGGACTAGCATTATTCCAACACATTAGAGATCCCACAAGGTACGACTTAAGAAACTCTTCTTCTCTTTTAGATTTAGTCTTTACACACGGTGATGACGTTGGTCAAAAGGCTTTTCTCCCACCACTTGGGAGAAGTGACCATGCAGTCATCTTATTCAAATTCATGGCTGAGATTGTTTGTCAAACAATTGCGTCGGCCCGTCCTAACATATGGAAGGCAGATATGCAGGCAATTAACTCCGCAGCATCGGCTGAGAACTGGGAAATTGACTCAAAGGCATCAGTACAAGAGGCATGGACTCTATTCAGACAGTTATACAATCGGGTAACTCAACCATATATACCCTGGACTGTCCCAAAGAAAAAGAAGCACGGACATTCCTGGTTAGGGCGGGATATTCGACGCTTACTAAGACAAAAGAAGAAATGCTGGGATGTTGCCATCCGCCTTGGCACAGCAGGTACGATGGAACGCTACAAATCGATAAGAAACGTGTGTATAACTAAAATTCGGGAAGCGCAAAGAAAATACGAAATGCAGCTGGCAGAATCTGCACTCAAGCAGCCCAAGAGGATATTCTCGTACATAAACTACAGAACAAGGACTCATCACTGGATTCCCAACCTAATTAAAGTAGGAAGTGAATCTGAAATGATAGAGGAAGATCAGGAAAAAGCTGAGGTTATGGCTGACTATTTTGGGGCAGTTTTCACTCAGGAACCTCCTCTAGAGAAAGAACCAGACCCAATTACAGAGTCAACAAACCAGCTGCTCACCGTGGACTTCGACCAAAACGATGTGCTTAAGGCTCTTAGCACCCTAAACATGGAGAAGTCAACAGGACCAGATGAACTACACCCTAAAATCTTGAGACATATTGCCCAATATATCGCAGCCCCACTGACTGTGATATTCAAAATGTCACTTGACCAAGGTGTGTTACCTATGGACTGGAAGGACGCAATCGTCACTCCCATACATAAAACTGGTTTACGACAAGTTCCATCAAATTACAGACCCGTAAGCCTCACCAGTGTTGTAATTAAAATACTGGAAAGGATAATCAAACGGACCATAACGGCATTTATGGAAACCAATAACTTGCTGAACATGGCACAACATGGTTTTAAAAAGGGTCTATCCTGTACAACGAACCTCCTTATAGCTAGGGAGCTCTGGATTAATGCGCTAGACAACGGAAACTCAGTGAATGTTGTCTACATAGACTTCAGTAAGGCTTTTGACAAGGTGCCAACTAATAGACTGCTATTGAAGTTGGCAAACCTTGGTATTGCCGGACCTCTTTTAAAATGGATTAAGGATTTCCTAGTAGGTCGTAGGCAAAAAGTGAGAATAAATTCCAAGTGCTCCATCTGGAGACCAGTACTTAGTGGAGTACCCCAAGGTTCCGTCCTAGGTCCTTTACTTTTTATAATGTACGTTAATGATCTTACAAGTATAGTACAGTCTCCAATGTTATTATACGCTGACGATGTAAAAATTTGGCGAGTAATAACTGGTGACACAGACGCATTTACTCTTCAGGCGGACTTAAATAATATGATAAACTGGTCTAAAGAGTGGCTAATGCCTATCAACTCGGAAAAGTGTGTCTACATGCACTTGGGGGATTCAAAGGTTAATACGTACAACATAGGGGATGTGTCATTACCCATAGTCCGGTCTCATAAGGACCTAGGGGTGACAGTGAGCAATGATCTTAAGACGACGGCCCATTGCCGGGAGGTCGCAGTTAAGGGGTTTCGAACCCTCTGGGCTTTAAAAAGGACATTCACTAAGCTTGATACTACCATGTTCACCACATTATACACATCCTTAGTGAGAACTAAGTTAGAGAACTGTGTTCAGGCTGCAAGCTCCTGATTAAAAGGTGACTCAGACATACTAGAAAAGGTACAGAGGGCAGCTACGCGTGCAATTCCGGAACTCCGGGGTTTATCATATGAAGAGCGGCTTGAAAAACTGAACCTCTTTACTCTGTCCTATCGCAGACTAAGGGGAGATCTAATATTGATGTACAGAATACTGAGAAATGATTTCGGACCTAACTTATTCTCTCTCTTTCTTCCCACTAGATCGGGACACCTTAGAGGACATAGCAGGCGAGTAGAAAAGCCAAGAACGAACAAAATACCCCTGGCATACAGGTTTTCACACCGAGTCATCAATACTTGGAACCTGCTGCCTGAAGCAGTGGTATCCGCACCTTCAATTGACTCTTTCAAGAGAAGACTGGACACTCACAGAAGCATACTAGAAAAGTAATAACATAGGCCGTAGGCCTTCTGTCCTTACTACACAAATCTGAATCTGAATCTGAGTAGTGAATTACTGGAATTCTCTACCGGAACACGAAATGTCAGCACCTTCTGTTGATATATTCAAAACGAGACTGGACCTCCACAGTATTACAGACTCTAAGGATTAATATAGGTCGATAGACCTCCTATCCTTACTACTGAGGACTGAAGTTGTTCGAGGAGATATTGAATATTGGATTCAAGTTCATGTACTAGGCGGGAGATTCGCCATGTCCAAGCTAATTGACGAATTGGTGGCCCATGGCTTTGAAGTTATTCGTGATGATTCTGGACAGGATCTTGTTAAACTTGTATTTATGGATGAAAATGACGACGCTACGGGATGTGCTTTAGTTACACCAGAGGATGCCAAGAAAATTCTGTCTGGTCAAGCTACATTACAAAATGCTGTAGATGAAGACGGCAAACAGGTCTTAACTCTTACTCCAATAGCTGACAGTGACTTAGAAGTGGTTGAACAGGTGAGTTGTTTTCAGAAAAAGGGTGTCTAAGGCCCTCATTGATAGTCTAAAGCAGATCTGCCTAGTGAACACTCAACCTCTGTTCCTGCGGAACTGGATGATCCTGAACGTCATCAATCGAGCAGCGAGGAAGTCATCGATAAAGACAATAATGAGGCCGCACAACCATGCAAATCAACTGTTTCTGACCTTTGCTGCGATGTGGGTGACTCCTTAATCAATTCAGGAGAGATTGATTCGTCTGACGTTAATTCGTTGGTGGAAAATGTGGAGCAGTATACTTTAAGCGAACAAACAGCGGTAGTGGATAACGGCCAAGTTCAAGTTGTCACAATCGTGGATTCTCGTGGTCAAGTTTTGGATCAGAAGCAAGGACAAACTGGAGAACAAGTCATTTTAGAAATGCATGGACAGGCATTTTCGTACGAAATTCAGGGTCCCACGTCAACTGGTGAACCTATAACTGTAATTTGCTTTTACCTTTTGATTTTTACACTTGTTTTTTGGGTGAAATAAACATACTCTCTGTTTTGATGTAAGCAGTAGTTGCGAGTTCTGCATAATAATGTGTCACTCCTCGTAGAGCACAGACCGACGACCAGGAATCTCCAACTTACCTTATCCCTCGGCTCTCGAGCGAATACCTTAATTTGAATGTAGCTTTTATGTTAGACCTACGCGTTTTGTTACACAGTATGTATGACCATGTTCAGACATTTTTGACAAAGAGAACACGTACTTGAATCGCGTGGTGGGGACAAACGGCCGTTTGCTCTACGTGAGATAATCTCATATCTTACTGTTTAAAGTTCATCAGCATGTACTGTGAATTCATCATACAGTGGTTCTGTTAACCGAAAGCTCTTATATCAGTATCCGACTAGAAAGTCTACTCCATAAGCATATTATTACTCTTCGGATTCACGTTTCGTTGGAGGAAATATGGAGTTTCGTCTTTAGGGAAAAGGACAGTGAATGGGTCATTCGGATATGGTATACTTAAAATTTCTATCTAGTTGGACAGTGAGGTAGGCGAACATAGCTTCCTAGTTTTCTGTAATTGATCTCATGTAAAAGTTCTCTGGTCTATCTAGCATAGCTGTTAGATAAGAATGCTGAATTCTGAATTGAGCTTGGAGTAGTTTTATGTGCATAATACATTTATTTTAGGATTGATCTAGGTTCTAGTAGGTTGATCATCGGTATGTCAAATACGCACAAGATTTGACATCGCCCCATATATTTGGTGCAGACTAAATACTTGATTCTAAACTTGTTTTGGTTTGTGTAGATGTATTATGTCGAGACTATTGTAGGTGAATTACAGTTATACTCAGTGAAATAAAACCAAAAAATCAATGCGGTTCCAAGCAAAAATATTGTAAGCCACGTGAGTTTGTTTTGCTTGAATTATGGCTCAACTATCCGTTACACATCAAGTCGTTGTCTTTCTAGAATATGTTGAATTTTTTTATCAATCTTATTATGATTGTTTACATTAATTTGGTTTACGTGTTGATCTTAGTTTTTTCAGTGTAAATAGCGGAATATGAACATATAGGTTTGTGCCAAGTCATACACCTTTCATGTATGCTTTTGGTTTTACGGTTATGTCTACATGTAATATTGAGGTGTGAATTATATTGGCTACATATTATTCTAAGAGTTAGTCTTTATCTTTCTCGATTAATAAACTTTACTCGACTTCTAAATTATATTTTTTTAATACTGTATTTGACCACCTTTTCCAGTCCACTCTGTTAATTTCCACAAATGATCAAGATATCCAAGATGTTTCAAACACTGCCGAAGGCGTTACACAGCAGAATATCAACGGTCAAACCAACTGGTCTGAAGTAAGCCTATTAAACCTAATTTACATTATCCAGTTTTATGTCGGTTAAACTGACTCGTGTACGTATCATAGAAACCATCCATTCGTCATATTTTAAAATCTTTGAACGGTTCTTAAGGTATGTAGCTATTTAAGCTTTATTTGTTACATGAGAGCCATTAACGGGCTGTTCGTACAGAGGTTAAATTGAACATTCATTGAATACCCGACCATTATTACACATTCGAGATCATGGACCAACTGTTCTCGATATTGATATACAGTTTTCTGTTCGTTATTTGGTACTATAAGGTTAACATCTGAAATAACTGTAATGTCTTCTGGGGATCTCATTCCCGTGACCTTTTGATCTAGTTTCCATTCTCTTTTAGTACTTACAATTTACATTGCCACTATGTTAGCAGGATTTGAGGCATATTCGATTCAGGACGCTAGTGCTCACTGATTGGTCCGTTTTTAGTCCATCAGCGCTAGCGGATAAACAGATAACATTTTAAAATGTGTAAAATAACAGATATATTAGCATTTTCGGTAAGACTAATCTATGAATGACCTTTAAGTGATGCAGAGTGACCTTGAGAAGATTCATCTACTTAACAGTCAAAAGAGGATTGTAAACTAGTATGAAAAATTAAAGTTAGGATTAGGAGCTAAAAATTACGGTTAGGAATTACAGCTAGGGTTTTCATCATGAACTGACATCAGCTATGATGCCAAATTGCTATTTAGCCATATGGATGAATGAATTTTGCGCTAAAATCCGAGTTGCTATTTTCAATCTGATTGGTTCTTCCATAAATTATAGTCTCGCTGTCTGTTTCGTTCTCGTACACCAAGAATTTTTAATATATGATTACTCCACAACAGCCATTTTTGTTATTTGACTTTGGCTCTTTCAATACGGTCCTCTATTCGGATCAGGCTACAACTGAGTTAGATTAAGAATTTCGAAAATTAGCCTTGGTGTCTGATGCATCTTAAAGGTCCACATTTAGTTCACTAATGAAGAACTGCAAATAAATTTTTGGTTTCTTGCTAATGGATAATATAGTTGTAGTTAATGTGTCATATGGAAGAGAGTGGCTTAATGGCCAGAATATTTGGTCTTGCAATATAGGCCTGCAATCTTGAACCCCTCTTTTTTATTCAGGGCATCCAGATTGTATCATTAGGTCTCATAAAAATGTAGTATCATGCTAAGAACACAATCCCTTAATTGTTAAACAGTTTATAGTAACATTAACTGTCAGAATATCATTTCAATAATCATAGAAACAACTGTTTAACTTCATTTTTTATAGAATAAAAACCTCTGGAGTTCTCACGAATATCAGAATTGAATATCTTTACAGATTTCATCCGTTTCTTCTAAACTATGTTTCTCATGTTTATTTTTTACTACTAGTCATATTATTTTGAATCCTTTGCTTCTCATCATCCTAACTTGCTTATACTGTGCTATTGGAAAGTGTGGCGATTTTGGTTCGAAGCATATTTTATTGAGCCTTTTTTCTTTAATTAATAGATATCCTGGTAAAGCAAGCCGACCAAATAAGTTTGTATGTGGTCAGCCTATAGGAACAAGTGGTAAAAGTAATTCATTTACTCTCCTTAATGTTCTCTCTATATCCTTCAGATTACTGATTGGTTGTTGAGAACCTAAAATTCAGAGAACATGTCAAAATTCTGATTTGTTTGGTACATATTTTAATAAATTCCATTCAAAAAACCTCACCAAATTATTACTTATTAAGATGAATCTAACTAAAGTATTCTGCAAACTACTTCAAGTTCTAAAGTACATGTCCATTTTGGTTACGTGTTTAATTTTTGATAAGGGTGTTTCTAATGGCGCTGATAGAAGCCATGTTACTTCTGGATTTGATGAAATAACTGATGCAAATCCATCTGGTCAACAATTCACTCTTACTGAAGCTACTACGTTAGTGGACGGGGAGGCACTTCAAATTGTTATACTTTCTGATGAAAACGGAAATGTACTTGATCAAAAGCAAGGTCACACTGGTGATCATGTCATTATTGAAATGAACGGCAGCTCTTTAGAGTATGTATTTCTTGGACCAACGGAAACTGGTGATCCGATTTTGGTAAGTCTGTTGTGTCTAAATACATGTTTCTACTAAAGTTTTACGAATTTTGGCTGGTGAATTGACTCTACAGTGTCTAAAATCAGATTAATATCAAGGGTAGTATTAATTTCTTACTCCATATTCTTCCACAGTTTCATGCTGTACCATTTGCTATTCAATTAGAACTCAGCTATTGTAAATGAGCTCCAAATTACAGAAAAATCCGTTACAGGATCAAGAGTTTTAACACAATTCGCGAACGTATTCGAACTATTGATAAGTTTGGATGGGAATCAAAATGCTGTAACCTGGCTAAATCCCAACTCCTTAACTCTAATCCCAAAACTCCTAATCGTGATACTCATTCTCAACACTCCTAACCCTAACATAAGGAGCTTAACAGCCTATTTCACAAGAAGATCGTCATCCAGTGCTTTCAAAATACGGGTTATAGTTGAAATCATGATTTTCAGCAACGAGCAATCTTCGAAAGCGTTTTAAGTTTGCGTTAATACTAAACATAGGCCAGCTTAATTTTAATTGCTCAAGCCCGTCGGTATAGTGTAGTTTTACCTTAATTTATTCTCAAAATATGTTGTATTCAAGATTAAAACATTTTTAGCACTCGGGTCGAAAGCATCATACTTTTGTTTTGAGTGCCAGTTATTTTTAATGTGTTTTATCTACGTTGAATTTCAACAATGTGTTTTCTGTTTATGTTATATATATGTATATGTATATAATATTGAACCAACTGCTACTTGGGCTTTTTACCTAATATTCTAGCTAATGCCTTGATCTTTGTCTTGTAGACTACCTTAGTCGTTACAACTGAAACTGAAATGACAGAAAATACTCAACCTAACTTCAGTGTTGCACAGGAATCACCGGGTGATACAGAAGCAGGATCAACTGTAGCTAAATGGTGTCCACCCGGCCTGCCATCTGAGTTTTATGCTATATTAAGAAGACAAGCGGAAGTCGTCGTTTCTACGCGTGTTCCACGCTTTTCAGATAATCCGTATCGTCCTGAACCTTACCATCGGAAGCTTGGTCCGTACACGGCTTATGTAGAGATGCTTGAAATGGTAAATACATACAGGGTTGGTGCTAGTCAAGGTGAAACCCTGGAACTCTATGAAGCCTTAAGAAATTATGCTAAAATTTATCGTCCTTCTGGACCACATTCTCGAGCACTTACAAAGTATGAGGTTAGTTTTGTAAAGTAAGAATAAAATTAACAGTTTAGTACGATGTGTAGAATATGTCATGATATTGTTTTTTACACGAAAATTTTCCAAACTATTATAATCCGGTGTATTCATATGGTTGTCGATAACGTCCAGTTATCTGATGGATAAAGAATGTAGTATGAATTATTTAGATTTATTTGTTACGACTATTGATTTATGTGTATATGTTTATTAATTCTATGGTCTGACTATAAATCTTTAAGAATACAATCATTTAAAAAACTGTCCTCTCAGTCATTATCAATTTAAACCATTCGATAAAATAGTTCCACTTCTTAGTCATATTTCAGGAAACTTGATTTCTATAACTTAATATACTACTGTGTTGTAGGAATTTGCCGTACTTTATGTAGATAGGAAAATGAACATTTGAATCTCTTTTTCATTCACTCTTCCTTCACTGTTTTGATAAAGCTAGTTGACAAACAAATTCAAAATATATATGTAAATTCTAGCCATCTACTTTGATGTTAGTGCAAAGTAGTCAGATAAAGATTTACTTCGGTTTTCAATTACTTGATAGTTGAATTCATGAGTTGATTAAAGCTAGACCACCTTGGGAAACCTGAATGTACTAAATGGCCGTTTCGTCCTAGTGCGGTCCAATGCTTTCAGGATTTTCAAGGTGGTCTAGCTTTAATCAACTCATGAATTCAACTATCAAATTATTGCAATCTCCACAAAACCCCTTTCTGATGTTAATTACTTAATTTGTGCTGTGCTCTGAGTTATACTGTTAATTGAAGTGCTACTTGCTTATACTCAATTTCTTTTAAAGTTCAACCCTATATAGTATCTGTTTGATAATCTATACTTAAATTTACTGCCTGTAACCTCACATTAGTATATACACCTCGCATAACTAGTTGTATTGTATAAATTAACCTATGCCATTTCTTGAGAAAAGGTACTGTAATATGATCATATTATCCCTAGATGACTTGTTCACTTAGGAATATTTATACATTTTCGTTTTAAAATACTAGCTAGCCTTAAATGAAGCTGCTGCTCAGATTTGCCGATTTCAACCCGGTTTACTTTTTCATAAACGAGATCTGTATCATCTTGCTAAAGAAACAGTTGAACGTTCACAGACCCTCTTAAATACGGAGAGAAGACAACAAAATCAACAATTACAACAGCAAGCACAACAAGCACAGCGACAACAAACTCAAGCAAAACAAAATATGAATGCTCAACGTCAAGCAAATCAAACAAATATGTCAAAACCAAAAGTCTCTCTCCCTACATCTCAACCTCCACGTACTACACCTCAAACTGTAGCAGTTGGTGGTCGTGTAGCTAGTTCTCAATTAGCTATGTTGGAATCTCGCGGTCTTTCTGGTATTCAACAGTCAAGTACAGTAGTATCAACATCTAGTTCTATAACTTCTATTCATGAGAATTCTAATTCAGATAACTCACTTCTAACTTCGAATCTTCAAGGCTCAGGAGTAAATACGCTTCAGTCGAACAAACCACGGGTAATGACTAATGATAGCACGTAAGTGAGCGCTAAAATTGTCAGTATTTTCCATCATAAAAATCTAGTTTTTTAGTAGTTTTAACATTGTTTACTGGTGTTTATAGTGAAAATACTGGGTTTCCAGTCCGTCAGCTGCATCCTCGAATTCCATTTCACATGTTTCGTTTTGGAAAACCAAATAGTACCACTCATACAATCAAATGTTGACTGAGATCTCAGTACATAAATCGGTACTTCACGTGGGCAAATCACGTTTTCTCACATAGTCTTAGATTCGGCTGCTATTACTTGATGATTTAATCATTGAATTTGATACTCATCAGGTCTTTATATACACATTCTCACTAAACTCATAAATAGTCTTGCGGTTTGTTTGACCTTTACACCAGTTGTGGTTCATGTTGTATTTCATGAAATGATGAGAATGAATGTGTAACACATTTTTTCTTAGATTTATTGTTTCGGATGAAGTTACTTGCTTCGCCTTTAGACATTATATTGTCATTTTGTGAACCATATTCTATCTACTTCATTTTGATTAGCTGGTTACCATCTCATCTGTGTAAACAGTTTCGTACTTGAGCCAACATAAAGAAATTGGTTGCTTTATAGGGCATTGTCATAAAACATACATCGTTTGTTAAAGATTTAGTAAAATGCATGTTTTTCTATACAGTTCCTTGAAATTTCGGAACACTAACATTTATAGAAACATCGACATATGGGCTAATGCACACTCAATTGAAAAGTCTAAAATGAAGTAAAACTTAAATTATTGATACACGGTAGTCACCATGAGAATAACTAATGACGATATCATACTCCATATTAAAGCCATTGTCAGTCAATCCTGTTGTAGTTTTCTTGTACCATTCTTTATAAATGGTAGGGCGATTTTCTTGAATGAAGGGATTCTTCCTGATTGTATGTTTGATTTTGGTTGTTAATCGGACTGTTTCTTCTGTAAAGTACTATTCTCATTCCCTTACTTATCCAGGCATTTTGTGATGATATTTACCCACCTTCGTTTATCCCTTTACGATTTCATCCGATTATTGTGCGGCATATTGATTTTGATGCTCATTTGTACCAATATATGTATTCAGATATATAAAAAAATAAAATATCAACAGAATGTTCTCGCAGTCAAATTTTTCTTAGCGACTAATGTTATAGCCGACATTGGATTGCATTCGACAATTACGATTTCATAGAGTAAACTGAACTCAGGGTTTTTTTATTTGTTGTACCTAATTTCTTATAATAACCCGTTGTTTTATATACTACCAAGTCATGTTATTATTTCATTGTCGAATACTCTCTCCTTACACTTTATTTCTTCATCTCTTGTCTATAACCATAGTGTTCAATACTTATCTAGCCTTCCTATTGCTAAACGTGATTCAGCATATAAAGTAAGTACTTGAATGTATTAGTTAATTTATTGCGTATTCGCATTTGTTTTATGATTATTTATTCGAACTTGTCATAATTAACATCATCTACAAACTATGCCATAATAAGTAGTTCTTGTTTTTTTTTCGAAGTTCGTTCATCTATGAACAGTTCATCAAAAAATTCATTCTTAGTAATGAATTATTCATTAAATGTTCATTTTCACTATGATGCACTCCTCATACAACAATTACTTTGGTGATATACATTAATGCAAGCTGTAGTGAAAAGCCGTTCACTCTATGACTGACAAGGTGTATTTTTTTGGGGAGGGGGAGTGAGGAGGGATCAAAATGTAATCAAACACTATTGATTATAGCGAAATTTCACCCAAATCGATTGTGTCAAGTAACAGTCTGTAGCACTGTTTACCTTATCCAGTTTCATTTGATCTTGATATTCTCGTATAGGTGACTTCTTCTTTGTCTTAAAACGTTCCAAACATTAACGTAGCAACTGGGATATTGTGATTTACAAACAGATTTTCGATCAAACGATAAAAGTTTGAACGACACGACCTGGTTCATTTTTATCCAATATTTATGTGTTACCGAAAACAGCAATCTGTACTGAAGTTGTTACGTAAATACCGATAGTAATTATTGCTTATTCCGAATTAATAAAGTTCTTTAACAGTTTTTAAATGGGAGTAATGATCTACTGATGAATAAGCAATATAATAAGTCCGTATTTTCTGTACAAGATTTTTATTTGTAGAATTCATGCTATCATGACTGTTTTTGAAGAAATAGTATGCTTCAGAATATAAAAAATAAATTTCTGTATTTTAGCTTTTGCCTAACGAAGAGGAAGCCATTCGGATTGCTGCAGTTGATGTTTTATCAGATATGCCACAACTCCAAATCAAACCAAAAGCTGATTGTACAAATATCGAACGTGCTTGCTGGGATCAAGCTCGACAGTTGTCAGCACAAAATTTGGGACTCACAGATTATCACTCTGGTAATTCGTCAGTTGAACATATTAATCAAATTCAATCCCTTGTGTCCAATGAACTCCGGTTGGATAGCGTTCGGGAAGCAGCTGCATTGTATGGGCGCCTACCTGGAGGCATCCAACCGCCAAATGTAGCAGGACTACCACGATCTACACCCGTACCTGTACTAACTCCGTATGAGGTTGCTTGTAATGAGGCTGCTTCTTACTTGGCTTCGGGTTTACCAAGCCTCCTTACTCATAGACGTGAACTTGCTGAATTAGCAAAGAAGGTGGTGAGAAATTCTGGATGTTTATTTACACATACTCCAACATCAGATAAATTGTAAGTTAGAGTTTCCGATTGGTTTTGGACCTATGATGCAATTGTATTACCTTCTTATGGCATTATAATTTTTGATTTTTCTTTGGTTTTAGACCAATTGGTGGTGGTGGCTACCGATTCTATTGCTCAGATCAACTTCTTGAACTCGATCTTTCAGCAGCAGAACAACTTTTATCCAATCCTCTTGATGGTAGTGATTCTCCAGATTCTGGTTGTGATGTAAGCCTCGAAGACAGTGATACAGATGCTCTTTCATGTACGTTATTATATCGTGAAAAATAAGTAACTACTTGCTAGTTTACATACATTGTCTACTAATTGTTCTAAATATGTGACTGAAATCAATCTAGTGTTAGATTTAGGTATTTTCGAAATTCGAATCCGTTATCTCATAATACAAAATATTCAGTTCGTTAATTGAAACTACTTAACATCTAAGTAACACAGTTCTTGTAGTATAGAACTCAGTAGTGTGCATTCACGAATTGTCCGGGATCCAAACCCGGAGCCTACCATCTCTCTCTCTCAAATGCTTAAACTATAAATGGCGACCTGAAGTTCAATGGCGTACATGTCCAAATTCAATTCACTGCCTCTAGGTTTTTAGTAATGGCCTAACTATAATCAATTTGTAATTTGAACTACGAAAAAGAGAATAATCAAACTACCAATCACATATTCGACATGCATTATATAAATCAAGATGAAGAATATGTCTGCTACTACCAAAAACATATTGACCATAATCCACATATGCCAATAACAGACTGATCAATTGCAGTGTTAAACCTCAATGGGAAGATACAAGCCAAACAATACCAAGTGAATTGAAATTCACCCCATTGCACAAGCAAGTGGCTATCAGAATTCAGTAGCTGAGTGGATCACGTGATGGCGTTCGAAGCGAATGGTACTGGGTTCGAGTCCCAGAGTGAACATCAACTCTGAGACGCAGGTACATCCAGTTGACGTGTCCCAAACAGGACGAAACGCGCGTCCTAGATTCCACTGCTCGCCACTATCCATCATTGCTTACATAATCCATGATATTTTATTCTTTCAGATATAGAACTTGATCTACAATAGTTCGGTCAATTTAAAATACTCATTCATATTTGTATCCGCACTGTTAGGTTTTATGAATCCATCAGAATCTATGCATTTTGTACTAATTTGTTTTCTTTTTCCATATAGCTAAATGTGAATCTCTTATTCTAACTTGTCAAGAGTGCAATAATGTTGTAGACGATATTACAATATTTATTTCTACTGGAACTGATTCTCTGAAGAAAGTTAGAATTCTGAAGTACGTGAATGTGTATTCTTTTCCTTCTGATTCTACATGAGCGTTTTCTCATGGTGGTCTCATGCAGTTTTATAGAATGGTGACTTCGTCGTTAGGGCTTTCAGCTACTAAGTTCAAGGTTCAAAGTGTGCTTCATTTTAAAAAAACCTAGTAATATCATCAGGTCTCACCCTTAGAGTGTAGTTCATACTTAGTTACACGTGGAATGAGCCAGTTTTTCTTATAAAATGACTAGTTCAATTCATAAGAGCTAAGTTTTTGATAAACTATCGGGCACTGATTGTCCAATGATGAGACTAACGTAATGTGTCCTATGCTTCATTGGTTGTTAATAGTATTTACGTCTAACTACACTTCCGAGATTGTACGTATATTTGAATTGATTTATGCATACCAAGCGCTACACTTTTGCTAGTTAATAAAGTTACATACGGAATTGATAATAGAAATCGAAGGAAAAACCTGGCTCTCTCACACTATTCAAACCATATTTTTATCGTACCCAGTTTTTTTCCTACAGATTGACGAAACTCGTAACTGGCAATGAGGTCTTGATCTTGGCTTTAAAGCCTTAGTTAAAAGGTATTAAAGTGATAATACCCTTGGTAGGATCACAGTCATCCAATAGGTCTAAGCAGTTATTTTTTTATATTGCCATTAGATTTCTGTAAAAACTAAAGTAACAGTATTTTCTTATTATGTGGTGGTTATTTTCTAAGGTTTTCCAGTATTCTAAATCATTTAACCTTTTTATTGCTTATTTCTTCATAGTTTAAGTGATTGTGGTTTTACTGGTATAGTCCCTGCCCATCTTAACCAATGTGTTAACCTAGTTGAACTTAATCTCTCTGGAAATGCATTGTATGCCTTCCCACGATGTTTGCATTTACCGAAGTTACGTCGACTAAATCTAAGTGGAAATCCTAATTTACTACGATCCACGCAACGTGGTGTTCCTGTCGAACCCCCACTTGTTGAACAATTCCCGAGATTAGTTACATTGGACCTGGATCCTGAACTCGCTCTTGTAGGTATAACCTCTTTTTCAGTTTGTGTTTACTTGTTTCTTATAAAATGGCATTATTTTTATTCAATTTAATCAGTTACCCTTTTGTCGATTTTATATTTCTAATGGTTTATACTTAAGTTGATAGCTTTTAGGTAATCATAGTTGTAACGCTCGTCATCATTCTTCAAAAAATTTGTGATAATGTAATATATCTCTGAGCTTCAAATTTCGCGCTGACAGCCAAATATCAGACGAATTTTACAGTAATTGCTACGGCTTCCGATTCACTGAAACTACCTCTCACTATCTAAAATTTTCTTCAGCTAGAACATCTAGTTTATATCATATTACTTACTCATTGTTTTCATGCCTCCTATTATCGTCATAGTGCACTTATTTATCATGGCCATTAACAATGGAGGGTATTCGTAGGTTAGTAGTATTTCCGAGGCATTGCTTGTATATTTTGGGACTATCGATCGTAGCTGCTACCTGTCTTAATGAGCCGGTCGAGCAATATTGTCCGAAACTGTTTTTTCAGTTTCCGCCATATCAGACAGGTTGGGGGGGGGCAGTAGGACTAAAAGCAATAAAATCATGTTCTGAAGGAGAAGCTGCACCACTGGTTGTACTGTGTAACATCAGTAACGTGTTTCCCTCAATAAGCAACATCTGCACTGATTCCATCTTTTCATAAGATGAAGAAGGATTTGTAAAATGTCGACCGTAAGAATTTCACACCTTACTTTATCTCACGGATTTTTGGGTCCAGTCCTAAGACTTTCTGAAATGCGGAGCTAACACATTACATACTTTTCACAGATATGCCATATGTAACCGGTTTCAAGCAGTTGTTCTTTAGGCTTTGTGGTCATGCTTGCAGGTTGCTACCACAAATACTAATTCCTTAAAGTCCAACTGTATAAAGAAAACGTCAAAACATATTTCTAGAAAAGCTAAAGATGTTAATTTCGATGTCGATTGACAGAATACCCAGATACCCATGAAAACTGTAGTGATATGTACGAGTAACTCTGCCTAGAAGATTAAGAGTAATCAATTAATTCATACCATTAAGCTTCAAACACGATGAGAGGTAAAGGCAACATAAGCATAGACTGTCAAAAAGTCTACTCCATAATCATGAGCAATAGTGGCTAGCCAAAGGAAAAGTGATAGAAAGAAAGGTAGTGGTGATAGACAACTAACATAGTTCATATGGTTTGTTTTTATCATTGTTTTTCTCTAATTGATCTCCATTTTACAATCTTTTTCATGTACTAAATACTTGTAGACGTATTTCATTATCAGTGATTAATTGATAATACATTAAAATTTGACATTTTTTTCTCTCTTTATACTTTAGCTACTTTCTCCACAATCACTAGCCTACTTATGTCCATATCTAAAAACAATTAATGGTAAAGATTTTGTTGATGAACCAACTGAAGATACTATTAATACAGCTCAAACAGCAAAAAATGATTTATCAGCTTTGGTGTGTACTGTCGATACTACTTTTTTTTCTTTCTTTCAGTTTATATTTATTCTATGTACTCATGTTGGAATTTCGTTTATCTGTTTGTTATGCAATAACTAATTTAATAGATTCTGATAGAACAGTAAGAAGAGAGAGAGAGAATTGATCTTCTCATTGTTCTGTCGAAATTTATAAAACTGGAATTCTCAAGTTGATGAAACTATAGTTTATGGATGACCTTTGAGTGACGCCAATGTGACTTTAAAAATGTACACCTAATAAATAGAACTAAATAAAGATTCTAAACTAGTGTGAAGAATTAAGATTATGATTTTCGATTGATGATTAAAGTTAAGAATTAGATTTAGGATTTTTATCACGAACTAACATCAACTAAAATGCCAAAACGCTATTTAGCCAAATGAATGAGTGAATTTCGCACCAAAATCAGAGTCTTGTTATTTTATACTTGATTGATTTGTTTTAACACATTTTGGTACAAGAAGGCACCAAATACATATGCGCCACACAAATCTCATTTGATATGTATGAGGGCTGTGATACTGTCCGGGTGCCCAAACCGAAGTAGGTGGTTTTCTTAGGAGACCACACCCCGGGCCTTCGACCTGAAGGTCTGATCCACAAGACAGTGGAGCATCGTAAGGAGATGCAGTCCCATGGTAGCCGGTGACCAACGATTGGTTCATATGCTATTTGTTCCTTCAGGATACTGGATCCCATGTGCACCATTGGTTTGGAATGAGGGTTTTCCAACTCCCCTAGGTGGACTCTCCGTGTCCACCAACCCGGTTAAAGCGTCGGACATTCGGTTTTCGTCCTCTCAATTTCGTTAACAACACCCCCGCCACGAGAAGGTAGTGAGTAGGAATTCCCTGGCAGAGGCTATATACGCGTGACCATGTGAGAGCATTTGGAGAGGGAAAGCGGACTCTCGGCTGTACCAGGGCATTTTGGGGCATACCTGATTGGTTCGTCCATAAATTATAGTCTCGTCGATTCATTGAGAAGAATGTCTTTTAATATGGTAGAAATTATAAACATTTATTATTAGTTTCCAAATATTATGCATTATGAAATCCTGTCAACTGAAGAGCTAGCTAAAAAAAGAACTACTGTACTTTATTTCGGGTCGGAATTAAGGTAAATCGTCAATTGTTTTGCGTGAAGTTTAAAGTACAATGATAAAAAAAATACGTGTATGTTATTATTAACCAAATGGAAACTGGCAATATTTAGTTCTTAGAAGGCTTGAAATTAATGAAAATGTACTATGCTATGCAACAATAAAGTGAATTTTAAATGGTGCTTAATCTAAATTATATAAAATACTTGAGACCAATTGTATGTTTAAGTACTTAATGTTGTTCATTGCATAATCAAGAGTGTTTAGTGAAGCTTTTTTTTACTCTCACCCAAAATCTCAACCTTAAGTTTCACAAAATTGTAATAAACAACAAAATGGAAAGTCATTACATTATAGTTGATGGTAATTTCTGATCCCAATTTGTAAATCCATATCAAAACTCCATTTTAACTCTTAATACCTAATTTTAAACATTTTTGCATTCTAACTAATGTCAGTTTATAACGATAGTAGGTTGACTTGACACTTGTAAAGTTTATTGATAAAAATACATCATACTGATTCCTTCTGTAAATGTATTTGTGGTTGTTTCTCATTTGCTGTATTAGATCTATTCAAAATGGGAAGATGATATAGCTGGATTTTACAAAAAAGGCTTACCTAAACGAGATACAATATGTGTTATTGAAACTCTTGTTTTACATGCTGTCAATCGAAGTTTGGAAATATCTCAACCATTTACCCATTGCAAGAATATTTTGGTAAGTATTAATATAGAGGTGTATTTGTCGATTCATTTATTCTTGTCTAGTTGTTATTCATCCAGTTATTATCAGCTTGTTTTTCTTTTTTAATTTAAAGGCTCGGAGAATCGCGGAAGATTTTCTGGCTCCAAAAATGTTGGATGATGAATGTGAAGATGAAACATTGGATAAATTCACACATACTTATATTAGTGATGATGAAGGTGCTGCCAGTGACAGTGAATTAGATACAGAAGAGGAAGATGATTCTTACTGTAAAGAAAATAATCATATTGAAAAAAATTCTGAAAATCAAATAAATGAACCTTTAGAAAAGTCACATTTACAAATGAACTCCTGTTCCGTTTCCACAGGTACGATACGTAAAAAACCAAAGAAAGTCATTTCAACAGAAGCTTTTCAAGCATCTGTTGCTGAGCGTGAGGCTTTAGCTGCTGCAGCAAACTTAACTTTATTACCGGATGAACCTCCTAATAGACTTATTAATGTGGTAGGTCAGGCTTTACGTCATGGGAAAACAGTTGTGTATGAAGTAATGAGAACTGCTGCTAGACAGCCTGATGGCGAATTAATACCTGTTGGTGGGTTAGGGACAACTGCTAGTTCTACTAATTTGACTACTCTTCAAACCAATTCACAAATTGATGGAGCCTTAAAAAATCATCAGGAAGGTAAGCGTTGTTCAATCTTTTTGTCAGTCATATCTCATCCTTCAGTACAAAGCTCACTTAATTATACTTTTAAATTGTATGAACGTTATAAGTCAATGAGACTAAGGGATTGTTTGGGGAAAACCAAGCCGAATGACGAAGTATGGTACATAATATATTTAGTTCCTCCTTATACCAATGTCAATGTGTTTAAGTAAATAAATCGAATGAGGAAGGAGTATCCACTCTCATCTGTAATGTGTACGTGTGCAACAATAAAATGTCGGTTGTATTTTTATCTGAACAAGGAGATCTGAAATTGTACGAATAGGTTTCTGTTGGACTGTTTCATCTCCTGACCGCAGTTGTTGTCTTCCATACGATTGATTACTTGAGTTACCTACTGTTATCAACCATTTAAGCCGTATTGGTTTGAGCTCGTACTTGTGATTCTAAGGCTAGACAGATCTATCAATGTTGTGTCCTTAACCTTTATACGAATATCAAATTTAGATACGCGGACTTATACGACCAACAAATGACACACAGACTTGTACTGGTCCTTTTTTACTTACCTGTTAAGTGCAGAACACAAATCACAGCCTCCGCGATATGAATCGTATATTTCAAACATACTTGGTTTATATACAAGCCAAACAGACCACATCACATCATAAAGTAGAAAATAATATTTGCACAAGATCTAGCCAAAAGTGGCTGTGATTGTAGGAGACTGTAATTAATAAACTAGGAATAACAACTTAAGAATGATAAATCGTATAATAAAAGTCTTTAAGTCAAAATAATGCTTACAACTTCATAAAACTGATACTTGGTCTTAAAATATCGATATTGATATCCTATGCATAAGAGATATCTACAGATTGTGCTATTCACAGTAATTTCTCCTGATCAAGGGCTATTGAAAATGTGTTCAAGAAAACTAATATACACTCTCTCCTTTGTGTTTAGACTATGTAGCCGCTTTGGCGGGTACCTGTAGATTTGTCGATACCGGTTGGCGATAGTTTTATAACTTTTAGTTTAACATTTTCTCTTAAAATTACATTAGTCGTAGCCTAAATGCATATTATTTTGTCCTTACTTCAGTACAATAGAAGGAATTATGTTTCTGAAACTTTTCTATTCTTTTTTAGTATATAGATTTCTCATATTTAGCTCTCTATTGCATTTAAAGTTATTTATCTTTCATTATTTTTTTGTACATGCCTTTGAATTCGGTCCTTTCTTATTATGTTCGCTACTACATCACAATTGAGCTTGTTATTTTCATTGGGTAGCGTCAATGCTATATGGCAACTTGAATCAACGTACATTTATCCCAAGATCTATGTTGATGATTTACTCTTGTTTGTTTTCTTCGTTGACTCTAATGTTGTAATGCTATAGTGTGGACTTTTACAAATTAGTGACAGGTTCTTCGTTCACTACAAATTACTGATTGTTTCATACTATGGTTATGTGAGGTTTCTGATTTATCTTACGTTTTCACTTGTTTCCAGATATGTATGATGAAAGTGATACAGAGAACACCTCTCTTCCTGAATCTATTCATCCTCAACCTCCAGCACCATCTGTTCCTACTCCCGTTAAAACTGCTCCTGTTATAACAAAATTACCAACTAAACAGCCAACAGGGACTCGAAGACCAGGTTTACTCAGTCGTGTTGCAAACACTATTTCTGCTGAAATCAAAGGCAATCGTGGTACAGTCACATCCACAGGCTCACTTGAAAATTCTACGAGTGATATTCCTACAATAACACAGCGTCGTTTGAAAGCATCCGATTTTATCATCAAACCGTCTACAAGTTCTTCAGGTACTGCTTACATAGTTGCAAATGTAGCTACTCAAGCGAAACCAACCACTCCAAGCTCTGTAACCAAACGTGGTCGTCCTGCAATTACTCAAAGTTTGGCTAAAAAGTATGTTCTTATCCTACTAGTAATAGATTTTTTGTCTGAACTCAAGTTTATTCTCATCAAACTACTGAAGTAGACTACTTTTCACAACTAAGGATTTAGTTCATCAGTTTCTTTCGAACAAAGATTTAAATTATCTAGTAGCTAAATCTTTGAAAGTATTTTGGATAGGAATCTCAGCCTATTTTGTTTTATAATATAACTTCTTAGAAAGAGGTTTTTGAATTAGAAAGAAGAAACCGTGCTATGAAGTCCTGTACATGTCATTTCGTCGACCTACCAAAATCAAACTTTTCAATAATTTTTCATCTACTACTGTTTCTTCGACTACTTCCATCACTGTATACAACTAAATACTCAATACAGAATTGCTATTCTTACACACTTTTATACGTGTCTCACCATTTGAAATCCTTTGAGATGATTTATCTTAGTGTATGATTTCAACATTTTTTTAAAACTTTAGAGCTGCTGTAGCGGAATCGGAGGCTAAAGAAACCGAAAAGTTGTTGAAGAGTGTGACTATCCCACCTCCTCATGCTCCTCCTCCACCAACAATGCGTATGTCAACGCGAGATTCTAACAGGCATAAACGATTTAGTGCATACGGTGTCATTGACACTGCAGCAGCTTTGGCTGGTAAGGAAGAAGCTCTACTAGCTGCTGTTTTAGCTCAAGAAGATGAAGATAACGAAAGTCCAGAAACTCTTTTGAAAGATTCGTCGGTCGTTCTCTCTGAACATGATACTGCAGCTGCAGAAGCTGTCGCTGCTGTAACGAAAGAAGATGAAGTGATGGAGCAAAATAATCAGCTAGAATCTAAACAGGATATATCTTTGAATTCGACTGCAGTTGAGCAGACAGCAGAACCTCTCCCCATTACAAATGATATTGAAGAGGGTACAAAGAAAAAGCGTAAACGTGTCACTGGACCTCAAACTCCTCGTGTACACACTGAACCATCAGTGGTTGACAATGAGCCTGAAACCCCAACGACTACCCAAACGCTTACTCGTAAACGTGCTGCAATATCACCTAAACCTCAAGAACCTAAAAGAAAATCAACTTCTACTCATTCTCCACTATCAGTGTCTGTTAATCTTACTCCAATTGTTCTACCACCGGTAACAGAAAGTAAACGAAGTCTCAGTCAACTCGGAGAGGTACGTTACAAATTCCCCTAATTATATATAAGTCGTTATCTTCAATTTTATTGTAGTTACTTCCCTAATGTAACGTGTAATGAACGTGAACACAGGTGGGGACAACCAATTTATTAGTCCGTACATAATTACAGAAATTCTTAGTAATATGTGAGAACCATACAGTAAATACTTCATCATTAGTCCTTTACATCCTGTATAATTTTTTCCAATTCACAATTTCTTTCTATTCGCCTTCTACTGCCAAGTTCACTATTTCCTATTGATGTCAGATACTACTTATATCGACAGACAAAAGTAGCATACACCACAATAGGAAATAAGTTCATTGTGTTCTCTGTTTGAGGAATTAAATTAACAATTTAAATGTTTTTATTATCATGGAAGTTTCCCCCCTTTTTTGTTGTTATGTATTCGATCTGCAAGTCATAGTGAATTGAGTTGTACATTAGATATACATTGATGAACATCCTTGAAGATAGAAGATAAGAGGCAATCCGCTGTAGTTTTCTGACGTTATGAACAACAGGGTACTTAGTAAATCGTTTCGTACATAATTTTCTTGTTATTTATTTGTCATATTTTATGACATTCCATCCTTCATCTAACTAGAATGTTGTTATCATGCATTGAATGACATATTTCTTGATGCCCTATTTGTCAAATCTGTTTTCTCTGTAGATGTAATAGTCACATCACATCCATTATCCACCACATTTCAGACCTTTATTAGTATTGAATGGTGTGAACTGTCGTTGTCTAATTTTTCTATTCTCTAAGCTAAATATTCTTTCATTTGGACTGTTCTTTTGTCGTTGTCACTGTATATTTCACCATATATATGCTAAACTTTCTCTTTTCTAGATTGTTGACTATGATCCTCTACATTTTATTCGGTGTCACGCACGAGACAACGATCCATTAGATTGCGAAACTAAAGTATGGCGATGTGCATTCGAACCAAGTGTTAATAATCCAAGCAATGAAACGTCAACTATTGTAGCTA
Organism: Schistosoma intercalatum; assembly: GCA_944470365.2. Classification (NCBI taxonomy): domain Eukaryota; kingdom Metazoa; phylum Platyhelminthes; class Trematoda; order Strigeidida; family Schistosomatidae; genus Schistosoma; species Schistosoma intercalatum. The sequence goes on from OX103726.1 coordinate 2,624,736, forward strand.
CATGCGGTGGAGAATGTGTCTGCCTTATTGATTGTAAATCAGGACGTGTAATGAAACGTTTCAAACACTTTGGTGAAGTGAGTACACTCTAATTTTCTGATTTGTTCGTATGAGCTACATTATAAACAACGTAGTAAATGTTATAGAGTATTCAAGTGACCTAAACAATAATTCATTTGATGAATTACGCTCTTGATCCCAAAGAAATGGAACCGTCATTAGGAGATCATAAGACAAATCACACTGATGACTTCCAATAAAATCAGTAACTTGAATTCCATTCAAATCATGAACCGATCTAAGTTAGATCCACTATTAAAAACATAAAATCACTGGACGGCTACTTTGTCCTCGTATGGAACGAAATGGGCATCTAGTGCTTCCAAGATTTCAATGCTTGTCTAACTTAAATCGGTTCATGATTTCAATGAAATCCAATAGCCTTTCCAACTCCCCATACTCTAAAGGGTAATTCTTAAATTGTTGACTTTGATTTCCTGTATTTATAAATATTACATTGATTTCAGTTAATACATCTTACTTAAGCTCCCTTGATGTATATCATCTGTTGATGTATGTTTTGGGGAGTGGCCCCCTAAGAAAACCACCTGTTTCGGTTTGGGCACCCGAGCAGTATCACAGCCCTCACACATGTCGAATGAGATCTGTGTGGCGCATATGTATTTGGTGCCTGATTGTACCAATATCTATGTGTTGAAATAAATAAATAAATAATGATGTATGTTTGACAAGTTAAATTTAATTATGGTAATTTGAACTTTACATTATGCTGTTATGTATTAATTGAAGTCATGATTATGTGATGTTTCTGTTATATAACATTATTAAATGTATTATTTGTATTTTGTTAGGAATTTTACACGTTAGCATGGACGACTGTTGAAATGGCTGCGGGGCACAGAACAAATCTGTTGGCTGCCGCTGGTAAACTACGTGAAATTCGATTATTACATCCTGAACAATTAGTATGCTATGCTGAAATGCGCGGTCACAAAGATGATGTTGCTTGTATGATATTTCATCCTGAAAAGCCTACTATCTTATTTTCTGGTGATTCTAAGGTAATTTCCCAAAATACATTTATTTATTCATGTATATCGGATATTTGGACCTGTATTTTGATGTTTAGTACTGCAGTCAATCAGTCTTTTGCTACATGTGCATCATATGCGGATCGCCCTACTATTCCCACTAAGTTGCATGCATTTTTAAACATAGATGGATAGTGTCTAGTAGTGGAATCCAGGACGCTCGTTTCGCTCTATTTGGGACTTGTCAGTTAAACATATCTGCATCCCAGTGTGTTATAACTCTCTTTCCTTACAGTTGTGACCCAGCTATTCCTATTGCTTAGTATTCTCGGACACCGATCCACTCGACATTCCCCAAATCAAAACACGGTTGAACAGGAAAGAGATTATATTCCAAATAACAAGGTTAGATGGAAGTAAGAAGTAAGTCAGAAGCACAATAGGGAAAACGTCAGTATATTTATAGTTTTTACATAAGAAGATTCCAGAGTATTCTCCAACTATCGACTAGTGCTGATTGGATAAGAATTAGCCAATCAGCGTGCACCAAAGCAATCATGCATTGAGCATGCTTTAATCTAGTCTATGTCCCGCTAACACAGTGTTAGTGTTCACTCCGGGACTTGAACCCGGTATCGAACGTCATCTCGTTGTTCACTGAATTCAGATTATCCTTAACTTGTTCAACAAGGTGAATTCTAGTTCATTTTTATGTTGCATATTTGAAGTTTCTCATTGATTTCGAGACTGATTAATTTCAATCCTCAACATTAGTAAGAAGATACAAATGCCCAATACAAATATATATCTAATTTAGTTTCATATTTTTAAGTGGTTTGTCCTCTTTTTATTATTTCATGTAGGACACTTTTAACCATCATAGCTTTTTGTTATTTTAATGCCTCAATACGGAATTCGTCAGTGTACAGTGTTGTAGGGGGGGATTGTACTGCATCCTCAATTATCTGAATTCATTTCAAACAGTTGCCTATTCCGAATGAATAACTACTTAGTTACTTTCCACTGTATTATACAGATTATCATTTAGTAGTAGTTAAAACATTTTGTATTAAATATATTTACCTGTGTAATCTCTCATTAAGCAAAAGTATCTTTTGTTTCCAAACTTCTAATATGACTTACTTACTTACTTACTCCTGTTACTCCCATTGGAGTATAGACCGCCGATCAGCATTCTCTAACCCTATCTGTCCTGGGCATTCCTTTCTAGTTCTATTCAATTGTTGTTCATTCTTCTCATATCTGTCTCCATTTCTCGGAGTATTGTGTTCTTTAGTCTTCCTGTCGTCCTCCCTTGGCCTTGAGGATTCCATGTGAGTTGTTGCCTTGTGACACAGTTGGATGCTTTCGTCAATGTGTGTCCTATCCACTTCCATCAATTCTTCCTTATTTCTTCCTTCCCTGGAATGTGGTTCATTCTGTCCCAGAGTAGATTGTTACTGATAGTGTCTTGTGAACGGATGTGGAGTATTTTACGTAGGTGACTGTTAATAAACACTTGTATGTTGTGGATGATGACTTTAGTGGTTCTCCGAGATTCCTCCCCATACAATAGAAGTGTATTGAGATTTGTGTTGAAAATTCTGACGTTGTTGTTTGTTGAGAGTTGTTATGAATTGCAGATGTTCTTCAATTGCAAATATGCTGCTCTTGGTTTGCGGATCCGCGCGTCCACATGTTCGTCAGATCGACCGTGTTCATAAATGATGCTGCGCAGATATGTAAAGGTTTTTACATTTCCTCCTTGACCCCCTGGGTATACTGCCTTTCTCTAGCCCGGATAAAGGAGGAGGGTTGGGCATTGGGTTAGCGACTGCATCCCGCTAACTTGAAAAACAATTCTAATATGACACATTACATTAATATTGACTACATAATAAAATGATTGTGTTTTTTTTCAAATTTTAGTCCTGCATTTTAGTATGGGATATTGGTATACCATCTGCACCGGAATATAAAACACGTCATCAACTACTTATGCGTTTAGTATGCCCTAGAGCTAATTTAAATCCTGTTTTAAATCTTGTATTTTTAAAAAAATACGATGCCCTTGTTGCAGGATGTGAAGATGGAATATTCTCTTGGACATTGAAAGATTTTCGTAAAGAAAAATTAAGTGATGAAAAGTAAGATCATTTTTGCATACCATTTCTTTCTCATTCATTATTTGAATCATGAAATCTTCAATTAGTTTTGTATTATCAATAAAAATATTTCTTACTGTGATATGTGCTACTGATGTCGATAGATATAAGTATTATGTATCATCAATCGAATATGGAATGTTTGACAGAAGAAGGTTGAGAAAATCGAAGAGAAGTGAATCAGTTTGCTAGTAGTTATGTAGTGACTAAAGAATTGATAAGAAAAACCATACATGAAATACATCATCGGCTTATCTTCCTTGAGTTTTCCTTTACATACTCTATTATTCTTTCAATTCTGTCTTTATTTCCGTGGGGGGAATCAGTTTGACTAATATAGTGTCTAAAATATTAGCTTCAATAATACTTCGACGCCTAACCAAAGCTCGTGAAGAACAGACTAGAGAAAATCAGGATGGTTTTCGACCTGGACGTGGTTGTATAGACCAGATATTCACACTACGTCAGGTTCTGAAACACAGACACACATTCAGACGCCCCACAATAATAGTATTTCTCGATCTTAAGGCGGCATTCGACTCTGTTGATCGTGAGGTTCTATGGAAGTGTTTGTCACTGAAAGGAGTACCAAAGAAGTACATTAACCTTATGAAGGCTCTCTACTCGAACACAACTGGTAGAGTGAGAGCTTATGGCGAACTGTCATCAGAATTGATTACCTCAAGTTGTGTTCGTCAGGGCTGTCCACTTTCCCCATTCTTATTCAACTTTGTGGTCGACGTACTTTTAGAGATAACACTCTCCTCATCTAAATTTCCAGGGGTTGAACTTCTACCGGGAGGTTCACTTGTTGACTTAGAATATGCTGATGACATCGTTTTATTTGGTGAAGACGCTGACAAAATGCAGAGTCTTCTGATCACTCTAAGCAACAATGCAAGCATGTTCGGGATGCAATTCTCTCCCTCGAAATGCAAAATGTTGCTTCAGGATTGGGTTACATCGACACCCGAACTAGTGATAGGGAGTGAAGTAGTTGAGTGTGTCGACCGCTTCACTTATCTTGGAAGTCTCATCAGCCCTTGTGGTTTAGTGTGTGACGAAATCTCAGCACGGATACAGAAGGCTCGACTAGCTTTTGCCAACTTGCGTCATTTATGGCGTAGGCGAGATGTCCGTCTATCAACCACAGGACGTGTTTACTGTGCAGCAGTTCGTTCCGTCCTACTTTATGGCAGTGAAACATGGCCGGTAAGAGTAGATGATATTCGTAGGTTACTAGTATTTGATCATTGCTCGTTTATCCTGGGACCATCGAGTAAGTAACACAGTTGTTAGGAAACGGGTACCACGTAAGGATGGCAAATCAATTGATGAAGTAGTGAAACTTCATCAGTTGAGATGGCTGGGACACGTGTTACGTATGCCCAACTACCGACTGCCTCGACGTGCGATGTTCAGTGGTATATGAGTAGGTTGGAAGAAAGCTAGGGGTGGCCAGACCAAAACATGGCATAAGTCCATGAAGTCACTGACAAGTGGACTGAGTCATGTTGGTAGGTGTAGACTACCTGGTTGGGGACCGCGAGATGATAGAAACCGATGGTTAGAGACCTTGAATGACATGGCTCAAAATCGTTTGCAACGGTGCAGGTGCATCCACTCTTTGTGTTCTCTCAAATTCTAATCTTCTGATTTCTTCATGTCCCTTTCTTTTTTCTCTTCCCAAATTTATTTCACTGGATTATACTGAATACGTACTAATAACATATTTCCTACTAATTAATAGTTTCTGATTATTTATTATGTGTCTTGTTTCATCTTTGGATGGATCAATAAATGTTCGAAACTAGACCAGAAGAGTCTTCCGATTTGGTTGTTGGTGAGGTTATAGTTAGTTTTCCATTTTCAATTTAAAGCTATTGAGTAGTAACTCTACCCCGGCAATCAGTCGGTAGCCACGGTTTTAATTAATAATATGACACCCAGTTTCTAAGAAGACATTTGTAACTTTTTGTATTATCAATCGGCGGACGTTTCCTCTCAAGGCCATATGAGTGAATTGATCGAGTGAGTAGTCGTTTTTAAAACATAACCATTATGTCATACTTTTCATTGCTTGTGTACACAAACACACTATTTGCTATTGTGATTTGTGATATGTAGAATTTTTTAAATCTTCATGTTTCAGAGAAGCTGAAATTGAATTGAAAGTTCCTACTCGTCGTGAACCATGTTTCGATGGTTTGGCTCAGTTATCAGATGATTTAATTGTAACAAAATGTGTTGAGGAAGGTGAAATTTATGTTATTAACTTTGGACAGGTAATATTCTATTTATAATGTTGTTCTTTGTAAAATTGTTTTATTAATTAAAAATCAATTAATAAATGTCCCCAAATACCCTGGTACGGCTGAAAGTGGGAAGAGTCGATTCTCCCTCTCAAAATGCTCTCATATGGCCATCTACATACAACCACTGCAAGGGAATTCCTACTCACTGCCCTCTGGCGACGGGGATGTTGTTTTCGAAATTGAGACGACAAAAAACGAATATCCGGCGCATTAACCGGGTTGATGGACACGAAGATTCCACATGAGAGATTTGGAAAACACTGATTCCAAACCAATGATGCACATGGTCTGGCTCCAGAAAGAAAGAACAAATAGCGTATGAACTAATTATTGGTCAGCGGCTACCATGGGACTGCATCTCCTAACCTTTTGGTTGAAGGCGCCGGGTGTAACCCCCTAATAAAACCACCTGCTTCGAACAATTTATGTGGCGCATATCTATTTGGTGCATCCTTGTACTAATGTTTATGTGTTTAAATTTAAAAAAGTCGATTTTTGTTTTTTCAAAATTTCTCATTACATATAGGTTGTTAATCGTCGTAGACGTAGTGGTGCATCTAATAAAAAATTAATCAATGTTGAAATTCGTGGTCAATTACGTTGGCATACTACAGAAGAAATTTATATTAATGTTACTGCTAGACCTGGTTTACATGCTGTAATATGTGGAGATAATGAAGGTACTATATGGTTATATGATCTTCAAAAACAAGTCATTGATGAATCAGAAAATCGTAAATTTAAATCAAAACCTGTAAAGGTAAATCACAATTTCTAAAAAAAAATTTACATATCAATTCCTCCTTGTTTCATAATATTAATATATGACATTACTTTGTATGTTAATGGAGATATGGCAACTTGGACTGATGCACATATATATGTACCTTGATCATACGTTGTAGCTAACTGAATCTTTTTCTTATTTCTCTTTTGCTTCGTTATATGTGTTTAAGATCTTAAACATCTTGAATAGTGATATGTCTTGCAAATTGAACGCTATATTCGTTTTCTAAGCTATTCATGTAACCCACAAGCTAGAACTATACAGCGACCTGAACACGAGAGAGAAGGTGCAAAGTATGCACGAAGTAATTTATTCCAAAGGTTCATTCTAATACAGTTAAGTAATAGTGAGGTTAGACGCAGGGTATTAGGGAATGATGGTAAATCAGTCGATGAGGTTGTGAATGTCCATTGACTGAGATGGTTGGGTCACGTGTTACGTGTGCCTGAATACCGATTACCACGACGTGCAATGCTAATCGGCGTTCGGGATGGTTGGAAGAAAGTTAGGGGCGGCCAAACCAAAACGTGGCATCAGTGCTTGAAGTCACTAACTTCTAGACTGAGCCATGTTGGTAGATGCAGACTACTTGGTTGGGGTCCGCGTGACTATCGTAACCAATGGTTGGAGACTCTTGGTGACATATCTCAGAATCGATCACAATTACATCGGTGTATACACTCTCTATCTTCCCTTAAACTAAGAGATTAAAATCGCTTCATATCTTTCTTTCTACGTACTAATTTTTTCTTCCTGTACTATATCCTTATTGGAATCTTTCTTTTATACATTACCACCTCTGATTTAACTACTTTTATGAATTCGGTGCCCATCTTGTTGTGTTAATGAGGTATGGCAACTTGGACCGATGCATATATATGCTTGGTCCTACGTTGTAACTGACTGACTGACTTTTGCAAGCAATTTTCTGAATCACCCCAACAAATAGTTTTACTTGTTTCCTTTCATTCACTTTTTAGACTTCTCATTAGTTATTCTCCTTTTAACTATCTATCTTTTAATAGTTATTGCCATTTTTTGTTCAAGAATATCCATCATTACTTGTATTCTAATCATTTAATTGTTATATATTAATATCCCTTGATACTTTTTTTCTTCATTGTATTATCATATCAAGTTGACCTATGGCTTCATTTGTGTCAAGTAAACCCATCGATGTTATGTAATTAGATTTAGTTCTTTTTGAGAGCTGTTTTGAACATAGTTTTCATCATTCTTTAGATACCAGTGCGTATCATGCACTCCATCTTATCTTGATTCATGGTGTAGTGAACGAGAACACTAGTATATGGGACAACCAAGTATACTTGAACCCAAAATTACATAATCTCTTAATACAATCTAAAAACCATACAGTTAATACATTATTTGCAAAATATCCATCATTTGTCTCAAACTTTGTTGTTACTTCGTCTTCATGCCAATCACTCTGTTCGATTTTCTCAACCTTCTGCTACTAGATATTCCACTTCCGATGTGTGATACATACTACTTATATATGTCGACATTAATAGCATACTACAGTAATTCATTTATTCGTGCACTGCTGAATAACTGATGAAAAAACTATTTGGCGCCATTTAACAAAATGAATAAATAACAAATTCATGGATCTTACATTAACTGTTATTAATGTGATCCGTTTAAGTTATGATTTCCATCTGATAATTATTCGATGTATTTCCCGACCGTTGTTGCTACCTTGACGTGGTGGTCGGCCTTGCCCATCGTGGCTGGAACAATCATTCCTCAAGGTCCGAAAGCGAAGTCGTACTACTGACTTTACAGAGGTTTGACAGCAGGCAGGTGTTTCCTTCAGACAGCCAGCATAACAGCAATGCTGCCTTCCCACTAGGAGGGGTGAGGTTAGAAAAGGTCGAGCCTAAAAATACACATCTCGCCTTATCTCACGGATATCCGTCTCTGGAGCCAAGGTTTCAACAATTACGGAGCTAACACGAAAACTATTCACAAAAATATCGTGTGTGGCCAATCTCAAGCACTTGTCTCTTGGGCACTGCGTTCACACTCTCAAATCACTGAGACCACCCCTAAACCCTTCCACGATGTGGGCAACCGGGAAGTAATAACCACCGCCCCCATACATCTAACAGCACTCACGGCCACTGACTGGTTGATTCATTATATATTGGCCTATCCTATCTACAATATTTTATATTATTTTTTTTCCTTAATTTATAGATTCTTGAATGGCCTGAATGTAGTATTGGTGGAGCAAAAGATGAAGATAATCGAATTAAAGAAAGTATTACTTCCGGTTTTAAAAATCCTGTAGTGAATACAACTGATATTAGTCATGATGGACAATATTTAGTTGCTGTAACTGATAATAATTTAGTATGCATTTGGAAGTTTTCTGGTTAACCATTAGAAGAAGAAAAATTTTTTATATTTCTATTATTACTTATTTATTCTTCTCCTTCTTTTTTTTTCTTTCTTCCAAGAATAACTCATTGTTCTTATATCTATGTATGTATATTTGTCTCATATTCATTCGATTATTTACGCTGTAATATTTTCATATATATACACCTTAAATTATGTATTTTTATCATATTATATTACAATACATATTACTAATCATGCATTGCTTACTTACTTACTTACTTACGCCTATTACACCCATTGGAGCATAGACCGCCGATCAGCATTCTCTAACCCTATCTGTCCTGGGCATTCCTTTCTAGTTCTATCCAATTGTTTTTCATTATTCTCACATCTGTCTCCATTTCTCGGAGTAATGTGTTCTTTAGTCTTCCTGCCGTCCTCCTTTGGCTTTGAGGATTCCATGTGAGTTGTTGCCTTGTGACACAGTTGGATGCTTTCGTCAATGTGTGTCCTATCCACTTCCATCAATTCTTCCTTATTTCTTCCTTCCCTGGAATGTGGTTCATTCTGTCCCAGAGTAGATTGTTACTGATAGTGTCTTGTGAACAGATGTGAAGTATTTTGCATAGGTGACTGTTAATAAACACTTGTATATTGTGGATGATGACTTTAGTGGTTCTCTGAGATTCCTCCCCATGCAATAGAAGTGTATTGAGATTTGTGTTGAAAATTCTGACGTTGTTGTTTGTTGAGAGTTGTTATGAATCGCAGATGTTCTTCAATTGTAAATATGCTGTTCTTGTTTTGCCGATCCGAGCGTTCACATGTGCATCAGATCGACCGTGTTCATCAGTGATGCTACCCAGATGTTTAAAGGTTTTTACATCTCCCAATTCTTCTCCGTCAAGTGTGTTTCGATTGTTGCATGCTGTGTTTTATCGGAGAAGCTTGTTTTCCCTTTGTGTACATAATTATTTCATGGTAGTATTTTTCTACCTACAAACTCCACTATTGTTGTACATTTGGTGCCTTTATGTGTTAGTTGTAAATGTGCATCTTAAAGCCAGTCACTAGTGAGCATATGTTGATTAGTATAGTGGGTGCGCACTGCTGAGGAGCCCCACAATAGGACGAAACGGTCGTCCATTGCTTCCAAGTTTTCCATGGTGGTTTAGCTTCAATTGATTCATGATCTCAACTATTTTGCAATTGTTGATTTTTTCGGTTGTTCATAAGGTAACCAGTGTAGAGTCGAAATAAGTTATAGACATATTGATGTAATCAACCACAAGGAACATCCAATGTTATTTCATAATGTTGACAAAATGATAAATCTGATTCTGACAAAAACGATAGTAAAGTGTTTGTAACGACAGAGATATTAGTATGGGAATTTCATGGAGCCTTAAATATTTAGACTGTAGAATTTGTTGATATTTGAACAATGAAATTAATCAGTAATAGCATACATAAATTGTAATTTGAAGGACTAATATGATGGATTATGATGACTTGTAAAGTTTGCAAACGAAACGGAAATAGTTACAAAGTAGGGTTAATCGATCACCAAAGCCACAGCTAAAAATAAATTAAGGTAGTGCATAACAGTTCCTATGACATTTATGCTCGCCCAATTTTGTGGCGTGGTTGAACACTATCGGATCTCGTCTTAGTTGTCTAGAGGTTGAGCGTACGCGTGTAAGACCAAAAGCCTTTGGTCCGATCCCCTTTTATGGAGGTTTGTTGATACCCACTGCTGAGGAGTTTCGTATTAAGATGAAACAGCCGTCCAGTACACCAAAGTCAGAATTCTCAGCACCAACGTTAAAACATCTCAATTTTACGGTGATGAGCCTTGAAAAATCACAACTATCATCAAAACGTACAGGCATTTATAAACAGCTGTTTATACTGTCTATACTCCAGATCCGTTGGCCAGATGCCGTCAGCAACCAGCCCCCAGATGAAGAGGAAATTAGGAATATATAATGTAGGTGGATAGGTAACACTACGGAAACCGAACTGCATTACAAGGCAACCCCCAACTTTGAGTCTCCAAGGGAAGAAGAAAAGAGGCATGCCAATGTACACATCGCGCCGAGAATTCGGGTTACACATTGAAAGCATGGAAAACACTTCGCAAACACTAAGAAAATGAGTCGGGAATAAGTTACGTTAGAGATCCCTAGTAGCTGGTCTACGTCTCACGACGAATAACAGGTGAAAATAATTAAATAAATAAGACTTATTAACTCCAAACTTTCAATCGTTGTACAGTCATGTATTACTGAAAACGCTAAGGTTGATTTCAAAATTTTTCATACGGACACCCTCTTAAGATTGTTTTGCATATCGACACATTTCTTCCACTAGTAGCAAACATACATTCAAAATTATCACTTTCTCTGTAGTATTCACTCGATTCCTCATCATCAGTTAGTTGAGGTAGATCAGGCTCTCCTTTAATCTAGAGGACATACAAAGTCGTCGTTCTGCATCAATCATTTAGGTAGACTGGTTTAACTTTATCATATATGAAAGAGGCCTTCTCAAAATGTTTACCAACACTAATTAATCATGTACAAATATATTGTGTTGAGGGAAACCATATAACCACCCAATCTTCTTGTCCTAAACCATGAATAAAGTGTGTGGGATCGTTTAGTCTCACCCTTTACTCACAACACCACTCATGTAATATTTATGACGAAACTGTCATGTATCACAGAACTTTGTACTCTATGTATATTTCCTGGGAACTATTGACTCAAATGATTCCAGGAGTCAGTGGTCTTGGCAATCAACATGCACACTTTGCAGTGCATAAGTTCACGACAGATATTCAATAATGCTAATAGAAAACGAAACCGTGGACGAGAAGTGGTAGTGGTGTGCTTTAGTGCAGCACATATTTCTCGAGCACTTGAAAGTAATCAAAATAATGCTCTGAGCAACTGTGTTTGGTTTGCACGACAATGCAACCAATTCATTGACAAACATGTGGACTTGTATTATATATGATAGCCTTCAGACGATATGAATTACAAATGACGGTTCATTTTGTTTGGTATCTTAAACGTATCAACAAAAGTATGTTAATATCGAATGAAGGATAAGTAAATCAAAACGACTTAAATTTACGCAGCATACATCAAATCAGTGACGCATGTCAACAGAATGAGTTGTTAGTTTCTGTGAAAAAAAAACGGTTTCATCATCAGGGAAGTCCTACTCACTACCTTCTCGTGGCGGGGGTGTTGTTTACGAAATTAAGTGGACGAAAACCGAATGTCCGACGCCATAACCGGGTTGGTGGACATGGAGAGTCTACCTAGGTGAGTTGGAAAATCCTGATTCCAAACAAATGGCGCACATGGGATCCAGTATCCTGAAGGAACAAATGGCATATGAACCAATCTTTGGTCGTCGGCTTCCATGAGAGTGCATCTCCTTACGAAGCTCCACTGCCTTGCGGATCAGACCTTCAGATCGAAGGCTTGGGGTGTGGTCCCCTAAGGAAACCACCTGCTTCGGTTTGGGCACCCGGGCAGTATCACAGCCCTCATACATATCAAATCAGATTTGTGTGGCGCATATGTATTTGGTGTCTCCTTATACCAATGTCTATGTGTTAAAATAAATTTTAAAAAATAACCATTTATAGATGTTCTTTAGAAGAATTCATCTGAACTATTCTTCATAATCAAATCAGTATAACTACTTACCGTCTAAATGAAGTATTCTTATATATTAATTGTAATTGCTCTTAGATAGTATTGAAAACATAGACACAATACTAGTAGCTATTTACTTGGTATTGTTTGGCTTGTATCTTCCCACTGAGGTTTAAGACTACAGTTGATCAGTCTGTTATTGGCATATGTGCATAGTGTGCGTATGCCTCGATATTACCTTAATTCACAAGGTTTTTATGAGCAATGATGGATAGTGGCTAGCAGTGGAATTCAAAATGCTCGTCACTTCGTCCTATTTGGGACTCATCAGCTGGATGTACCTGCATCTCAGAGAGTTGATGTTCACTCTGGGACTCGAACCCAGTACCATTCGCTTCAAACGCCATCTCGTTATCCACTCAGCTACTGAGTCCTGATAGTCACTTAGTTGTGCAATGGGGTGAATTTAAATTCACTTGGTAGCTATTTATTTGTTATTGTTTGTTCCAATACATGTATTCATTGTTTTCGTTTGTTTGTTTGTTTGTATAAAGGTTTCGAATATATTTATCTACTTGTTTTTTTTGTTGGTATCATCCACCTTTGGTTCATCACTGTATCTTAATAGTAATTCCTTTAACCAAATAGTAATGAAGTGAAGTCCCTTTGTTTTGTTTTCAACATTTTTTTATTGATTTGAATGTAATGATCTTTAATGGCATCAAGGAACTGTCATATGTTGTTGTGTACTACTTATATTGACATAAGTAGTATATATAACTAGTCAGGAATAAAATATCTGGTAGCAAAAGATTGCGAAGATTGAAAAGAGAAGAACGGGAACAGAAAGCAATTGGTATGAAAATGAAGGAACAATGAAGTTTGAAACAATTAATGAACATTTTACGAATGAAGATTAAAGTATTTTAATCAAGTAACTCTGTAATTCTGTGCCATACACAATTGGTTGTCCTCGATTGTTCTCTATCACTACAATAACATAAAATGCCAGCTTAATTGAAAACTACTCACAAATATAAACACTTAGATTTCTAGTTAAATTCATGTGTCAACTGAGGTTAGATTATCAGAGAAAACCTGGAAGCAGTGGATGGCCGTTTCGTCCTAGTGTGGGACTCTTCAGTAGTGCGCATCCACGACTCCGCCCACACGGGATTCGAACTCAGGACTTTCAATCTCGCGCGCGAACTCTTAAACTCTAGCTCACTGAGGTGGTTGGCATCTAACGGTGTTAATGTCTAACTTCAGCCAATCTATTCATGAGCGTTTATGAGAAGAGTCTACGACCTTTCCCTGTACAACTTACAGAAATGCTATAGAATAATATTATATGTATAGTACTCGACCGTACATAGATCCTAACAGTTACCATCCACTATTCTCGTCGAAATATAGCTGTAATAGTAATAATAATACTTACTTACTCTTGTTACTTCTCGTGGAGGAGCACAGGCCACCTACCAGCATTCTCCATCCAACTCTGTCTTGGGTAAAACTTTCCAGCTCTTTCCAATTGTTATTCATTCTTTTCAGATTTGATTTCTATTTCCTAACGTAATGTGTTCTTTGGACTTCCTCTTTTCCGCATTCCTTTCAGGATTCCATGTCAGGCCTTATCTCGCAATGCAGTTTGGTGATTTTCGTAATGTATATCCTATCCATTTCCAAGGTCTTTTTCTAATTTCCTCTTCAACTGGAAGCTGGTTTGTTCTCTCTCACAGTAGATTGTTGCCGACTGTATCCGGCCAATGAATGTTGAGTATCTTAAGTAGACAATTATTTATAAATATTTGTATCATCTTGATGATGGTTGTAGTAGTTCTCCAAGTTTCAGCTCCGTACAGTAAAACTGTCCTGACGTTCGTATTGAAGATTCTGACTATGATTTTGGTTCACATTTGCTGAGCCTGTAGTTCTTCTGAAGTTGCTACTGGTCTTAATCCCGGGTAAATGAGGAGAGTTGGGCATGAGGTTGGCAACCACATCCCGTAGAAAAAAATCTTATTAAGCGAACGCCAAGCATATTAAATAAATAAATAAATAATGATAATAATCCATGTTTTAAGATGTCATCAGCAAAACCAATTCATTTATACGTTTAATTTGCTTATTAACGTAGTTATAAATATGTTGTTTCTCTGTAATAAAACAATATTTGATATGCACAACCGATAAGACTATAATTTATGGATGACCTTTGAGTGACGGTAGACTGACCTTGAGACTGTTCACCTAGTAACTAAGACTAAACCAATGTGAGGAATTCGAATTATGATTTACAGTTGATGTTTAAAGTTAGGAATTAGATTTTTGGGGTTTTCATCATTAGCTATAATACTAAAACTCTATTTAACTAAATGGTTGGTTAGATTTCGCGCCAAATTCCAAGACTTGTCATCTTTAATCTGATTGGTTCGTCCATAAATTATAATCTCGCTGTACTACCCATTATTTATGTATAGTAAATAGTTTTAATATCATATTTGTCACATTTATTTCTTCAAATCAACCAACTGAGGTAGCCATATTAATCATTCACTTATTCACATTTTAAATCAGAAACACATTTGTTCACAAGTACAACTTCACTTCATATTGATTTCAACTCATTGAAATCAGGAAATCACAATTTCCTTAATGTGCACCATAATACAAAACACACTATTGTAAGATTAAATAATTCTGGTAATATACTCTAAGTTGTTGTTTCTTTTCAATGGTTAAAATCATGAGTCAATTGAAGCTAGACCACCATGAAAAACCTGGAAGCATTTGACAACCGTTTCGTTCTGGTATGGGACTCCTCAGCAGTGCGCATCCACGATCCCGCCCCCCACCACCACCACCACGAGATTCGAACCCAGAATCAATCAGTCTCACGCGCAAGCGCTTAACCATTTTTTTTGTTTATCATGAAAAAAAGTCTTAATTGAACCAGTATTTGTCAATAAGTTTTAATTTGTTTTTAAGAAGAGATGAATAATGACTAGAATACAAGCTAAGACGAGCGTCTCAATCTATCCGGAACTCATCATCTAATTACTTAAAAATAATATGGATAATATAAGTTGTGGACCTGTGTGCCCTGTTTATTGTATAACGCAACGATACCGCCAATCGGAGGGCAGCGAAACTATCAATCGAACCAGTGGCGTATAAAACACGTTCGAGCAACCTACAGTCCTTATTGGTAATGTTTTCTGCCTAGCCCAGCCAGTTGAATCCAGAACACTAATCTCAGCCTCTGCAATATGAATCATTTATTTCAAACATACTGAATTTACATATCAACCAAACAGGCCACATCGTACCATAAAATAGAAAATATTATTTGTACAAGATTTTGATGGAGTTTTGTTCTCTGAGTTGGTTGGCTTAGTTGTGGAGCTTTCGTCGTTTTTCTGAACGACATCATCAGTATAAACTTCAGATAGAAGTGAAGTGTTCGAATCTCTCTATATGCGTTTCATAGGTTGTTTTGTACACCTTGACGTTGATCGGTTCTTATTGAATTTAAATTTATCATTGTTTACTTCTTTGTTTGTACAAAAATTAGTCAAATGTGGCTGTGAATGAAGGAGATAGTAATTAATACACAGGCCATAACTCATGAATGGTAAGTCGTATAGTAATAGTCTATGGGTCAAATTAAAGCTTATAATAAAAGCGACATGAATGTGAACAGTTTAGTTACATAACAATGATACGATAAAAATATACTTATAGTAATTGTCCATAAATGGATCCTAAAAGTTACCATTCATTATCCTTATCGGGATATAACACATACATAGATCTTAACAGTTACTACCCACCATTCTTGTCGAGATATGGCAGTAAGAATAATAATAATAATAATAACCAAAATACTTCCTATAAAATATAATTCCCCCTAAACTATTCAGATACCATAAACTGTCTGGTATAACATTATTTTATTTCTTTTCCTTTCTGTTCTTTTTTGTTCTTTGGTTTTTTTCTAACATATTTCTACTTGGTTTTCTAAGAGAAAAAAGATCCGTTTTGCTCTTATCTCCCCTCACACTTCCATTTTTTTTTGGTTACTACCCTTCCAAAGAAAAAGTTTTCTTCTCGAACGTTCTCTCTTTTTTTTCTTAAATGTTTTTTTTTAAAAAAACAATCATTATTCAATGAAATCAACATTCATGGATACAGGATTGGCGCCAATCTATTTTAGCTTATCCTTATTATATAATGAATGAAGTGGTTATTATTATTATTATTATTATTACATGGTTTATCTATTGTTTCTTGTTAATGATTCATAATTATAAAATGAGAATAGGCTTTGTAATTTTGTGTTTTCTCTTTTTTTCTTTTTTTCTTTTTCTCTTTTTCTCTTTTTCTTTTTCTTCGTTTTCTCTTTCTTCTTCTTCTTCTTCTTCTTCTTCTTCTTCTTCTTCTAAGTCGTTTTTATTTCAGACAGACTAATAAATTAAATGAAAATTAATTCAATGTATAGAGAACATTAAAAAAAGAAAAAAAAGAAAAAAAACTAGTTTGTCTTAATTTATTTTTAAGGATAAGTTTCTTAAAAGAAAATATATTGTAATGTGTAAGTGTGTGTGTATGGATGGATGGATGGATGTGCGTACTACTGATGTCGACAGATATAAGTAGTATGTGTAGCATCAATTAAAAGTGTAATACCTAGCGATAGAAGTGTTATATCCCCTAATAAAGATTAAATTATGGGTTACTTTTGTGAACTAATAATGGACGAATATTAGATAGATAGATATATTCTTATTGTATAACTATTCAATAATAAGACTGTTTATATCTATATTCCTCTTATTATTAGCTTTACTTTGACCTATGGATTATTATTATTATTATTATACAATTTACTATTCGTAAGTTATCCGCTGTTTATTGATTACTACCTCCCATATTCACAGTCACTTTTTGGCTAAATCTTGTAGAAATGTTCTTTCCTATTTGATAGTTTAATGCGGTCTGTTTGACTGGTAATATAAACCAAGTATGTTTGGAATAAATGATTCGTATAGTGGAAGCTGATATTGGTGTTGTGGACTAAACTGGACGGGACCAATAAGGACAGTAAACTGATCATACTGGTCAAACATCATTGATTTAGTACCGTACTAAGACTGAATAAGTCATATTTCCATTAGCGAATAATACTACCTGATAACTAGCCGGACTTAAAATCACAGCAATAAGGTTATGAAGATCGAAGAGAAGACAAGAGAAAAGGACGAGAACAAAGAATGATTAGTGTGGAAACGAAAGAACAGTGAAGTCTGAGACGATTAATGGATATTTTGCAAATGAAGTATTTACTGTATGGTTCTCAGATGTTACCAAGATATTCGATTGTGCCCACTTGTGTTCTCGTTCACTACAATCGTATAGAAGATTTTATCTACTGTCTAAAAACAAGTACGTAGGATCGAATTAAGAGAAATGCGAAACCGGATTTTCCATAGAATCAATACAAACACATACAACATGTTATAGTAAATGTAATTCACACTAATAAAATAAATAAATATACTGAACCAATGTCCTGTTGAAATCATACTTATTCAAAGAACAACAGAGTGAGCTCACTCACTTTTTCTATCCTAACCACCTTCAATTTCGAGGGAAGTCCTACTCATTGCCTTCTCGTGGCGAGGGTGTTGTTAAGGGGATCGAGAGGATGAAAAGTGAATGTCCGGTGCTTTAACAGGGTTGGTCAACACGAAGAGTCCACCTAGAAGAGTTGGAAAACCCTGATTCCAAACCAATGGTACACATAGGATCCAGTATCCTGAAGGAACAATTGGCATATAAACCAGTCGTTGGTCACCGTCTACCATAGGAGTGCATCGCCTAAATTTGCTCTACTGTCTTCTGTAGTGTTATTTTGTTGGCATTCTGTAATTTGTGTTATGGTCTCTTAAAACAATAAATAAATAATTAGAAAACTGATCATAGATTTCTAGATTGTTATTGTAAGTAAGGTGAAATATCCTTCTGTTGAATAAATGCTGGAGTCCTCCGTACATGAGATTCTAATGTATGTGAAGGATAACAATAAACATGTCATTCGCTGAAGATAAGTATATACATATAGTCCTACGATCAACCATATATATATATACTCTATTACTTGTTTCTATAAACTGGTTTTCCAGTTTCTTCTGACCGTTTATTTGTTGTTACTGATGCCTAAAAGTTTGTTTTACGGTTTAAAATTTGTTTATTTTCTTTGTCAAAAAAAAACTGTTTTTACTGTTTGAAAGTGTAAAAGTTCCCAAATATGGACTGAATGAAATTACTTACTGACTCGATTGAGCCTGTCATTCCTAATGCAGCATAGATCGCCGACCAGTATTCTCTAGCCCATTCTGTCCTGGAACTTGCTTTCTAGTTCTATTCAATTGATGATCATTCTTCTCATATCTGTCTCCATTTCTCAGAGTAATGTGTTTTCCTTTGGTCTTCCTCTCATTCTTTGGCCTTAATGATTCCATATGAGGTGTTGCCTTGTGACACAGTTGGATGCTTTCGTCAATGTGTGTCCTATCCACTTCCATCACTTCTTCCTGATTTCTTTCTCCACTGGAATGTGGTTCGTTCTCTCCCAGAGTAGATTGTTGCTGATAGTGTCTTGTGAACGGATGTGAAGTATTTTGCATAGGCGACTGTTAATAAACACTTGTATGTTGTTCTGGATGATGGCTTTTGTAGTTTTCCAAGTTTCCCTCTCATATTATTTGTTTTACATTAATAATACTCCATTAATGGAAGACAATATTTGATTATTTGGTTAATTATGTTGTAGAGATCATACATTGACCAAATTTGAAGTATCACTGATCATCAAGGAGTACTGACTGACTCGTTTGAAACATTTCACCAGTGCACAAACATAGTTTCTATAGGAATCAGAATCGAGATTTTCAGGAGATACAGCGAACGCGGAACCTTTGAACCACTAAGGTTTAGCTTAATAGTTCATATTTCCATCAATAATCGATATACAACATGTCATGATGATGATTTTTTGATGTCAGTAATGATAATCTCAATGACGATATATATGAATGTAGTCGATAGTGATATCTTACTTGAAGTTTGGTAATATATTATATTTTTTAGTATTCTCAACAAAACATCATGATTATTATCAGAATGGGGGTTTATGGGAACTGTAGTAATTTGGTAGTTGAATTGTTGTGAGGCAGTTACTTATTGAAGACAATCGTGGATGGTCGCGCAATATCGTTCATTGGTTGAAGTTACACATTAACACCGTTGAATCTCGGCTCATGAGCCTATAGGTCACGCGTTCACGCGCCAGATTGAAGTTCCTGATTTCGAACCTCTTCCGTGCGGGATTGTGGTTGCTCACTTTTGAGGAATTCTATACTAGGACGGAACAGCGGTCAAGTACTTCCACGTATTCCATGGTAGTAAAGCTGTAATTGACTCATGAAATCAACCATTAAAATGAAATAAAACAGTGAAAAATTAGATTTCCATAACATTTTCACTTACAAAATACAATCATCTAGGGTAAATAATTTATAATTTTCAATAATTTCTGGTCCAGCTGGCTACTGTCTCTGATGATAGAAATGGATAGGACATATATTGCGCAAATCATCAAACTGCATCACGAGGCATTCCCTTACTTGGAATCTTGAAGGGAAGCGGAAAAGAGGAAGGCCAAAGAACACATTACGTCGGGAAATAGAGGCACATATGAAAAGGATTAATAACAACTGCAAGGAGCTAGAAAGGATTGCCCATGACAGGGTTGGATGAAGTAATAGGCGTGAGTAAGTAAGTAAGTGGCTACTGTCTCACTGCATTTCTGTGCTCGTTTAAACTATTCACTGTATTTAAGCAACTGCATAAAATTCGGACTGTAAATAGCTTGAATTCAAAAGAGACATAAATCTAGTCCAAGTTAAGCATTTTCAATAGTTTATCGTGTTCATAGGAATCTTTTGAAAGCTATTATGCTTAATGTATTTTAAATTGCATTGGTAAATACTACCCTTGTGTTTGATACATACATTATTGAGATCATCACAATTGATTGGTCACTGGGTGGTGATCAATGTCATGTGTGTCAAGTCCTTATTTAGTGCAGATCGAATGCTATCGACCATGTTGCAGTGTGGCCACCAGTCTAGGTGACTCAACATTGCGTGTACCATATAGTGAGATTAGATGGTGGTTGGAGGTAGTCAACAGGAAACCCTAGACCCGAGTTTCGTGCTATTTGTCAGTAATCAGCAAGATGTACCTGTAATCTTGAGGGAACTGGTGCTCCCCAGCGGATTCAATCCCGTGTCAATTTACAAAATGATTTATTTCAAATATACATAGTACATCATTTCACATATTACCTAATCAATGATTGAACAACTGATCTGATTCAATATCTATTACCTAATGTAACTGATATTTATTCCAGTTATTATTCACATACATTCAAGTAACCTATAGATTGAATCAAATCTTAATTCATTTGATTCACTTAGTATTGTTCGCTTATATCTTCCACTGTTAACCATTATTCATCTTTGCTTGTAAAGATAGATATGAGAAGAATAAACAACAATTGAATAGAACTAGAAAGGAAGGTTCAAGACAGAATGAGTTGACGGTCTATGCTCCATTAGCAGTCACAGGTATTAAGTAAATTTGGTTGTGCTAAACTTTTATTAAAAACAGATTAAGATTTCTTTATAGTTAGCCATGCCTAGATATCTAGGCTACCTGTTCTTATCATCTACATATATCAATATGTTTTCTAATTTTGTTTGTTTTAATACATCATTATGTCTATTAGTTGTATAAACTATTCAGATTCGTTTCTGAAAAGTATACAACCATGCGTTGTACAAGTTACAATAGAGTCAATCAGAGATATCATGGTTGCTAGCAGGCAATATGCATCGAAACAAATGAACATTATTCAAATATTGATTCTTGAATTGCTGACATCTAGCTGGTGATTATTCAATATATTATTATCAGAAGGAGTTTTGTGGAGATCTTAGAAATTTCACTAGTTGAAATCATAAGTCAATTGAAGCTAGACCACCATGGAAAACCTGGAAGCACTGGACGGCCGTTTCGTTCTATTGTGGGACTCCTCAGCAGTGCGCACCCATGATCCCGCTCCTTGCGAGATTCGAAACCAGGACCTATCAGTCACTAAAGACAATGGTATACGGTGGCGCAACTTCGTGGATTGGTTGAAGTTAGACATTAACATTGTTGGATGCCAGCTCAGTGGTCTATTTGATCAAGCTCCTGGCGCGAAACTGATAGGTTCTGGGTTCGAATCTCGCGAGGAGCGGAATCATGGGTGCGCACTGCTGAGGAGTCCCATACAAGAACGAAACGGTTGTCCAGCGCTTCCAGGTTTTCTATGGTGGTCTAGCCTCAATTGACTGATGATTTCAACCAATATATTATTGTCAGAATCGATCAAGATATAGGAAATGGAAACTTGTTGAAATACTTTGTGCTGAGTATTCCATATTGTACCGGAAATGTTGTACTGAATAAACTCAGAATAATACTATGTTGTTCAGATGGTAATTTTCCAGAAGAAAATTAAATAATAATATCGATTTCTGTGTAAGACAATAATATAATGATGAATCAATCAGATATAAGATAAGAGATCTTGAGTTTTGGCGCGTAATTCATTCATTCATTTAGCTATATAGGGGTGGATTTATCCTCAGCGTTTCCATGTAAGCCGAATGTATCGCCTAGTGTAATAAAGGTCATGTCTGAGTTCATGTAGTCATAGAATTTGTCATTTTATAAGGTATTTTTTTTATTAAATAACCAGATTATGCTGTGAATTTTACTCTAGTTGTAATTTTTATTCGCCATGTCCGACTGCGTTACACTGTACGTTTATTGCATGCTGGAATGATATCCCAAGTCATAGTAGGTTTAATCACATCGTTGATTGTTTCCAGATAGACCGACAGTGTATAATGTTACTGAAGAAAGTTTTGTTGTGTTGTAAACTATGTTTTTATGAACAACTGACTGTTGTCTTCAGTCTCATAGCAATATATATTTCCTTTGTCTTCTTCTAGGTAAGTTCAACTGGCCTATAGTTCGTGTTTTAGGTTTATCGGCTGAATTCTATTCACTTAACTACTTTGAGTAACATGTCTGTGCAAATGAAACAATAATTATGACACTTGCTTAGTTTAGTATTCTTGGTTGTTGTATAAGTCAGTTTAGTCTATAGAATTATAGTATACTTAAGTATAGTGCTTGAAGCCTGTAACGAAACAGATCAGTTTAGTAACTAGAGCTGTCTGTTTTTAATGAGTATACTGATTCAAATTAGTCTGATTAAAAATAAGAAAAAAAGTGCCCCTGTTCGTGTCGTATGTTGAATCCAAGCAAACAACTTCAGGGATTTGCTTATACGTTTCCATTTGCTTGTACGTACTAAATGCTATTCTTATGACCTGGTTAACCACACCACCATAACAAACGAATACTTTCCCACTGTTGCGTAACGTCGAAAGTACGTCGCTTAAACTTCAACGACTTAAAAAAAACAGTAGATATATGGGATAAGCTTACGTTCGACAACTTTGTATTTCAAATCATTAACAAATTTCACCGTTATTGTCTTTCCAATCTGGATTACTCCCAGTCTTAACCATAGGTATAACAACGTTCAACTGATCTTGATTTAATCTTCTGAATCAAGGATCATTTTTAAGCATATTTCATAACACGGACGGTTATGTATCATCTTCGATGACGCTATGACGAAACGTTTGACATCATACCACAAACGAAACGTGGCCTTGCAACCAGTAAACTTTGATCTATGAAAATTAAGAATAATAATAGTCATTTACCCTTTTACTCTCTGACCATGGCCCTCTGGCTTCTTTTTATGACCAAAAGAACATACATACACTAAATACTCGTAGTGAATTTCCTGCTTTTCTTTGTTCCGCTTGCTTTCATGTACTACGTAATGAGTCCAACTCATCTATTACTTTTATATGGTGTATTATTAATAACAAACCTTCTGCAACAGATCGATAGCTTCTCTAACTTGGTCCCAGCTTGTCAGGCAGCTGAGTCTCATAACCCTTTCGAAAACATTACTGGTATCCATAGCTACTGGACACTCAGTATTAGTTTGATTCGTTGATGGAGTAGCGTGATCTATAATACTACAGGAAATAACAAATCGGAGACTGTTTTCTTCCATTCCGCCTGATAACAATAAATGACACTTAGGAACGAATATGAGGACAATTAGAGTTCCATGCAGCAGCATAACTTATTTTAGCTAAGAAAACTAACTTCGGCTCTCGATATCTGAAAAAAAGTACTCAAAACAAAATGGATTAACATTTTATAACATAAGACTAACCAGGTTGCCTGAAGAAATACATTGGCTTGAGTAGCAACAGCAAAAACCCAGAAAACACCGCTGAATCGAAATAAATTTTACGCCAACATTTAGAACATTACAATAACTGCGGCACTTTAGCACACTGAAACATTAAATTATGTAGCGACACAAAAGAAATAGCTGAAAAAAGCACAGAACGAAGAAAGCCGACCACCATTCCTTACAAAGATGGCGGGCATAATGATTCCCGCCTCATTCTGATTGGTTGCTAAGCTGATTGCCACGTTTACGAAATCGAATTGCAGCCCTACGTAGCATTTTAACATTTTAAATGATGTCAGTTCGTGAATGAAACTCCTAAATCTAATTCCTAGCTCTATCAACTTTAAGTCATAATTCTTATTCCTTACATTGATTTATAAACCTCATTTAGTTCTAATTAGAGGATGGACATTCTCTAAGTGAATTTAGCGTCTCTAGATGGTCGTCCATAAATTATAGTCTTATCGATTTCTGATTTAAATATGATCTCATACCCATACATGGTATGATATAATGACTATGATTGCGAAACGAATGAATCTTTAAAAGCCATTAGTTATCTCATCGAATTTAGTGTTGTATATTAAATTATCTACATTTAAGATGAAACCTAATTACGAAGACAATTATCTACGTTTTAGTTATTCAAAAGACCTAACTTTATATAGAATTATAAGCAACGATGTATGATGGCTAATAGTGGAATCCAGAACATGCATTTCGTCTTATTTGGCATTCTTCAGTTGGATATACCTGTATTCTAGAGTTGATGTTCACTCCAGGAATCCACTATCCATCACTACTTATAAAGTTTATAATTTCAAGCAATATCGTGACAATCTACACAGGATGCACATATATATCAATAACAGATTGATCAATAGCAGTCTTAAACCTCAATGGA
The DNA here is from genome assembly GCA_944470365.2 of Schistosoma intercalatum. Lineage (NCBI taxonomy): Eukaryota > Metazoa > Platyhelminthes > Trematoda > Strigeidida > Schistosomatidae > Schistosoma > Schistosoma intercalatum. Next base: position 2,649,473 of record OX103726.1, read on the forward strand.
AAGATTCAAGCAAACACTACCATGTGAATTTAAATTCATCCAATTGCACAGTAAGTGGCTATCAGGATTCAGTAGTCGAGTGGATAACGCCGATGGCGTTTGAAACAATGTTCTTCTATTATAAATTTGAATAGAAATAAAAATCAGAAGAGAATTGTTTTGTTCTATATCAGTATATAGAGAGAAAGAAAAAGAAAGAGGCTTATTTATTTAATAGTTGAGTTGAAGCTGGACCATCGTGACAAACCTGAAATTACTGGATAGCTGTTTCGTCCCGTTGTGGTACTCTTCAACAGTGTACATCCACGATCCCGCCTCGTGGGATTTGAAACCAGAACTTATTGGTTTGGTGTGCGAACGTTTAACCTGTAGATCACTGAGTGACAGATCTACCAATGTCTTCAGTAAGTTACTATCTCACAAAAAACCCAATTGAACTCTACTGGTCACTGCTTCTCACCAGAACGCCATAAAATATCTCTTGAAACCAGTCACTAGTGTGCATATGTCGATTAATATCCGAAGGGGTTTTGTAGAGATTTTAGTAATTTGAATAGTTGAATTCATGAATCTATTGAAGCTAGACCACCATGGAAATTCTGAAAGCACTAAACGGCTGTTTCATCCTAGTATAGGACTCCTCAACAGTACGTATCCACAACATCACCTCACGCACCAGACTGTTAGGTTTTATTACATGTACATTTATAAATCGAAATGAATTCTTATGTGTATTTTATTTATTTATTTGTTTGTTTGTGTGTGTGTGCGTGCATGCGTGCATACGTGCGTGCATATATACATGTGTGTATGTATCCATATTTTTATTTGGCGTCTACTATTCTATATTCATGAACAAAAATGGCGCCAATTAAGATAACAGTAATATTCTATATTATAGTTTACATATCTCCTATACATTACAACACTTTTCCCCGTTTGATTATACCACATAAAAGATTTTATTGGTTATAAGTGAATTACATTCCCCATAGGTCTATCTAACTTTTTTTTTTACCTTTAACATATTGTACATCCATCTACAGAAGACACCCTATTAACACCCTATTCATTCACATAATTCATATGGTTAATAATAACAATTTTTTAAAGTTTATTTTGATTGTTTGTTTGTTTGTTTTCTATATTCTCTTCTCAAATATGATAATGGCACCGTATTCAATTTATCCAATCATTATAAACAATAATCATAATAAACCATTGAAATAGGAAAATTAAATATAGTTAAGATGAAAAAAAAATTAGTAATAACAACAACAACCACAACCACAACAACGACAACGATAACGACAACAACAACAACTTGCTATTGGTTTGTATATTTACTTAATGAAACTAGATTGTAAAACCAAAAAAGAAAAAACACTCTGTGTGTGTGTGTGTGTGTGTGTTCGGTCCTCCTAGTTACAAAAGTAGGGAAAAAAACTTGAAAAAAATGTTGTTGTTGTTGTTGTTGTTGGGTAACTTTAATATATATATATATAAATACTGAAGAAACTTCATTCTTAATGAATGAATGAATGAATGAATGAAGAATTAAATAATATACAATACACTTATATATACATATATATACATATCAATCAGAATAATTCATTTAATGCATCCAATCTATCTAAACTACTTATTTACTTAAATGAAAATTGTATGATTATTTTTAAAAAAAAATAAATATGATAATTAAATATTATATAATTTATTTATTTATTATTAATGATATATTATTATTATTAAATAATTTCATTTATGTCTATTCAATAAATAATCAATTATTGAATGAAAAATCAATGAAAAAATCAATAACCAATCATACAATGATAATCAATAATCATAATTATAATGGTTATTGGTTTAATAAAGGTATAGAATATCATTTATGTACTCAATCTATAATAAAAAATTATAATTATTTATTATTTATTAAAAATCAATATAAAGATTGTGATAAATTATCAATACAATTATTAATCAATAATCAAATTGATTTAATCAATAAACATAATAATCAATTAAATTATGAATTATTAATGAAAAAAATTATATGTATATTACAAAAAATTAATTGTCCTATTAATGAGAAATCATTTCAAGTAAGTTAATAATTAGTTACTATGGTGTTTATTGATTTCATCTTTGTGTGTGTGTGTGTATGTGAATTGATTGAAATGAGATATGAACACCTTTAGATCTCGATTCATGAGTGTTTGCGTGCCAGATCGAAGATTCTGATGTTGATCAAATGAGTGATTTAAAGGTTAAATGCGTGCGTCTGGAATTAATAGGTCTTGAGTTCGAGTTCCAGATGTAAGATCATGGATACGCACTGTTGAGGAGTTTTATATAGTAGGATTTCCAGGTATTTTATGGTAGTCTAACTGTAATCGATTCATGAATTCAATTAACATAAAATGTAAGATGTTTATAGGCATTTTATAAAATCTACAAATTGTCACCTCTAGAGTATCATCATCATCAATAATAAGAAGAAGAATCAAGTAAATTGTGAATTCTTATCAGAAAGGGTTTTCTGAAGATTTTAGAAATTTCACTTGTTGAAATCATGAGTCGATTGAACTTAGACCACCATGGAAAACCTGAAAGCATTGGACAGCCGTTTTGTCCTAGTATGGAATTCCTTAGTAGTGCGCATCCACGATGTCACCTCGCGAGATTCAAACCCAAGACCTATTAGTTTTGTACATGAGCGCTTAACCATTAGACTACTGAGCCGGTATCTAACGGTGTTAATTTCTAACTTCAACCAATCCACGTAATTGCGCCACCGTACACCATTGTCTTCAATGAGCTGATACGTCACAACAGATCTGGTTGAACTCTACTGGTAACGACTTTTCACTAATGATCTAATGGTCAAGCGCTCACGCGCGAGACTGGTAGGTCCTGGGTTCGAATCTTACGAGGGGCGGGATCGTAAATTATGAATTAATAATGAAAAAAACAGTTAGATTACAAAAACTAGTTGCCCTATAAATGAAAAATCATTTCAAGTAAGTAAATTGGATAATTATGTTAGTTACTATACTGTTTATTTATCGAAAACAATATTTTTTGTATATGTGGATTGATTGAAGTTAAATATTAACACTTTAGAGATGACCGAATCAGTGATCAAGAGATTGAGAATTCACGCAGACGAAACCAACGGGTCTTGAGTTCGAATCTTTTCGGTGAGGGATCGTGGATGTATGTTGTACCAGAACGAAACAGTCTTTTAGAGTTTCAAAGCTTTTCATAGTAGTCTAATTTTAATTGGCTAATGGATTCAACTATTAAAATATCATGACTGATATACTACTTAATATACTATTTGAGTTTCATGTTAGTTATAATATTTGTTTTGTGAAAATAAACCGAATCTGTTATGAGACAGTAACTCACTGAAGACAATGATGGACGATGCCGCAATTTTGTGGATTAGTTGAGGTTAGACTTTAACACCGTTGGATATAGGCCAAACCAGTTGTCTAGAGGTTAGGTGTTCGTGCACCAGACCGATAGGTCCTGAGTTCTAACCTCTTCGGTGCGGGACCGTGAATACGCACTGTTAAGGAATTCTGTGCTAGAACTTTCCATGGTGTTCTAGCTTTAATCGACTTATGGATTCAGTTATTGAAATGGAAGTTGTTTAAATTCACTTAGTGTTGTTTTACTTGTATCTTCTTATTGTTATTCAGGACTGTAATTGATCAGCTCCATACAATAGACTGTCTTGAAGTTCTTATTGATTATTCTAACGTTATTATTGAATGACAGTTGTTTTAAGTTCCATATGTTTTTCCTTTGTAATGTAATATGTAATATAGGCTAGTTGAGTCAAGTGCAGAAGTTAAAATTAAGATATTACAAAGTTTTATTACACTAAAGATTCTACAACTTCAAAATTATCCCGATTGTCTAGTAAATGAAAAGTGATTACAGTATTGAAAACCATCTGTCCGTTTAGTTCCAACGTTTGTGGAATACATTCACATATGTAAACATAAATGTTCTTTTGTGTTTTTTCAATGTATCTACTTTGGCACCTACATGTAAACTGGTAAACAAAAGCGGAGGTAACACAAGGCAGGTATTTGTTTACATTTGTTTGTTGAAGTGAGCATTTGATTTGATAATAGAGACATCAACTTAACCGCTGGATACGTCCTTTTTAATATTCCCTTTCCTTTAAAATCTATCCTCTCAGCTATTTTATCACATTTGAGACATATCAACTGATGAATAGAGTTCTATCAGTCCGTTAACAAATTGCAGATACGATATTTAGTTTTAAAAATTATGATTAATTAAGCAAAGATGGATAGTGGCTAAAAGTGGAATACAGGATACGCGATACAACATCCTATTTGGGACTCGTCAACTGGATGTACCTGCATCTCAGAGTTGATGTTCACTCTGTGACTCGATCCCAATACCGTTCGCTTCAAACGCCATCGTGTTATCCACTTACCTACTGAGTCCTGATAGCCACTTGCTTGTGCAATGGAGTGAAGTTAAAATTCACTTAATATTGTTTAACTGTATTTTTCCATTGATGTTTAGGCGTGCGATTGATCAGTCTCTTATTAGCATATGTGCATCCTGTGTGTATTGCCTCAACATTGCCTTAAGCGGATAACACGATGGCGTTCGTAGAAATTGATAAGTTATGTGTTATGTAGACTTATCTTTTATTAAGCCAAATGAAAGGGATTCACTTCTGAATAATGTAAGAATTGATGATATAGCCCAGAAAGACAATGAATGATTCACAAGTTCACTTTGTTGTTTAGTATTAAGCTCGCTACTTGTTTAACCCAGAATACAGTTTACGACTACGACACTTGAACGCTGGAACTTCACCTCAACAAAATCAGAAGACAGAAGAAAAAGCCGGAGAAATGTTTATTTGATAAGAATCAAAGTTTACAGAAAATCACGGGTATTTATAGATATTAGCATTTGTTAAATTAACATTATATTTTAGCTAATCCGCTAAGTGACATATTATGCTACTGACTAATAATAGCATGCCACATTGATATTCTAGAACGCTCCATCATGTACTGATTGACTGGAACTCTTCGGCTCTTTTGGGGGCTCTGTATGTTCCGTTAGAGTTCTCGGAAGCCGACTCGACATTTGGATCATTTGAAAACATTAAATCCATCCACTTGAATTCTCAATCTTCTTCATTATTTTAATATCTTTGTGAAAATGATGATGAAATTTGATAAAATTCTATAAGATGGTAGCATGGATTAGTAATAATAATAATGGATACTTTCTATGCATATAATAATTTCTTAATAATCTATAGTAACAACATTTTCAAATGATTAATTGCCATAGTAACTCTTTACTTATATTGAAATTCGATCTAATATATGTCTAAATTAATAAGTGAGAAGCACTGACCAGTAAAGTTCAACCAGATCTGTTATGAGATAGTAACTCACTGATGACAGTTATGGATATGTCGCTCAATTTCGTGGATTAGTTGAAGTTGGACATTAACAGTGTTGGATGCCGGCTAACTCAGTGGTCTAGTGGTTAAGTACTTGCACGCAAGACTAACAGGTCCGTAGTTCGAATCTCGCGAGATGGAATTGTGGATGCGCACTACTGAAGAGTCCTACATTAGGACGAAACGGCCATCCAGCACTTTTGGGTTTTCCATGTTGATCTAACTTTAATTGATTCATGATATCAACTATTGAAACTACTATAATATCCACAAAACCCCTTCTGATACAAATAAATAAGTGACATCAAAAACATATTAATGAGGTAGAAGGAAGTGGGGGTTATCGGGGAATAAATATTTACTACTTATAAACTACTTAAATAAATAACCATTAAAAAGAAGAAAAAAAAGGTGAATAATAACCATATAACAACTAAAACTTTATCATTTTCATGTATGAATGATATACATTTTCATATATGATGTTTCTAATTCTAGAAGAATAGGATATTAAAATGGCGCCTACTAGATCATCATATATATATATACATAAAAGTATATTGAATATTGAATAGTATTCATTCAATAAGGTAATAGATCATTTTAATGAATTACAAGATGTAGCATATGTGCTTAAACTTAGTGAAGAAAGTTTCTTCATTAGATTTCTATACAAACATCATGTGTATATCTGGTTTATTCATCATGAATGTTCAAGAAAAACGGGTGAAATAATTAACATTTGGTTAAGTAATGTTATTATTAGGATTATTATTAGTAGTAATATCAGTAGTATTAGTAATGGTAATCGTCTTTGTCCTAGTAGTAGTCGTAGCCCTACTAGTAGATGCAGTAGTAGTCGTAGTCGTCACCCTAGCAGTAGTAGTAGTAGTCGTTGTAGTAGTAGTAGTAGTGGTAGTAGTAGTAGTAGTAGTAGTAGTGGTGGTAGTAGTAGTGTTGGTAGTAGTAGTAGTAGTAGTAGTAGTAGTAGTAGTAGTAGTAGTGTTGGTAGTAGTAGTCGTTGTAGTAGTAGTAGTAGTCGTAGCCGTAACCCTAGTAGTATTCGTCATAGTAGTAGTAGTAGTAGTATTAGGCGTAGTAGAAGTAGTCGTAGTAGTAGTAGTAATTATACTGATTGTCTTGTAGTGAACGAGAACAAAGGTTCTGGAATACTAAGTATATCTGTATATGAGATTACAGAATCTTTTAGCGAAATCTGAGAAATATACAGTCAATATTTCATTTGCAAAATATTCATCAATTATCTCAGATTTTTTTGTTCCTTCGTTTTCATAACTAATCACTCATTGTTCTTGTCTTTTTCTCTTCTCTTTGATCTTTTTACACCTTCTGCCGTTAGTCCTTTAACACATTCGATTGATGATAAAGTTTCTTTATTATTAGCTTTATTTAATATAATAGTTTTTGGTACAATGCAGAATTCTCAGCATCAAGTATTACAGTGAGTTCCCTTTTCTTATTTCTTGATCGATATTGACGATAACATACTGAAAGATTATTGATTAGATATTAGCATATCAGAAGTCGATAATTGAATAATATTCATTCTTTTCAATGCATATTCCCAGCAATTATGATTATCTTTGATGATGATTGTATTATATTGTAAGTTATACAGAGAAAGGTCGTAAACTTTTGATAAACGTGCCTCTGAATAGGATATACGATTAATAGACATAATGATATGTCCAATCAAACGAACAAAGACAGATAACTTGCCGAAATATGTAGATGATGACAGGAATATTTAGCTGAGATATTCAAGTAGATCGTCAAAGATAGTAAGTAAAATGTCTTATAGTCTAAAAGTAAAAGTTTAAATTGTTTACTAAGAGTTTTAAGTGATTATAAGATGGTGGAGAAGATTTGTAGATGATGCAGATGATTTTGATAGAGTTATGTTCGTTGAACTGGATGATTTGGTCTTAGAGCTTTCATCATTCTTCTGAACGACATCATCAGTACAAACTTCAAGTAAAAGTGAAATGATCAAAATCATTCACAACTTGTCCTGTAGACCTCAATCTTGATTGATTACTATTGAAGATCGACCAATCAAGATTGACGTCTACAGGACAAGCTATGAGTCATTTCGAACATTTCACTTCTACTTGTAGTTTATGCTGGTGATGTCGTTCAGAAGAACGATGAAAGCTCCACGACCACACATTTAAAGAATGATTATTAAATGTAAGTTATTACTCAAAAGACTTGGTTAGATTACTTAAAGAGAGCTTTATCTACCGTCAAAAGAAAAGGATACACTGTTTACAAAGCTTGTTATCTAGCTATTTATTAGTGGAAATTTCAATGTCAGTGATGTAATCCAGTTTATAAATTGTAATGCATTTTGGTAAACGACCAGTATCTAAAGTATATTACATGTTACATAATTTGGGATTATATACAATCGATCTATTTTTTGATCCTCATAAATAAGAAAAGGTTCATCAATTACATCATCAATAGATCATTTACATAATCAGTTTACACTACTTCATATCAACTAACTGATTAACTATAACTCAGATAAGTTTTATGATTTTAAAATTTCACAGGTTGAAATCATGAGTCAATTGAAGCTAGACCACCGTGGAAAAACTAGAAGCACTGGACGGCCGTTTTGTCCTCCTATGGGACTCCTCGGCAGTGCGCACCCACGATCCTACACCCCGTGAGATTCGGACCCGGGACCTACTGTTTTTGCTCGCGAGCACTTAACCACTAGACCACTGAGCCGGCACCCTGCGGTGTTAATGTCTAACTTCCACCAATCCACGAAGTTGTGCCACCTTACACCATTGTCTTCAGTGAGCTGATATCTCACAACGGCCGTCCAGTGCTTCCAGGTTTTCCATATTGGTCTAGTTTCAATTGACTCATGATTTCAACTTGTGAAATTTCTGAAAATCTCCACAAAACCCATTCTGATTTTAAAATTATCTAGTAAATAAGTAAAGATGAATAGTCGCTAGCAAGATGAAACGCTTGTCTTGGATTGTTCATTTTTCTCATGTCTATTTCAATTTCCCGGTGTAATGTGTTCTTTGGTCTTCCTCTTTTCCTTTGGCCTTGAGGATTCCATGTGATGGCTTGCCTTGTGACGCAATCGACTGCTACCCTCAATGTATGTCCCATGCACTTCCATCACTTCTTTATGGGATCTGGTTTGTTCTCTCCCACAGTACGTTGTTGCTAATAGTGTCTGGTTAACGGATCCGAAGTATTATGTGTAGGCAACTGTTAATAAACACCTGTATCTTCTCGATGGTGGCTTTCGTAGTTCTCCAGGTTTCCGCCCCATACAGTAGAACTGTCTTGACATTTGTATTGAAAATCCTGACCTTGGTGTTGGTTGACAGTTGCTTTGAGTTCCAGATGTTTCTAAGTTGTAAATATTCTGCTCTTGCTTTACCGACTTGCGCATTCACATCTACATCAGATCCACCCTGTTCATCAATCATGCTGCCCAAATATGTGAAGGTTTTTACATCTTCCAAATCTTCTCCGTCAATTGTGATCGGATTGGCGTATGCTGTGTTGTATCAGAGAATTTTTCTTTTTTCTTTGTGTATGTTGAGACCTACTGCTGCTGAGGCTGCTGCTACACTGGTCGTTTTCTCCTGCATTTGTTGTTGCGATTGCGATAGGAGGTCCAGATTATCTGCGAAGTCTAGATCGTCCAGCTGCATCCTAGATGTCCACTGTATCCCAGTTTTCCCTTCGGATGTTGACGTCTTCATGATCCAGTCGATCACCAGGAGAAAGAGAAAGGGTGAGAGTGAGCAACCTTACCTGACACCGGTCTTTACTTCGAACGACTTAGTCAACTCTCCTCCATGCTCGATTTTGCAGTTTAACCGATCATATGAATTCTGTATGATATTGACTGTCTTCTGAGGCACGCCGTAGTGTCGAAGAAGCTTCCATAGTGTTGTTCTGTCCACGCTATCAAATGCTTTTTCGTAGTCAATAAAGTTGATGTAGAGTGATGAATTCTATTCAGTTGATTGTTCCACAATGATCCGTAGAGTTGAGATTTGGTCTGTACACGATCTATCCTTACGGAATCCTGCCTGTTGGTCACGAAGTTGGGCGTCTACGCAGTCCTTCATCCTGTTTAACAATACTCTGTTGAAGACTTTTCCCGGTATTGAGAGAAGATCATGTAAACAATAGCAAGTGAATTTATCTGGGAAATATTTGTAGACAATATATTGTGCTAAACAATGTCAAGATTATTCTATATTTAATCGTCAAATAAATTCCTTGGCTTATTACTTATAAACGACAAGATAATCTATTGAAAAGGTCAACATTTCATTACGTACATGTTAAACGCATGGGTTATTTGCATAAGTTAAATATGCTGAGCATAACCAAACCATAAATTACTTACTTACTTATGCCTGTTATCCCCAATAAAGCATAGGTTGCTGACCTGAATTCTCCAACCCATTCTGTTCTGCGCCTTCCTTTCTAGTTCTATCCAACTGTTGTTCATTCTTCTCATATCTGTTTTCATTTTTCGGCTTAGTGTGTTCTTTGGTCTTCCTCGCCTTCTTTAGGCTTGACGATTCCAAGTGATGGATTGCCTTGTGACACAGTTAGGTGCTACCCTATCCACTTTCAGCATATCTTTCTGATTTCTGCCTTTAGTGGAATCTGGTTTGTTCTTTCCTACAGTAGGTTGTTGCTGATAGTGTCTTGTGAACGGATGTGAAGTATTTTGCATAGGTGACTGTTAATAAACACTTGTATGTTCTGGATGATGGCTTTAGTGGTTCTACAAGATTCCACCCCATACAGTAGAACCACAAATTGTTTTAAGTGTAATAAGTTTAAAACAAAACCACTGTTAAAACAAGGAAATAAATATGTTTTATAGAATTTTCATCGCTGTATTAAATGTCTGCAACTTGACAAGGCTTTGTAAACATTAGAAAACTATAAAATTCGACTAAACAGATAATTATTTATCAATATAGGGTTGTGGATATTGTAAGCTTTTGTTTGAGATCATGGATCGATCTGCGTTAAACCACCAGTGATAACCTAGAGGTACTAGACTACCGTTTCGTCTTAATATGGGACTGTTCAGCAGTGTGCATCCTTGATCCCACTCCAAAGGGTTTCGAACCCAGGACCCTCAATTTCGCGCGCGAACACTTAACCCCTATATTAATGAATCGACATCCAATGGTTTTGATGTATAACTTCAAGCAATCCATGTAATTGCGCAATCATCTTCCATTATCTGAGGTAGATACCTGTCCCTACCTGCAACGAATTAGCTCCACTGGCTTCTCGCTAGATTGCCGAGAATTACATCACGAAGCTAGTCGCTAGTCAACACATAGTAATTATCAGTATAGGGTTGTGAAGATTGTTAAGTTTTTAGTTGAGATCATGAATCGATTAATGTTAGACCACCATTGAAAACTTGGAAGCACTGGAAGACCGTTTCGTTCTAGTACTAGATTCCTCAACAGTTCACATCCACGATAATTATATCGTTTAATGCTTTCTGATCACTGTTATTTCTGCTTCAAATTAACTAAACAAGTAAGTAAATCAACTCTTTTGTTTCAAGAATGACAAGCAAATTGATATAGTTCGATGTTAACTTGATTAACTGTGCAAAAATTCAATGAATTCGAATTAAACTGATGACAGTCTTCAGCTTTGGATTGAAAATGCTGGTGTCAGACCTATTATTCTATATGAAGAATAACAGGCATAAGTAAGTAAGTAAGTAAGTAAGTAAGTAAGTAAGTAAGTAAGTAAGTAAGTAAGTAAGTAAGTAAGTAAGTAAGTAAGTAAGTAAGTAAGTAAGTAAGTAAGTAAGTAAGTAAGTAAGTAAGTAAGTAAGTAAGTAAGTAAGTAAGTAAGTAAGTAAGTAAGTAAGTAAGTAAGTAAGTAAGTAAGTAAGTAAGTATCCAATAAGTA